>ML664157.1:2717983-2931279 GCA_007570785.1 Antilocapra americana
TCTAGTTTCATTCTTTTACAAGTGGCTGTCCAGTTTTCCCAGCACCACTTGTTAAAGAATGAAACTAGAACACTTTCTAACACCATACACAAAGATAAACTCAAAATGGATCAAAGATCTAAGCATAAGACCAGAAACTATAAAACTCCTAGAGGATAACATAGGCAAAACACTTTCTGCCATAACCCAAAGCGGGATACTCCATGACCCACCTCCCAGAATATTGGAAATAAAAGCACGAATAAACAAATGGGACCTAATTAAAATGAAAAGTTTCTGCACAACAAAGGAAACTATAAGCAAGGTGAAAAGACAGCCTTCAGAATGGGAGAAAATAATAGCGAATGAAGCAACGGACAAACAATTAATCTCAAAAATATACAAGCAACTCCTGCAGTTCCATTCTAGAAAAATAAAGGACCCAATCAAAAAGTGGGCCAAAGAACTTAACAGACATTTCTCCAAAGAAGACATAAAAACGGCTAACAAACACATGAAAAGATGCTCAACATCACTCATTATCAGAGAAATGCCAATCAAAACCACAATGAGGTATCACTTTACACCAGTCAGAATGGCTGCCATCCAAAAGTCTACAAGCAATAAATGCTGGAGAGGATGTGGAGTAAAGGGAACCTTCTTACACTGTTGGTGGGAATGCAAACTAGTACAGCCACTATGGAAAACAGTGTGGAGGTTCCTTAAAAAACTGCAAATAGACCTGCCATATGACCCAGCAATCCCACTGCTGGGCATATACACCGAGGAAACCAGCATTGAAAGAGCCACGTGTACCCCAGTGTTCATCACTGCTTTGTTTACAATAGCCAGGACATGGAAGCAACCTAGATGCCCATCAACTGACGAATGGATAAGAAAGCTGTGGTACATACACGCTTCTTTCTCTTAATGGCTGTTTTCACTGGCCAGCACTTGGCAATATAAACTCAAGGCCCAGATTGAATTTCGCTTTGGGGCAACTCTATTTATCATGATTCCACAGGCAGATACTGTGGCCATTTGGTTTTGGCACAACGAGAAAATTGCTATTTCAATGGGATTTATTTTGTTGTGGTGTATGGAGGGGGGAAAATCACAATAGTGTACTCTTATAAAGAAGACAATACTGTAAAGATCTTTCAATGAGTAGTAAAATATTCAGCCAGGCATAGCTGATAGTAAAATGGAGTGTTTCACAAGTCCACTAGTTAATTCAGTACCAGTATTTGTCATGCATCATGATGGTCACTAAAAACCAAATTACGCCAATAACAGGAAAGAATTCAGCTAAAACACTCAGGGGGGAAACTCATTACTTTTATTCAACTTTGCAAGTTTGTATTTTGGAAGTATTCATTCATCGGTATATATTGAATGCTTATTCTATGCCATGCATTGTGCTAGGTGTAAGAAGTAATACTTTGACTAAGGCAAAATGCCAGCTCTCATAAGTCTGGACTATACAGAATACTGATCAGAGAGACATTACCATTAACACATAAATGGGTGGCTAATGGGAATGAAATGTATCAAGTATTAAGGAATCCTTTTTTTCTGTAGCCTCAGTCCTTTTTGTGACTCAGATTGAGGGTTTCCAGGTTGGTGTTTAACTCTCATAAGCAAAGTTAGATTCTAGTGAGGAGTGAGGAATGAATTCTTGTATTTGGGATCCATATCTCTATTCACTATGTGATTTATGACAGTAACTTCAAATTTTAGGACTCAATTTACATTTTAAAATTAGAAAAGAATAGTACCTATATCTACTGGGTAGTCATGAATATAAAATGAAATCACGCATATAAAAATACTTTGCAAGAAAACAGAGTAGACTGCCAACTGATACACAAATGCTATTTGTTGTTGTTGTTGTTATTAATGAATCCTCCAGGCCAAATAAACCCCTTATAAAAAAAGCAAGCCATCTTAAAAGAAAAATGTCATAAATCATGTAAAATAGAACTTCCTGCCTGCCTTCCCATGAGAAAACTCTATCTGAGCAGTTTCCATTTATCCCTAACCATGTAAAAGCAAATAGACCTGACCCAATTCAAACTCATGAAATTGGAGAAACCTCTGCCCCAGGCCTTGTCTTCTTGATTTGGGGCAAGTTTTTTAATTTGAGTATCAGTTTCTATCCCTGGAAAATGGGACTAAAAACACTGAACAGAGAACTACTGAACTATAGAAACACCAAATGAAAAGGAGTGTGTAAAAAAAAGCATGAGGTCCTCTGCCAGGTTCATAGTAGGTCCTCTATAAATGTTAATCAGGTCCATCCCCCAAAAAATGAGTTCCAAGATTGTTAATTAAATTGTTTTCTAATTTAATTAACCAATTACCCTTTACTATTGATGAATTTCACATCAATACCATTTGCATTTTGATACTTCTATTTCTAATTACATATACTTTGCTCCCTGTTAAAGGAATTTCAGGCATCAGCAAGCAGGTCAGGAGATATTTCACCAACTCAGAAAGTCTCCTAGAAAGCTGATTCTGAAATCATACTTCTTTATTTGTTTTAATGCAGTCTTCAAGAGAGTAAATGGTGATGGAGATCATTGCTGCTTTAATTTGGGACTTGGAACCATATGCCCTTCCACAGCTCTTTTCTTTTTCCTAAAGCAAACCCTAGGGCTTCCCTAGTGGCTCAAATGATAAGGAATCTGCCTGCAATGCAGGAGACCAGAGTTTGATCCCTGGGTGAGGAAGACAACCTGAAGAAGGGAATGGCTACCCACTCCAGTGTTCTTGCCTGGAGAATTCCAAAGACAGAGGAGCCTGGTGGGCTACAGTCAATGGGGTTGCAAAGAGGTGGACACAACTGAGCTACTAACACTTTCAAAGCATGTCTCATCTCCAAATAGCCCAAACTTCACTTTTCTTTCCTAGCTCAAGATTCTCTAGTTTCTACTTCTGCATTTTAGTATTTTTTTTCATCTTGTAACCCTGTGTTGGTTAGGGTTCAGCTGAACATAACAGAAACCACTCTAATGAGGTTGAATAGAAAGAGATTTATCACCAGATACCAGTGGGGAGCAGGATCTAGAGTAATCTTCTAGTCAGTTCTCATTCTTCAGAATCATACTGATCTTCTGTGAGTGGGAAAGAGGTCTTGGAGAAGCATAAAGCTACAACTGCAAAAGCCAGATGCCTCTATCACGACCATGCCATGAAATGGATGCCTTGTCCCTTGCCTTCCACCCTTCTTAACTCAGACCTGAATCCAAGCTTTTCAGAATGTGCGTGATTGGCAGAACTGAACATATCCAGAAATATACCCACAGGGCATCTTGGAAATGCAGCGTTTTTGCTTTCTAGCCTCTACAAAATAGGACGATCAGTAGACAGGAGTTAGAATATCCTGAGACCATTCTACATGTCTGCTGCAAACACTACAGAATATTTGTGTGTCCTCTATTTTTCTACTGATTTTTAATGGTGGTGGTGGTGGTAGTGGTTTAGTTGCTAAGTAGTGTCTGTCTCTTAAGACCTCATGGACTGTAGCCTGCCAGGCTCCTCTGTCCATGGGGATTCTCCAGGCAAGAATACTGGAGTGGGTTGCCAGTTCCTTCTCCAGGAGATCTTCCTGACCCAGGGATTGAACCCTCATCCCCTGCATTGCAGGTAGATTCTTTACTAACTGAGCTATGAGGGAAGTCCGTTTCAATGAGGAAGGACCAAAAAAAGATAATTTGCCACTAGAATACATCATTTGTTAATGTGCTGTGCTTAGACACTCAGTGGAGTCCGACTCTTTGTGACTCCATGGACTGTAGCCCTCCGGACACTTCTGTCCATGTGGCTCCTTCAGGCAAGAACACTGGAGTGGGTTGCCATGCCCGCCTCCAGGGGATCTTCCCAACCCAGGGATCAAACCCAGGTCTCCTGCATTGCAGGTGGATTCTTTACCAGCTGAGCCACCAGGGAAGCCCCTGGATCTTTGACTTCAAGCTTAAGGTTATTAATTATGCTACTTTATTAACAGATGGTAAAGAATCTGCCTGCAAGAGTTCAACATGACTGAGTGACTAAGCACAGCACAACACAAAGACCTAGAGTCTTTGTGACCTAACGTCACTCATTAGTTTTTGGACCTGAGAAACTCATTTTCTTCATAAAATCTTTGTTTCCCATGTGTGTAAAATGAGGAGATTAGACTCAGTCATTGCTATGGAAGCATTATTTTTATAATATGCTAATATATATTATTGTTGCTAGTATAAATAGATAAACTTTTGTATTTGATTAAAAGTGATACACAGGCTCTTACTATTTTTATGAAAACAATGCTGTTTCAATTAATTCTAATAGACCCGTCTACAGAGGCAGATAAGAACAAGCAGCCATATGTCTTCCCACGCTGAAGAGGTTTACTGACTCAATGGCTTGACTAAAGGACGCTTTGAAAGGTCTTCTGTATTTTTCTCTGCCCCAGTCTCTCCAAGGTACTTTGTAAAACAATCAGTTCTTTACCCTTTTGTAACTACCTTTCAGACTCCCAGAGCAGATGCAGAGAGGCTAACAGGAATCATTTCAGTGAACGTCATGGTGTTTGGGAGCCAAAGCAGTGGGCAGGGCCTCTCAGTCTGTGTTTTCTTGCTGTGAGGATACACACCAACAGGCCTGGCCTCGGCAAGATGTGTTTCCATGGTAACTCCAATTTTTCACCCTTTTATAGAGTCACCCTTATGATTCTAAACATACGATAGAATCAAATATTTTAGTTAGCTTGGGCTACTGCAATGAAATATCATAGTCTAGATGGCTTAAACAAAAAACTTCTAGTCTTCACAGTTCTAAAAACTGGAAAATCTGAGATCAAGATGTCAAGAGATTTAATGTCTGGTGAGAACATTCTTCCAGGTTTGTAGATAGTCATCTTCTCATTGTATCCTCACACAGCCGAGAGCAGAGACCACCTCTTTCACCTCTTTTCTTCTTATAAAGGGACTGGTGCCATTCATGAGGACTCCATCCTCATAGACTAAACACCTCCCAAAGATCCCATCAACTAATACAATCACATTGGTTGTTAAATCATATTGTGTTTTTAATTTCTGTCCACAGTTTTATTGTTAGCATTTAGAAATAAACACAAATTTTTAACATTGATTATGTTTCCTATGACCTTGCTGAACTCACTATTTAGTTATAGCAGGTTTTGGGGGTGAGATTGTTTGTTTTTGTTTTTTGAATTCCATGAGATATATTATGTAGACAATGATGTCATCAGAGAATAGGGAGAGTTTCTTGCTTTCCAATCTGTATGCCTTTTATTACTTTTTCTTTCCTATTGAGCTAACACTTCCAGTATTATAGTGAATGAAAGGTGAAAGCAGACATCTTAGCCTTGTTCCTGATCTTAGGGGAAAATTAATCACTCTTTAACCATAAAGTAAAATTTTAATATGTGTTTTGTGGATGATCTTATTTGAACAAAAGACACTGCCTTTTTCAGTCTTGTATGAGATACTGCAAAACACTGAATGTAGGAGCAGACAGTAGAATCTAGCTACCTTCTATTAAGTTAGACATTAAAGAGATTAGCAAAATTGTGAAACAGTGCTACACTTCCACTTCTTTTTTTGCAAACTATAGTAACTGTCTATAAAATCATGCTATTTTATTTTTAATGAATTAATAAATGTTTTAAATTTTATCAGTTTTCATTTTTGATGTGGTAAATCAATAGATATATCCCAAATAAATGCAAAGTCTTTGGAGTCCTCAATAAATTGTAAAAGCATGAAGTGGTCCCTAGAGAAAAATGTCTGAGAACCATTTCTATAAGGTAGAAGACATCTTTAAAATTTACTAGTGGTGGTGTTTAATTTCTGGTAAATTTCCTGCATGTAGAAATGATACTGGAAGACATAATTTCTATAAATATGTATGTGAGTCACAATTACAGGGACTTTTTCATGATTCTTATTAACTTTTTCTTGAAAGTCTGTGTTGTTCTTCACTTTCAGCTAATAAAGGGCAACACAACCAAAACCAAAAATTCACTTTTGGAAGCTTTATATAGAGTTATACATACTCAACCAATATTGAATGCTTGTTTTGTGCACTGGGTTTATAGTGGTAAAGAAAACAGAAATTATTTGCGTTCATGAATCATGTCTTCTAACTGCAAGAAAAAACTTAATCAGCAAGTAATATTGTACCAGGTACACTGTAGGACAAGTAGGCATGCAAACTCCAGCCAGTTATGGCTTTTCTTGCTCTGGGACTAAAACGTTCTGCCTCTTCCGGAATTAAAGCCAGGAGTAAAGAATATTTCTACTGCTTGGGTACAAATATGAAAGAGAATATGCATATCCTCACTAGATGAAAATGCTTTCCTTCACTTTTTCTCAAGTCTTCTTTCTTTTCTTTGCCTTGTGTGGAACCCTTATCAAGCTTGGGGCATTTCTGTCAAGGTTTCTTCTTATAAGGAGTGAAATCTGTATTACTTCCCTAGAACATGCTACTGACTTTTACTCTTAGGGGAGTTTTAAAAAAAGACATTCATTTACATCAGGAAGTTATCCATCAACTTTTCCTTACCCTTTGACTGTTTTAATGATGATACACGAAACAGGCCCACATTTTTTAATAAATAAAAATAGAAATCTTGTAAAGAATTTGTTTCCTGCTAACTGTGAGAAACAGGATCCTAGGTGGCATGGTGGCCTTATTTGTTTGCATATAGTCTTGTTTTGAGATAAGGAGAGCTACTGGAAATCACTCTCATGCAAGGCTAATATCACAGCACATGGAACCCTAGAAGAATCAGGGATGTGGCAAGCCAGAGCGTGCAGAAGGCCTCCGAGCTTAATTATCAACTGCCTAAAATTATTCCATCAAGTTCTTTTTTCCTTAATTTTTGTGCATCCGTTAACACAATCATCTTTTGCATTTCTGGAATAGCCTCAAGAAAAGCACATGTTTCTTTCAGTTATAATCTAGTCTGGCAGGTGGGTCTTATGTTCATACCACTACTCTGCAAACATCATCACTAAGCTCTTGGATGGGCTTAATTGTGTGAGAGAGAGAATTTTAAGTGATAATAATTTGGCATAATTCATGAAATAATGAGGACGTTGTTAGAAATTGTTCTTGATTGGTCCTTTTCTTTACCTTCTATAATTAAAGCAGCCTTCCTCTTATCTTTCACATATTCCCTTTCCCATAAATCCAGGATCAACAGTGACTTCTTGCCTAAATTTTCTCATATATTCATTTATCAGTTATGTGTAACTCAGATATTTTTCTGAATATACTTAGATGTGAAATGTATTAAGTGGTTATGTCTCCATGGAAATAAGGCTTAATTTTTTTTTCTCTTGATAAAGCTTTACTTCAATGACTACTATTTCTTTCTTTTTTTCTCCTGGGCCCTTTTCAGGGAAAGCTGGCCACTTTGTGATTGGAAGAAGCAGAAAACAAACAAAAAGAAAATTAATCTGGCTATTTCAGATAAGGGGATCTCTGGAGGCCTTTCTGAGAAGATGACATAAAACTTGAAATCTAAAAAAGGGCCAGCCAGGAAGAAGAAACAGCAGGTGCAAAGGTCCTGAGGTACCAAGGTGGGGTGAGCTTGGTTTGTTAAAGGACTAGCAAGGAGAGAAGTGTGGCTGGAGCTGAGTGGCCTAGGGAAGAGAAGAGGGGTCTGGGGGAAAATGATTTTTTTCGCCATGGTGAGAGACTGGACTTGATCTTTAAAGTGATGGGATGTCACTGGAAGGAATTTGATCCATCAATTATCAAACACCTGTGGAATCTTCCTTCAAAATACATCCTCAAGAATCATTCTAAAGAATCCCTACCTGCAGCTTGAGGAGATGCCATAGCCAGACTTGGGAGCCTCCAAGGACTGCTTCATCTAACCCTCTTTGTTTTCCAGAATTTCAGGGAGGGCCATGGCCATTCCCCAGCCATGGAACAGATGAGGAACAAGAACCCAGGCTTCTGGGGTCCTACCAGAGGGGACTGCCTGACTCTTCTTGTTCCATCCTTGCACTTCACATAATTGCAACCATTCCTCCCATCATCTTCCACTTTGATCTCATTTCCAAATCATGCATCCCTGCTCCCATCTCACCCTCCCCCTGCTTGTGGCAAGTCCTTTTGCCTCCTTTATTCCCCATCCCCAATTCTGAATGGGCCCCCACTGAATTGAGAAGCAAGGAGGAGGGGGGATTTTGGAATGTGGATGAGGGAAAAGTGGGGGGTAGGTGAGGTGGTCTCTGCTTCTCTTGCCTGTGATGCCAAAATCCATTCATTAAAATCAAATACTGGAGCTTATGGGGCTGCCTGATTACCTACCCCAAGGTCCTAGATCCCTCTTCCTTCCACACATCTCCTTTCCCCACAATCCTCTTTCTCCATGACCCACCCTCCACTAATCCCCTACACCTTCTTCCAAGATCCTTCTTCCTGACCTGTTCTTCACATTTGCCATGACCCCTCCCTTCTCCATCTTCTCTCATCAACCACCTGAGTCCTGCACAGACCCATTTCTCCTTTCTCCCCAGCCCTCCCTCTCTGCTCTTTCTTCATTCTCTCCCTCCCCCCAGATACCCCAGAATCTCCTTCCATATTTTATGTCTCTGGCCAGCCCCATTTCACTGTTCCTCCCCCAGAAAACACCAGAGAGGAGGAAGAGATCTTGATATTCCCCCATCCTCACATCAGTGAGGCTAAGTGGGGGGTTCCCTTTTACCATCCCTCCCCTCACCATAACTCTGTGTATTTCTGTCCTCAGCTCTTGTCAATGACTACTATTTCAAACATTATTTGAAGTTATGTCTTCCCTGGTGGCTCAGCTGGTAAAGAATCCACCTGCAATGTGGGAGACCGGGATTCGATCCCTGGGTTGGGAAGATTCCCTGGAGAAGGGAATGACTACCTGCTCCAGTATTCTGGCCTGGAGAAATCCATGGACTGTATCCATGGGGTCACAAAGAGTTAGACACGACTGAATAACTTTCATTTTCACTTTCCACATCCCTGGAGTCAGTCATTCCTGTGAAATATTTATTGAGCCTTACTCTGTGTCAGTCACTAAGCACGATTCTGGATTTAAGTGTCCAGTGCTGGTAGCACATAGCAAACGTGACTCATTCACATAGTTATTCAATTCTCTATAGTCCTTATTTTCATATTATGCTCAAAAGACAGCTGGAATGTGTTCAGTTGTGGCTCCTGTGGTATGAGGACAGAGCTCCACCACTGCTATTGTTCTAAGTTTTAGATAATGGAAAATAATATAAATTTAGATAATTGAAAATATATAATTTTAGATTTCAATTTAGATAATTGAAAATATATAAATTTAAAATTTGCAAATTAAAACAATAAATAACTGGACTTCCATGCAAGATTTAATTTAAAGAGTTGTAAAGCTGACAGAACCCTTTTCTCTGTCATAAACAAACTAGCAAAATAAAAATATTTTTCCTAAAATCAACTTTTCCCATATTAACACAAGACAATGTGCCAGATAATAAAATGGTAACCCAGAGAATTCATTTAAATAGGAGTGAATTAAATTAGGGATTCTCAAACTTTTTCATTTTAGAACCCCAAACTCTTATTGAAGATCTCAGAGAGTTTTTCTTAATGAGTTATATCTATCAATGTTTTTATATTAATAATTGTTTTCATATCTGAAGAAATTTAGAAAGATTTATTTAATCCAGTTCCACGGAATTCTACAGGCAAGAATTGCCATTCCCTTCTCCAGGGGATCTATCTGATTCAGGGATCCAACCAGTGTCTCCTGAATTGCAGGAAGATTCTTTACCATTTGAGCCATCAAGGAAGCCCAGTTATTTAACAATTCATTTAAAAATAAATGTACACATTAACATACATTTCTGTGTTAATATAATAAATCTGCAAAAAAATAACTGTATCTTTCAAAACAAAAAAATTAGTGAGTGGTTTATTGTGCACTTTTGCAACTCTCTTGAAGGTGGTACATAATGGAAGAACTGCTGGATTCCAAATTCTGGTGCAATAATATCATGTGTCATATGGCCTCTGGAATATGTCACTACAGGTTCATGAAAGAATAAGAGGAAAAATGGCAAAGATATCCTGGTTTAATTCTGAACAAAATTTTGACCTATGGGCCCACTGAAAATGTCCCAAAGGACTCCTAGGAGTGCTCAACCATACTTTAAGAATCACTGACTTAGCTATTTTAGAAAACAGCTGATCCACTCAAGATCATAAAAAATACTATATAATAGAGAATAATTTCAAAAAGAACAAATGTTTTCTATATATGTAAAAGTACAGGTATATAAGCTCCAAAACTAAGGGTATACTATTTGTAGATGGCATGCTTTCCCACATATAAAACCCCAAGAAATCTATTACAAAAACTCCTAGACAGATGAAGCTATTTTAGCAAGATTGCAAGATATGAGATCAACACATACACACACATACAAAATTGCTCACATTTCTATATACTATCAGCACATATATGGACACCAAAGGTTATATCATGGTGTCATTTTTACATTTGCTTCAAAGAAAATTAAATACTTTGGCATGAAATTTTAAAATAACATGTACAGGTTCTGTATTATCAATATAAAATGTTGATGAAATAAAAAACCTACCTAAATAAAGACACATATTGTGTTCATAGATTTGAAGATGCTGCAGGTGTAAAGGTGTTAACTCTCCTGAAACTGACATATAGGCTTCGTGCAATTCCCTTCAAAATTTTGGCAGATTTTTGTAGACATAGGCAATCTTATTCTGCAAAGAATATGAAAAAGAAAAGGGCCTATAAGCACTTAAAACAAGTTTTCAAAGGAAGAATAAAGTCAGGATCATTCTATACAATGTTAAGTCAGACTCTAGAGTTCCAGTACTCAGGACCATGTGTTCCTGGGATAAGAACAGACAATGCAACAGAATAGAGAACCTAGAAACAGTCCCACAAAAGTGTGTCCAAGTGATGTTGACAAAGATGAAAAATCAGTTCAATGAAAGAAGTAAAACCTTTTCAACAAATGGTGCTGGAAAAATAAGATATCCATAGACAGGCAAAACCTTGACTTCAACTTCACACCTTGCACATGGGATCATGAGCTTAAAACATAAAACTATAAGACTTTTAGAATATGACAAAGAAGAAAATCTTTGGAACTTAGAAATAAGCAAAGAATTCTTAGATTTGACAAAAGAAGTTATGCTCACAAAAAAATTTGTACTTGAATGTTGAAAGCAGCTGTATTTGTTAACAGCCAAAACTAGAAACAACTCAGATACCTTTCAATAAGTAACTGGCCAAACAGTGATGCCTCCATACCATGGATTGCCCCTCAACAATAAAAAGGAACCCATCACTGAAACCATAACAACCTAGTTTGATATCAATGATATTACACTGAAGGAAAATGCCAAACTCACCAAGTTACACAATAAATGATTCCACTCATATCATTCTTGAAATAACACACTTATAAACATTTAGAATGGATTAGTGATTGCCCAGTGCTAGAGGTAAAAAGAAGGGAGATAGATATGCTTATAAATGGCCACATGAGTGAGCTTTCTGGTGATGGAATAGTTTTATATCCTGTTGTCATGGTGCCTGTGCTGTGTGCTGAGTCGCTCAGTCGTGTCCAGTTCTTTGTGACTCCATAAACTGTAGCCTGTCAGGCTCCACTGTCCATGGGGATTCTCCCGGCAAGAATGCTAGAATGGGTTGCCAGGCCCTCCTCCAGGGGATCTTTGCAACCCAGGGAAGGAACCCTGGTCTTCCGCATTGCAGGAGGATTCTTTACCCTCTGAGCTACCAGGGAAGCCCATCATGGTGCTTACACAAATCTAAACAAGTGATAATGTTGCATAGAACTACACATACACATGTATACACACACACACACACACACACAAATGTATGTCAAACTGATGAAATCTGAATAAGCTCTGTGGATTGCGCCAATGTTAATTCCCTGTTTTTTTTTTTTGGGGGGGGGGTTGCTCCTTTTCTTTCTTTTTTTTTTTTTTTTGGTTTTTTATATTCTACTATACTTAAGAAAGATGTTATCATTGGAGGAACCTGGCTGAAAGGTATATGGGACCTCCATGTACATTTTTGCTACTTCCTGTGAATCTGTAATTATTTCAAAATAGAAAGTTAGAAAACAATAACTAAAACCTCCAAGTAGAGAACACATAAAGCATGTCTGAAGAGAGTTTGTGAGTAGATCAGTAGATGGGTTATGTTTCTACCATGCAGTCTCTATGGGTTAGCCAGTAGACCAAGACAAAGAACCACCACCAAGAGAGGAACCATCAACATGGAGGGTCTAAGTGAGCTTATAATCAGAACAGGAGCATACAACTGTCTACTTTGGTTCAGTTCCTTTGTCAGCCATCATCCTAGCCTAGTGGAGGCAATTTTCTCCAATTTCAAAAGAGCTTCAGCTAATTTTATGCTAATTTTTGGGTTATATAATTATACTTTCAATTTCCAGACCCAACTCTGAAGTCAGAGTAGTATTTATGCTTTTAAATCAAAAGATCTGGTGTCTTTTAAGGTTCATGGTCCAAGTGGGCCATTACTATGATAAATAAAGCTATTAAAAACTGATTAGATAAAAATGATAAAATGCTGACAACCAAATTTGAATTACTTTCAATAAAACAAATATTATTTTATAAACTACTTCCAGACCAGTCAGCATGTATTACTACAAGCCTGGATTCTCAGACTTGTAAAGTACTGACTTCAGCATTATTTCCAGAGATGTAGTGCGTGCTCTTACTCTTCAGAAGTAACTGGCTGTGACATGCATCTGGAAACATGCATTAAAGATCTGTTTTGTCTAAAAGAGCTGACTTCTAGGAATTAAGATATTAGTGATTTCCTTTTCTACCACAGGAGTGTAGAAATGCCAAAATGTCAGAAACTGTTCAACAAAATGATGGTGTTAACCTCAAGAGAACAAAATTCAGTTCACCAGTTGTGTCTTCTTATTCTTTGACTGGTGTTGTGAAAATCAGCGGTCTCTTCTGCAATTTTAATGAAGCTTTGTTTTAGAAAGAACTAACTGCTAATTGGAATCCATATCAGTTTACAAAAGAAAAAAACTTCTCTAAAATGTTTTAATTCAGTGGCCTTTGAAGTTTGTATGTTGATATTTACATATCAGTAGACACTTTCATACATAAGCATGAAAGTGCACTCATACACAGCATACTGGTACAGAAAATATGTGACCTTTAGATATAAGTTTTGAGTTTGAGAAAGGACACACCATCACTAATATTAATTGAAATAACAATAAAAATTCATTTGTGACACAACATCATGGTCTCAGGAGTCAGAGGGTGAAGTGCACTTGGAACCAGAATGTTTCTTCTATTAGGCTTAGCAAGTATTTGGATTTTTGAACTTTAATGTTCTGACTTTGAATACAATATATTTTAATTAACTCATCCCAGCATTCTAATCATATAAACACTTTAATAGAGCAATAAAGCATACTTCTCTACATCACTTCAGTTCAACCAAAAGCTGGTTGGTGCAAACAGCTAACAACATACTAGATATTGGTATAGAGACAAAGAAATAAAAAGGCCAGGCCTGTATTTTGAACTGTTTAGTTTTTGAATTGACAATATTAAAAAAGGAACTCCTAGAGAGTGGGGGACAGAGAGTTTGCTGCTTTGCCAAAGGACCTGGACTAAGTATCACTTCAAGTTTAGTGTCATAGCTAGCCCTAAAGAAGAAATGTCAGATAATCAAACAGATAAATATTAGATAAAAATTATTTGGCTTTCTTTTACCAAGACTAGTAGTTTGCATTCAGGATAAATGCAAAAGGTTTATAAATTTAAATCGAGATATCTCAGAAGCTTCATGCATTTTACTATCACACACCAACAAAGTTCATGTATAACTGTCAGGTGACAAAAGCTTTACATGGTGAACTTTTGTGTGCTCAGTGCTGGTTACTTCCTTTCTCATGTCTAATACAAAACCTCTTTCACCATAAATAAAATGTAATTAGACGAAGTCTTCCCACAGTACGTGAGAGTAAATGCACAATGAGCAAAATAAATACAGTAGAACATGGGCTGCAAATTCCTAATGGTTTCTTGGCAGTAAAATATGTGTATACAATAATAATGACACTGTATTACCCTCAAGAGCAATGAGGCTCCTATCCAAGGGAGAATAAGTTCATTAAAGTACCAAGAAACCATCCTGTCAGTATAGATGAGGCCCCCTCCTGTATTATCAATCAGAGACAAGGTAGGAAGCAGTGGGCTTGGTCCCTATACCTGATGCTGAGGTCCCAGGGGCAGTGCTGGCTTCACCAGTGGCAGTGCAGTGATGCTTTCTTTCATAATTATGACATAATCTAATGTGAAGGATTTCCGTTACCATGATATTTGGGTTACCATGACAACAGCCTGGAAATATTTGGTTTGGTAATGCCATCATATACTTATTTATAAGATATATGATTCATGTGTTTTATAACTTCAATTCAATAACAAAAGGTATAATGTTTTATTAAATTACACTATTTTCCTCCCTTTTGGCTAAGGTTTCTTTTTCTTACAAAGACATAAAGAGAAAAAGGAAGAAAAATCTACTTAAAGATTATGGGACACATATAAACTTACTTTGAATATAATCAGGAAACCAGGAAAAGGTTCAATGGGCTTGAATCCCAGTGTTGACAATGGGAACTTAGAAGCCAACATACCAATGTATGACTTCATACTACCTTTAATGAAGTATAACAGATTTAATTTCACTTTTATATTTTCAGGGTTTCTAATTATCTCCAGCGAAAGTAAATTAATAAAGCTGTCCAAATTAAGTCATTTTTGCTGATATTCCTTGAGCACTAAAGAACAGACTTTTTCCCTAAATTGTCTAAAATGAACAGAAATTGCAAAAAGGAGGGATAAATCTTTTACAAAAACCAGAATGTGTGTTTCCATAAAAATTCAATGTGACCATCAGTTCAGAGTGGTTATTAGTTAGTAGTCATTAGTTATTAGTAGTTATTAGTAATTATTAGTAGATATTAGATGGCTGGCTTGATATATAAGAAAATAAAATGGAACATGTTTTATAATATGCCAGTTTTACTAATAGATATAATCTATTATGCATCCTTTGTGAAAGAGATCATCTCTGCACTTATTCCAAAGTTCTTTAGTAAGGGAACCACTGCTCTCACAGATAAGCTAAAAAAAAAAAATGCTTTCTTAGAAAACCCTAAGGACTCTCAAACCATACATTTGTGATGAATTAGTGAGTCATTGGTAAAGCTTAAATTTAAACAATTCATTAAGCAATAGTAGGCAATTAATGAACTGACAACTAGATATTGTGCTGAACTGACATGATATCTTGAAATGTAGACATTCTTTTTAAAGAATAAGAACTATTAGTAGTTTGAAAGAATAATAAACAAATAGGAAATACCTTAAGCAGTAAGAAATATGAGATATAGGGCTAAAAGAGTATTAGAAATACAGAAAGTGAATTATCTGACCAAGCCTTTGGACTTACAATGGCAGGAGATGCCATTAATTCCCTTCCCAGATCCCTGACTTGCCAGTGTAACCCTCCTTCACCTGATGAAAGTTTTGGCTACAATGGCACACAGCTGCTGGAAAAGACACACCTTGCTGGAAGGCAAAAGAAAGGGATGGCAGATGATGAGGAGATGGTTAGATAACATGCCAACTCAATGGAAATGAATCTGAGCAAACTCCAGGAGATAATGGAGGACAGAGGAGTCTGGCATACTACAGGGGTTGCAGAGAGTTGGACATGACTTAGCACCCGAACAACAAAAACCACAGCTCCCTTCTCCAGACAGGAATTGTGCTGGACCAGGCCAGAGATGCCTTTGTGGTTATGAAAGCTCCCACCTAGCTGGGAGAGGAGCTTAGCCCACCTGTCAATAAATGATGCAGGTGAAGGAAATCCAATTTGTTCAAATGGAACAATTCTGAAGTTTCATTCATACTCTAGAGTGCCCCATAGGATCAGGCTGACCCATAGACTTCTGCTAAGAGCACATCTTTTCCTATCTTCTTCATCTACTCTATTCTATTCAGCTTTCATCACTTCCTTATTTTCTGAAAGCATATTCTTAAACAAAAAATCTTCATTTGCATAATAATCTCTGATTTGGATTCTGATCCAGGGTAACTGACCTCAGGATAATCAGACATTTCAGCATAAGGAAACATGCAGTCTAAAATGACTCAAGCAATTTCTAAATTCTTTACTTCAAACTTTGTCCTACTGAAATTCTATTTTATGTATATTTGCTATCAAATTAGAGAGTATCCATTAGTGTCATTCCTAGTATTTCAAATGAAGCAATGAAAATATGTCTTCTTTAAATCCCTTGAGAACCAACAAAATCACCACATTATTTTGAATTGATAACTTGGAATTTCCATTCTTGCTTGATGCTCACACTTTTTTATATGGTAATACAAGTAAACACAGAACAGGGAATATGCATGCCTATATATTAAACTATTCTACATTTGAACAGTTTTCTAAATGGGTTTCAATATTGTCAGTGTACTAAACTATGTCTCTTTGCACCATAATTTTGAAAACACTAGGCCATCTTTTGTAATTACTTGATCTGCATCAGAATTTTTTCCTCCTTGATTTTCATTATTTCTACATTTCAGGGTAACTAAAGAGATTCTTAAGGAAATGGCATCCATTAGTGTCAGTGGCCCAAAATTCAGTTCAGTTTAGTTCAGTCGCTCAGTCATGTCCAACTATTTGCAACCCCATGGACTGCAGCATGCAAGGCCTCCCTGTCCATCACAATTCCTGGAGTTGACTCAAACTCGTGTCCATTGAGTCGGTGATGCCATCCAACCACTCATCCTCTGTCGTCCCCATCTCCTCCCACCTTCAATCTTTCCCAGCATCAGGGTCTTTTACAATGAGTCAGTTCCTCACACCAGGTGGTCAAAGTATTGGAGTTTCAGCTTCAACATCAGACCTTCAAATGAATCTTCAGAACCGATTTCCTTTAGATGAACTGGATGGATCTCCCTGCTGTCCAAGGGACTCTCAAGAGTCTTCTCCAATACCACAGTTCAAAAGCATCATTCTTCAGTGCTCAGCTTTCCTTATAGTCCAACTCTCACATCCATACATGACTACTGGAAAAACCATAGTTTTGACTAGACGGAACTTTGTGGGCAAAGTTATGCCTCTGCTTTTTAATATGCTGTCTAGGTCAGTCATAACTTTTCTTCCAAAGTGGAAGGGTCTTTTAATTTCATGGCTGCAGTCACCATCTGCAGTGACTTGGAGCCCCCCAAAATAAAGTCTGTCACTATTTCCACTGTTTCCCCATCTATTTGCCATGAAGTGATGGGACCAGATGCCATGATCTTAGTTTTCTGAATGTTGAGTTTTAAGTCAACTTTTTCACTCTCCTCTTTCACTTTCAAAGAGGCTCTTCAGTTCTTCCCTTTCTGCCAAATAAGCGTGGTGTCATCTGCATATCTGAGGTTATTGATATTTCTCCTGACTATCTTGATTTCAGCTTGTGCTTCATCCAGCCCGGCATTTCTCATGATGTACTCTGAATATAAGTTAAATAAGCAGGATGACAATATAGAGCTTTTCCTACTTTGGAACCAGTCTGTTGTTCCATATCCAGTTCTGACTGTTGCTTCGTGACCTGCATACAGATTCCTCAGGAGGCAGGTAAGGTGGTCTGGTAATCCTATACCTTTCAGAATTTTCCACAGTTTGTTGTGATCCACATAGTCAAAGACTTTGGCATAGTCAATAAAAGTAGATGTTTTGCTGGAACTCTCTTGTTTTTTGATGATCCAATGGATGTTGGCAATTTGATCTCTGGATCCTCTGCCTTTTCTAAATCCAGCTTGAACATGTAGAACTTCATGGTTCACATATTGTTAAAGCCTGGCTTGGAGAATTTTGAGCATTACTTTACTAGCATGTGAGATGAGTGCAATTGTGTGGTAATTTGAGCCTTTTTGGCATTGCAATTCTTTGGGATTGGAATGAAAACTGACCTTTTCCAGTCTTGTGGCCACTGCTTAGTTTTCCAGATTTTCTGGCATATTGAGTGGAGCACTTTTACAGCATCATCTTTTAGGATTTGAAATAGCTCAACTCAATTCCATCACCTCCACTAGCTTTGTTCGTAGTGATGCTTCCTCAGTCCCACTTGACTCTGCATTCCAGGATGCCTGGCTCTAGGTGAGTGATCACACTATCATGATTATCTGGGCCATTAAGGCCTGTTTTGTATAGTTCGTCTGAGTAGTCTTGTCACCTCTTCTTAACATTCTCTGCTTCTGTTAGGTCCATTACATTTCTGTCCTTTATTGTGCTCATCTTTGCATGAAAAGTTCCCTTGTATCTCGAATTTTCTTGAAGAGATCTCTAGTCTTTACCATTGTATTGTTTTCCTCTATTTATTTGCATTGATCACTGAGGAAGGCTTTCTTATGTCTCCTTGCTATTCTTTGGAACTCTGCATTCAAATGGGTATATCTTTCCTTTTCTCCTTTGCCTTTCACGTCTCTTCTTTTCATAGGTGTTTATATGGCCTCAGACAGCCATTTTGCCTTTCTGCATTTCTTTTTCTTGGGGATGGTCTTGATCCGTGCCTCCTGTACAATGTTACAAACCTCCATCCATATTTCCTCAGGCACTCTGTCTATCAGATCTAATCCTTTGAATCTATTTGTCACTTCTAGTGTATAATCATAAGGGATTTGATTTAAATCATACCTGAATGGACTAGTGGTTTTCCCTACTTTCTTCAATTTAACTCTGAATTTGGCAGTAAAGAGCTCAGGATCTGAGCCACAGTCAGCTCCAAGTCTTGTTTTTGGTGCCTGTATAGAACATCTCCATCTTTGGCTGCAAAGAATATAATCAATCTGATTTCAGTATTGACCATCTGGTGATGCCCATGTGTAGAGTTTTCTCTTGTGCTATCAGAAGAGGGTGTTTTCTCTGACCTTTGGCAATACTCTGTTAGCTCTTGGCAATGCTCTGTTAGCCTTTTCCCTGCTTCATTCTGTACTCCAAGGCCAAATTTGCCATTACTCCAGGTATCTCTTGACTTTCTATTCTAGCATTCCAGTCCCATATAATGAAAAGAACATCTTTTTGGTTGTTAGTTCTAGAAGGCCTTGTAGGTCTTCACAGAACCATTCAACCTCAGCTTCATGAGCTTTACTGAATGGGGCATAGACATGGATTACTGTGATGTTGAATGGTTTGCCTTAGAAATGAACAGAGATCATTCTTGTCATTTGGAGATTGCATTCAAGTACTGTATTTCATACTCTTTTGTTGACTATGATGGCTACTTCATTTCTTCTAAGGGATTCTTACTCATGGTAGTAGATATAATGGTCATCTGGGTTAAATTCACCCATTTCAGTCCAATTTAGTTCACTGATTCCTAAAGTGTCGATGTTCACTCTTGCCATCTCCTGTTTGATCATTTCCAATTTGCCTTGATTCATGGACCTAACGTTCAGGTTTCTATTTAATATTGCTCTTTAGAGCACTGAACTTTACTTACATCAACAGTCACATCCACAACTGGATGTTGTTTTTGCTTTGGCTCCTTCGCTTCATTCTTTCTGGAGTTAGTTCTCCACTGATCTCCAGCATATTGGGCACCTACCAATGTGGGGAGTTCATCTTTCAGTGTCCTATCTTTTTGCCTTTTCATATTGTTTATGTGGTTCTCAAGGCAAGAATACTGAAGTGGTTTGCCATTCCCTTCTCTAGTGGACCACTTTTTGTCAGAACTCCCCACTATGACCTGTCCATTTTGGGTGGCCCTACACCACATGGCTCATAGTTACACTGAGTTAGACAAGGCTGTGGTCCATGTGATTAGATTGGCTAGTTTTCTGCGATTTTGGCTTTCAATGATTGTGACTGTGGCCCAAAATTAATTCCCTTTAATATTCACACTGGAGAGTGCAAGTGGATGGATACAAGGATACAAGGATACAAGAATTGAAAATTTCATAGGGCTGATTTGCTTTGATTTTGCTTTCTTTCCCATAATGAACATATAATCCAATGAGATTTCCTATACAAAACAGTCAAAATCAATTAAGAACCAAGTACTGATTTGTTTTGCCATATTTAACAATATTAAAATCTTATCACTGTTACAATTTAATGTTTACAACACACTTTATTGCATGTTAAATGCAAAAGTCTATGTTAATGAAATGTTGAGATTGCATATTTTGAAGTAAATAGAGGAAAAAGAAAATGCAAGGTTAGATTCTCTTACCAAAGGTCATTTTTTTTTACTAGTTGAAGGATTCACATGAAATCACTTAAACAGCAAAAGTAGCAGCTTTTTGAAAGCAAAAAAATATAAAGTCAGTTTAACAATTTACTTTTCTACCTATATGAATATGTATGTGTTCTCTGTTTGCATGTATAGATGCAAAGGCCATGGGCTCAAAGAGAGGAGAGAATTTGGGCCAGTAATGTATTCTACCACAGTGGATATTTGTTGAGTGGATTATACTATTCTCAAAATTTGTCGGGGTTGAAATATTTCTATCATCTTTATCAGTATATCAATCAAAAAGCAGCAGCTTTTTTGAAACCTCCTCTTTAAAAAGCTCCCTCAAAGACTCCAAGTTGTAATACACTGTTTATTACTGTTGAGATTACTATATGTACTTAATAACAATATTATATTTGGATTTTTAGCCATAAAACTTAAATTTTCATTTATTAATATTATGTCTTTTATCTCTTTGTAAAAGAATTAGTAATTTTTCCAATAAGAAAATAATAATTCAAAAAGTAAATGAAATGAGTTGTGAATATAAAATTAAGCCCAAACCAATGTAAATATTTGCAACACTGTAATAGTAAGACACTTGCTTCTTAGAAGAAAAGTTATGACAAACCTAGAAATACAGCACATTAAAAAGCAAAGACATTACAGTGCCTACAAAGGTCCATCTAGTCAAAGCTATGCTTTTTTCAGTAGTCATGTATGGATGTGAAAGTTGGACTATAAGGAAAGCTGAGCGCCGAGAAAATGATGCTTTTGAATGGTGGTGTTGGAGAAGACTCTTGAGAATCCCTTGGACTACAAGGAGATCCAACCAGTTCATTCTAAAGGAAATCAACCCTGAATATTCGCTGAAAGGACTGATGTTGAAGTTGAAACTCCAATTCTTTGGTCACCTGTTGCAAAGAGTCAGCTCTTTAGAAAAGACCCTGATGCTGGGAAAGATTGAAGGTGGGAAGAGAAGGAGATGACAGAAGATGGGATGGTTGGGTGTCATCATTGACTCAATGGACATGAGTTTGAGCATGGTCCAGGAGATGGCGAAGAAAAGGAAAGCCTGGCATGCTGCAGTTCATGGGGTTGCAAAGAGTCAGACATAACTGAGCAATGGAACAGCAATAACAAAAATAGTAATTAAATTGTTCTAGATCCAAGATATTTGAAGTTCATTGAGAACATCAAGAACCACTGAAGAAGCAAGATAGGAGGCAACCTGAAGGTACAGTATATGCCAGGAAGATTCCTTAGGCCCGGTTGATTCAGGAAAAGAATTATGCAATAAGAAAAATATCTTTAAGGGGTTAGAGAACCATATAAATGTAAAGACAATATATTATGCTCTGAGGTTGTATGAAAAGGAAGATGAGCAAATAAGATGCTGATGAGTTCTGTAAGGTTGGATTTAAGATGCAAAAAATTAAGTGAAATAGTAAAAATTTGTTTAAAATCCATTAAGAGGTTCTGAACTCCCAACTGCAGTCCCCCAAATGGATCTGAGTGTTATTTTAAATTGTTCTCTGAGAACTATCTTTTAAAATAACAGTAAGCTAGGCATTAAATTCATATATATGGATGTGAGAGTTGGACTATAAAGAAAGCTGAGCACTGAAGAATTGATGCTTTTGAACTGTGGTGTTGGAGAAGACTCTTGAGGGTCCCTTGGACTACAAGGAGCTCAAATCAGTCAATCTTAAAGGAAATCAGTCCTGAATATTCATTGGAATTACTGATGCTGAAACTGAAACTCCAATACTTCGGCCCCCTGATTCGAAGAACTGACTCATTGTAAAAGACCCTGATGCTGGTAAAGATTGAAGGTGGGAAGAGAAGGGGATGACAGAGGATGAGATGGATAGATGTTATCACCAACTCGCACATGAGTTTCAGCAAGCTCCAGGAGTTGGTGATGGACAGAAGAGCCTGGCATGCTGTAGTCCATGAGGTTGCAAAGAGTCAGACACAACTGAGTGACTGAACTAAACTGATGCATTATAATTGAAAAGAAGAAGGAGCGTCTTACAAAAAATTACAATTTGGAATATTAGGATGAAAAAATTGAAGTCTTTTTTTTTTTTTGGATTGGCAAGGTACCTGAGGATGAGGCACAAAGTATCATTATCACATATTTATTAAGTTAGCTTGAAACTTAAAGGCACTTTGAAAAAAACAAAAGAAACTACCATTTTAGCTAGTAGATTTTATATGCAACATATTAGATTGTATATATTCAAATTCAAATATTTGACACTAATTGGATAAATAAATACAAGAAAAAACATGGATTATGCACTGTCATTGTTATTATTTAATAGTAGTGTAAGTGTTATCTAAGGAAGGGCAGCTGAAACAGACACTAGTCATTTTACTTAGTTGGACATAAAGAAATGAGAGTGTGGGGAGACTGAGATATCTGCAGTTTTCAAAAGGTAAAAACTTGCAAAATAAAAGTAAGTACTGAGAATGTAATGAAGAACATCCTGACTATTGTTAACACTGCTGTTTAATATATGTGAAATTCCCTAAGAAAGAAAATCCTGTGAGTTCTTATCACAAGAGAAACATTTAATTTTTCATAAGATGTATGGATGCTAATTTATCATGATAATCATTTCATAATATATGTAAGTCAAACCATTACTCTGTACACTTTAAACTTATACAGTAATATATATCAATTATACCTCAATAATACTGGGGAAAAAATTGGAGTTCCAAAGAAATGAGATCTAGGCAGAGAACATTGGAGATTTACAGAAGATTTACTCAAGTCTATAGCTAAGTATCACTCCACATATGCATAAGAGGAAACTAACTGGGACTGCAGACAGAATCCATGGAAAATATAAAGCAGAAAAATTGCCAGAGAGGACATAGAACTAGAAAAAAGGTCACCATTTAGAGGAAGAATTTTTCATAAGAATAGAGACCTAATCAGTTCAGTTCAGTCACTCAGTTGTGTCCAACTCTTTCAAATTCTATGGACTGCAGCACATCAGGCCTCCGTGTCCATCACCATTCCCAGAGCTTACCCAAACTCATGTCCATTGAGTCGGTGATGCCATCCAACCATCTCATCATCTGTCATCCCCTTCTTCTCCTGTCTTCAATCTTTCCCAGTACCAGAGTAGTTTCCAATGAGTCAGTTCTTTGAATCAGGTAGCTAACGTATTGAAGCTTCAGCTTCAACATCAGTCCTTCAATGAATATTCAGGACTGATTTCCTTTAGGATTGACTGGTTTGATCTCCTTTCAGTCCAAGAGACTCTCAAGGGTCTTCTCCAACACCACAGTTCAAAAGCAACAGTTCTCTGGTGCTCAGGTTTCTTTATGTTCCAACTCTCACATCTATACATGAATACTGGAAAAACCACAGCTTTGACTATTTGGGCTTTTATTGGTAAAGTAATGCCTGTGCTTTTTAATATGCTGTCTAGGTTGGTCATAGCTTTTCTTCCAAGGGGCAAGTGTCTTTTGATTTCATGGCTGCAGTCACCATCTGCAGTGATTTTGGAGTACAATAAAATAAAAATCTCTCATTGTTTCCCTTGTTTCCTCATCCATTTGCCATGAAGTGATGGGACCAGATGCCATGATCTTAGTTTTTTGAATGTTGAGATTGAAGTCAGCTTTTTCACTCCCCTCTTTCATTTTTATTAAGAGGCTCTTCCATTCTTCTTTGCTTTCTGCCATAAGGCTTATGTCATCTGCATTTCTGATGTTATTTATATTTCTCCTGGCAATCTTGATTCCAGCTTGTGCTTCATCCAGCCCAGCATTTCACATGATGTATTCTTCATAGAAGTTAAATAAGCAGAGTGACCGTATACAGGCTTGTCATACTCCTTTCCCAATTTGGAACCAGTCTGTTGTTCCATGTCTGGTTCAACTGTTGCTTCTTTACCTGCATACAGATTTTTCAGGAGGCAGGTAAGGTGGTCTGGTATTCCCATCTCTTTAAGAATTTTCCACAGTTTATTTCCACAGATTAACAGAAAGGTATTTGGAAACTCCCCCTAATATTGGGCAATTAAACAAGATACTTCTGAATAACCCAAAACCAAAGAAGTATTAACAAGAAAATTTAAGAAAATCTGACACTGAATGAAAACAAAAACATAATAAAGCAAAATTTTGGGAGTTAAAGCAGTAGTTTGATATCATTTAACACATATGTTTAAAAGAAGAAAGTATTCAAATAAATGACACACTTTTACCTTATGAAGAATGCATAAATTAAAGTGGAGAAGAATAAATTAAACCTAGTCAAAGTATAAAAAAGGAAACAAAAGAAGACAATAAGTTAATAAAATTTTAAAAAACAGAAAAAGAAGAAAAACAATGAATCTAAAAAAAGATCTTTAAAAAGATCAGTAAAGTTCATAAGCTTGTAGCCAGATTGATTATAAAAGAGAAAGATAAAAATTTCTAACATCAGAAATAAAAGACAAATATCACTACGGAGATCTTACAAACATTAATATGATAATAATTAGCATTGTGAAAAACTCTATTAAAAGTGGCCTGAAAGACAAAAACTGCCAAAGCTCATTCAAGAGGAAATTAATAACCTGGATAAATATACCTGTATCTATCAAACAAATATAATTCAAACTTAAAAAATTTCCCACAATTATAAATCTAGGTCTGGATGGCTTAAATGATAAATTCTCCCAAACATTTAGAGAAGAGTAGTGCCAAGTATACTTTCAATCTTCCAGAAAACAGAAGAGGAACAAACACTACCTTACTCATTTTATGAGGTCAATATTACCCTGATCAAATGCAAGTGGACATTACAAGTAAACTATGGATAAATATCTCTCATTAACATAAACAAAAAAAATTCTTTAAAAAGTTGAAGCAGTTAGAATCCAGAAATTTACACAAAAGACAATATATTATATTGAATTGTGTTTTATCTTTGGAAAAGTACTGTAGTATTCAAAAGTCAAGCACCATAACTCATCATTTAATAAAAACATGTCTATGATCATCTAGACAAATGAAGGAAAAGTGTTTATAATAAAATTCAATATCCAATCATGGAAAAGCTTTCAGTACTCTAGGAATAGAAACTCAGCCTCATAGGAGACATCTACAAAGGACTCATAGCTGACATCTTATCTCACTGCGATAAATTGAATGTTTTGTACATAAATCAAAAGCAATGAAAGAATGCCCATTCTTACCACATCTATGCACCACTGTACTCTAGATACAGTGAACAACAGTAAGGCAATAAAATAATAAGACACACATATTGGAATAGAAGCGGTGAAACTTTACAGACAACATGATCTTATATGTAGAAAATCTTAATAAATCTACCAAAAAGATATACTAGAATAAAATCAGGAGTTTGGCAGGGTTGGGTTACACAAGCATAGGCTGTGTTTCTTATTCCAGCAATAAGCAATCTTAGGTTAAAATTTTTTAATTCCATGTTTAATAACACCCTAAAATATAAATATTTAAAATAAATTTTAAAAATGTGTAAAAATTGCATGTTGAAAACCATAAATCAACACTGAGAGAAATTATAGAGGACCTAGAAATATAAGGAGATGACAAGTTTATAATTAAAAGGACCAATATGTTAAGATGTCACTTCTTTCCGAATTGATCTCCCAATGCAGTCCTAATCAAATTGATCTATACATATATTACCAGTAAAAGTACAGCTAAACTTTTCTCATGATATTAATAAGTTGATTTTAAAATTTATATGAAAAGCAGAGGAACTGGAGTGGCCAAAAGAATTTTAAAAAATAAATATGGGTAACACACACTAATTTCAAGACTTATTATAAAGCTACAATAATTAAAATAGTGTTTTACTTGGATAAGGACAGAAATAGAGAAATAAGATACAATGAAGAACCCAGAGACAGACCCACTCATATATAATTAATTAATTTTCCTCAAAAGTACCAAGTAATTCAGTGAAGAAAAGACTGCATTTTCAAAAACAGTGCTGGAAAAGTTGGATGTCCAAAACCTATACTCCAGAAATTTGACCCTAACCTTCCATCATATGTAAAAGTATAAACTAAAAGAGAGATAGACCTAATCATAAACTTTCTCTAGAAAGAAACTTAAGAAAGTCTCTATTTGTAGGTTAGGCAAATATTTCTTGGTTTTAGATTAATAAAAATTACAAACCTTTTTTCTTCAAAAGACAATGTTAAGAAAATGAAAAGGCAAGGCAGAAAATGGGAGAAAACTATCTGATAAAGATAAGATGTTTGGAAATTTACCTTATATTTTAATATTCATCTGTCAGAAAGCCAACTTCAGTCTATTGGAGAAGAAATACTGAAAAGAATGAATTTTTGAACGGATTATTATGCCTCCTCTTATATTCGAGCTTTCACTTATACAAGGGTAGATTTGTCATATATAGCTTTATTATGTTGAGGTATGTTCTTTCTATTCCTGCTTTTTGGAGAGTTTTTATCATAAATGGATGTTGAATTTTGTCAAAGGCTCTCTCTGCATCAATTGAAAAAATCATGGGGTTTTTATTTTTCAGTTTATTAATGTGGTGTATTATATTGATTGATTTGCAGATATTGAAGAATCCTTGCATCCCTGGGATAAACCCCAGTTGGTCTTTTTAATGTGCTGTTGGATTCTGTTTACTAGAATTTTGTTAAGGATTTTTGCATCTATGTTCATCAGTGATAATGGCCTGCAGTTTTCTTTTTTTTTGTGGCATCTTTGTTGGGTTTTGGTATTAGGGTGATGGTGGCCTCATAAAATGAGTTTGGAAGTTTACCTTCCTCTGCAATTTTCTGGAAGAGTTTGAGTAGAATAGGTGTTAGGTCTTCTCTAAATTTTTGGTAGAATTCAGCTGTGAAGCCATCTGGTCCTGGGCTTTTGTTTGCTGGAAGATTTCTGATTACAGTTTCAATTTCGGTGCTTGTGATGGGTCTGTTAAGATTTTCTATCTCTTCCTGGTTTAGTTTTGGAAAGTTGTACTTTTCCAAGAATTTGTCCATTTCTTCCAAGTTGTCCATTTTATCTGCATATTGTTGCTGATAATAGTCTCTTATGATCCTTTGTATTTCTATGTTGTCTGTTGTGATTTCTCCATTTTAATTTCTAGTTTTGTTGATTTCGTTCTTCTCCCTTTGTTTCTTGATGAGTCTGGCTAATGGTTTGTCAATTTTATTTATCTTCTCAAAGAACCAGCTTTTGGCTTGGTTGATTTTTGCTATGGTCTCTTCTGTTTCTTTTGCATTTATTTCTGCCCTGATTTTTAAGATTTCTTTCCTTCTACTAACCCTGGGGTTCTTCATTTCTTCCTTTTCTAGTTGCTTTACATGAAGAGTTATTTATTTGACTTTTTTCTTGTATATGACAAACCCACAGCAAACATTATCCTCAATGGTGAAAAATTGAAAGCATATCCCCTAAAGTCATGAACAAGACAAGTGTGCCCACTCTCACCACTACTATTCAACATAGTTTTGGAAGTCTTGGCCACAGCAATCAGAGCAGAAAAAGAAATAAAAGGAATCCATATTGGAAAAGAAGAAGTAAAACTATCACTGTGTGCAGACGACATGATTCTCTACATTGAAAACCCTAAAGACTCCACCAGAAAATTACTAGAACTAATCAATGAATATAGTAAAGTTGCAGAATATAAAATCAGCACACAGAAATTTCTTGCATTCCTATACATTAACAATGAAAAACAGAAAGAGAAATTAAGGAAACAATTCCATTCACCAACGAAAAGAATAAAATACTTAGGAATATATCTACCTAAAGAAGCAAAATACCTATATATAGAAAACTATAAAACACTGATGAAAGAAATCAAAGAGGACTCAAATAGATGGAGAAATATACCGTGTTCGATTGGAAGAATCAATATAGTGAAAATGAGTATACTACCCAAAGCAATCTATAGATTCAATGCAATTCCTATCAAGCTACCCGTGGTCTTTTTAAGAGAACTAGAACAATAATTTCACAATTTGTATGGAAATGCAAAAAACCTCGAATAGCCAAAGCAATCTTGAAAAAGAAGAATGGAACTGGAGGAATCAACCTGCCTGACTTCAGACTATATTACAAAGCCACAGTCATCAAGACAGTATGATACTGGCACAAAGACAGAAACAATAGATCAAATGAACAAAACAGAAAGCCCAGAGATAAATGCACGCATCTATGGACACCTTATCTTTGATAAAGGAGGTAAGAATATACAATGGAAAAGACAATCTCTTTAACAAGTGTTGCTAGGAAAACTGGTCAACCACTTGTAAAAGAATGAAACTAGAACACTTTCTAACACCATACACAAAAATAAACTCAAAATGGATTAAAGATTTAAATGTAAGACCAGAAACAATAAAACTCCTAGAGGAAAACATAGGCAAGACACTCCCCGACATAAACCAGAGCAGGATACTCTATGACCCACCTCCCAGAATATTGGAAATAAAAGCACAAATAAACAAATGGGACCTAATTAAAATGAAAAGCTTCTGCACAACAAAGGAAACTAAAAGCAAGGTGAAAAGGCAGCCTTCAGAATCAGAGAAAATAATAGCAGATGAAGCAACAGACAAACAGTTAATCTCAAAAATATACAAGCAACTCCTGCAGCTCAATTCCAGAAAAATAAATGACCCAACCAAAAAGTGGGCCAAAGAACTAAACAGACATTTCTCCAAAGAAGACATATAAATGGCTAACAAACACATGAAAAGATGCTCAACATCACTCATTATCAGAGAAATGCAAATCAAAACCACTATGAGGTACCATTTCACACCAGTCAGAATGGCTGCCATCCAAAAGTCTAAAAGCAATAAATGCTGGAGAGGATGTGGAGAAAAGGGAACCCTCTTACACTGTTGATGGGAATGCAAACTAGTACAGCCACTATGGAAAACAGTGTGGAGATTCTTTAAAAAACTGGAAATAGAACTGCCATATGACCCAGCAATCCCACTGCTAGGCATACACACCAAGGAAACCAGAAATTAAAGAGACACGTGTACCCCGATGTTCATCACAGCACTGTTTACAATAGCCAGGATATGGAAGCAACCTAGATGTCCTTCAGCAGACAAATGGATAAGGAAGCTGTGGTATGTATACACAATTGAATATTACTCAGCCATTAAAAAGAATGCATTCGAATCAGTTCTAACGAGGTGAACGAAACTGAATCCTATTATACAGAGTGACGTAAGCCAGAAGGAAAAACAACAATACAGTATACTAACACATATATATGGATTTAGAAAGATGGTAATGATAACCCTGTATGCGGGACGGCAAAAGAAACACAGATGTATAAAACAGTCTTTTGGACTTTATTAGAGAGGGCGAGGGCAGGATGATATGGGAGAATGACACTGAAGCATGTAAATTATCATATGCAAAATGAATCACCAGCCTACGTTCGATGCATGATACAGGGTACTCAGGGCTGGTGCACTGGGATGACCCAGAGGAATGGAATCGGGAGGGAGGTGGGAAGGGGGGGTTCTGGAGGGGGAACACATGTACACCCATGGTGGATTTGTGTCAATGTATGGCAAAACCAACACAGTACTGTAAAGTAAAAAGTCTTTATTGAATTTGTTACAATACATACATACATTGTATACCACACAAAAAAAAAAACAAGGGTAGATTTGAACAGAGTGCATTGAGAGTGGGGAAAACAGACTTATGTTACCTCCTGTTGTTCCAAATTACTAAAGACGTATACATGTGTGTGTGTGAGATAGAGAGAAAAAAGAGAGGGAAGCAGGCAACAGGCTTGGGCAGAGAAAGGGAAACCCTAAATGAGAAGGGTCACAAGGGATACATGTTCCACTTATTGCTATTACTTTGAATCTGTAAACAGTTACTGGGTCTTTCTCTCTTTCCCAGAAACGGCTGCCTTTAAGCACATTATGGAGTGAGTGCTCCTACAGGCTTTATTTATGTGTGGAACAAAGGGTACATTAAGAACCATTTGTATTGAAAGATATGATGCTATTTTAAGACATGTTTATTACTGTTTGACATCACAAATGCAAAACAGAGTTAGGGAAGAGGGTAGCACTGGCAATGGAAAAGTGTTTTCAGGAACAGACATCTCTCCCTGTGTTTTAGGATTGACTCGATGACCCAAACAGATAAAGAGAAGTGCCTACTTGATCTCCAAGCCTCTTAGATTGGCGACTTGTGCAAACACTTAAGAATGTCCTTTACATTCAGTTTGTTAACCCCTCTCTACTGTTGACTTGAATTACAGTTCTACTCTTCCTATACGATTACTACACTTCAGCAAAGTTGGAGTGCTTGCGCACACAATGTGCATGCACACACAATGTTGGCTATATCATTTTAAAATATTTGTACTCAAATTTATCTCTGAGCTCTGCACATCTCTCTCCTGTGGACCCTGCCTAGATCATTCCACAGTTTTCATTACCCCTTCTGAAATGAGTTTATCTTGCCTTTATGACAATTTTAGTGTCACCTGGTAATTTTTGAGGCTCAGAAAATTTGCTGAGGTTATTTTTGGAATTTGTTTTTGCTTAACTTTATTTTCTATTAAAAAATTCAAGTCAGTTGCACTATAGTAAAGAAAGTGATATTACAAGTGTCCAAAAGGACTTCTGCTTCTGTTTATGACAGTGATGAACTCCAGACTTGCCCTCCCACAGTAAGAAACTGAATAACTAGACAAAATATGTGACATTTGACAACAGCTCAGGACTGTGTTTCTTCAGAGAAGAAAAGCGAATGAAGTGAGCTCTCCAGTTGCTCTGGGTTTCTGCCTGAAGGCACTTTCAAGATTGTGGCCCAGAAAAAGGCTCCCAAGCAAAGCACAGCAGTCTTTGAGTTAAAAAGTCAAGTCTCTGCAGAGGGAAAGATATGCAAAGAACAGTAGAAACCTGCATGAGAGTCTTGAATCTTTGTCTGATTACTAAGTCATGCAGGCATAGGGGAAATCTCTGCAAAGACAGGCAACAGTGACTGGAGTGAAAAGCGAACATTTTTCCATAGCTTGCATAGGGATATGGGTAGGAGACATTCTAGTTCTGACAAATTAGAGTAGGGAGATCTCGATGAACAAACAGTGCATTCAGTTCCTAAAAGAAGCCACACCTTGGTAGCAGGATTCAACTAGTTCTAGAATAAAGGCTACTCTGCTGCAGATGGTGACTGCAGCAATGAAATTAAAAGACACTTACTCCTTGGAAGGAAAGTTATGACCAACCTAGAGAGCATATTAAAAAGCAAAGACATTATCTTGCCAACAAAGGTCCATCTAGTCAAGGCTATGGTTTTTCCAGTGGTCATGTATGGATGTGAGAGTTGAAGTATAAAGAAAGGTGAGTGCCGAAGAATCAATGCTTTTGAACTGTGGTGTTGGAGAGGACTCTTGAGAGTCCCTTGGACTGCAGGGAGATCCAACCAGTCCATCCTGAAGGAGATCAGTCTTGGGTGTTCACTGGAAGGACTGATGTTGAAGCTGAAACTCCAATACTTTGGCCACCTGATGGGAAGAACTGACTCATTGGAAAAGACACTGATGCTGGGAAAGATTGAGGGCACGAGGAGAAGGGGACAACAGAGGAGCTGGATGGCATCATCAACTAGATGGCCATGGGTTTGGGTGAACTCCAGGAGTTGGTGATGGACAGGGAGGCCTGGCGTGCTGCGGTTCATGGGGTTGCAAAGAGTTGGACATAACTGAGCGACTGAACTGACTGACTGACTGACTGCTGCTGCTGCTGCTGCTGCGTCACATTAGTCGTGTCCAACTCTGTGCGACTCCACAGATGGCAACCCACCAGGCTCCTCGGTCCCTGGGATTCTCCAGGCAAGAATACTGGAGTGCATCACCACTGAAAGGCCCCTCTATTCCTTCCCTAACAAAACTTAGACCTAGGCTTGGAAAAATGAAGCTGATCCACAAACATTCTTTGAAGGAAGACAATAAAATCCAGACATTCAACAAGAGAATTTGTCCATACACATAAATTGTTTGTGTTTCTCTTGACCAAAATATAAGTTTCATAAAGGTAGATTTTATTCACAGATATATAGAAAATACTTAAAAAGAGAAGCTATACAAACTAGGTATGCAATAAATATTTATTTAATGAATCTGCTTAATCGCTAAGTAGTGTCTGATTTTTTTGCAATGCCATGCGCTGTAGCCTGCCAGGCTCCTCTGTCCATGGAATTTCCTGGGAAAGAATTCTGGAGTGGGTAGCCATTTCCTTCTCTGGGAGATTTTCCAGACCCAGGGACTGAACCCATGTCTCCTGCATTGACAGGCAGGTTCTTTACCACTGAGCCACCAGAGAAGCCCAGTCTTTATCCTATATCAAATATTTATACTATATAAACTCATACCACACAATGTTTACTCTGGATTAATGTTTCTATTATACAAATTCATGCCTCATTACTTTATGGCTGAGAAAATAAAATATCTTAAGGAAAAGAAATGTCTTATTTTTCGAATCGTCTCTCTCTCTTTTTTTTTTCTTTACATTATCTTGTTGGTTTTGCCATACATTGACATGAATCTGCCATGGGTATACATGCGTTCCCCTTCCAGAACCCCCTTCCCACCTCCCTCCTGATTCCCTCTCTCTGGGTCATCCCAGTGCACCAGACCTGAGCATCAGACCTGGGCTGGCGATTGATTTCACATATGTTTATTAATATGTTTCAATGCCGTTCTCTCATATCATCCCACCCTTGCCCTCTCCCATAGAGTCCAAAAGACTGTTCTATACATCTGCATTTCTTTTGCTGTCTCGCATACAGGGTTATCGTTACCATCTTTCTAAATACCAGATATATGCATTAGTATACTGTATTGTTGTTTTTCCTTCTGGCTTACTTCACTCTGGATAATAGGCTCCAGTTCCGTCCACCTGAGTAGAACTGATTCAAATGAATTCTTTTTAATGGCTGAGTAATATTCCATGTGTATATGTACCACAGCTTTCTTATCTATTCATCTGTTGAAGGACATCTAGATTGCTTCCATGACCTGGCTATTGTAAACAATGAGGCGATGAACATTAGGGTACACATGTCTCTTTCAATTCTGGTTTCCTCGGTGTGTATGCCCAGCAGTGGGATTGCTGGGTCATATGGCAGTTCTATTTCCAGTTTTTTAAGGAAACTCCACACTGTTTTCCATAGTAGCTGTACTAGTTTGCATTCGCACCAACATTGTAAGAGGGTTCCCTTTTCTCCACATCCTCTCCAGCATTTATTGCTTTTAGACTTTTGGATGGCAGCCATTCTGACTGGTGTGAAATGGTACCTCATAGTGGTTTTGATTTGCATTTCTCTGATAATGAGTGATGTTGAACATCTTTTCATGTGTTTGTTAACCATTTTTGTCTTCTTTGGAGAAATGTCTGTTTAGTTCTTTGGCCCACTTTTTGATTGGGTCATTTATTTTTCTGGAATTGAGCTGCAGGAGTTGCTTGTATATTTTTGAGATTATTTGTCTGTTGCTTCATCTGCTATTATTTTCTCCCATTCTGAAGGCTGCCTTTTCACCTTGTTTTTAGTTTCCTTTGTTGTGCAGAAGCTTTTCATTTTAATTAGGTCCCATTTGTTTATTTGTGCTTTTATTTCCAATATTCTGGGAGGTGGGTCATAGAGGATCCTGCTTTGGTTTATGTCGCAGAGTGTTCAAAACATCTCTTGATAAGTAAAAAATGAAGAGAAACAATCACAACTCTTATTTTATTTTGGAAAAGTGCGATTTCCAAAGAGAAACAATTAGTAGTTATTAATCAACCTAATAAAGGATAGCTGAATTTTATAAAGTGTGCATGACTTTACCTTTCCCACAACATATCTACATAAAACAGCACATTCACATAACATTGCAATGAAAGACCAATATGGAAACAGTCCTGAAGGACTACTCAATATGAGGGTCTAAGTCAGCAACATGGTCCCTAATAAAAAATTGGTTTGTAAACTAAACAAAATAAAATATACATATAAATATTATTATGATGTAAAAAAAACAATATATGGCACATATTATTTTCAAAAAATAAAATTATTTTTCAAAGTTTGTATTATGATAAATTTTGGTTTTGTCACAAAGTAAAAACTTGCATATGAAAACCAAATTTTCATATGCTGTTTACTAGTAGTAAAATTAAATTTATAGTTAAAAAATTCTCAGCAAACAGAAGTCCAAGACTAGACAACTTCATAAGGGAATTATACAAAACATATAAAGGTAAACTAATACCTATCCTTCTCAAACAGTTCTAAAATATCTAAGGGGATAGAACACTCCCAAATTTATTCTGAGGCCACCATTACCTTGATACAAAGATCAGATAAAAACAATACCAAAAAAAAAATTATAGGCCATTATCTCTCATAGGTGCAAAAATTCCCCAGAAAATAGTAACAAACTGATTCCAACAATATATAAAAATAATCACACACCATGATCAAGTATTATGATTTATTCCAGGGATACAAGGATGGTACAAATTCACAAATCAATCTATGTGATATATCACACTAACAAAAGGAAGAATAAAAATCACATTATCATCTCAAGAGATGCAGTGAGAACATCTGACAGGATGCAACATCCACTCACAATAAAATAAAGACAAATACTGTATGATAGCACTTAAATATGAAATCTAAAACTAATACAAACTAATGTGTATACAAAACAGAAACAGGCTCACGGATATAGCAAACAAACTAGTGGTTACCAAAGGGGAGAGGGAAAGGGTAAGGGAAGTTAGAGAGATGGAATTAAGATACACAAACTATTATGCATAAAATAAATAACAAGTATATATTATGTAGCACAGGTAATTATAGACATTATCTTGCAGTAACTTTTAATGAAGTCTAATCTATAAAAATATTGAACCACAATGATGTACACCTGAAACTAATATAATATTGTAAATGAACTCTAATTTAATTTCTTTTAAATATAACAAAACAGAAACAGACTCACAGAGAACAAACCAGTGACTGCCAGAGAGGAAGGCACTGGGTGGATGAGAGAAATAGGTGAGAGAGGTAAAGAGGTATGAACTAGTTATAAAGTCCCAGAGATGTACATACAGCACAGGGAAAATAGCCAATAATATTGTAATAACTTTGTATGGTGACAGACAGTAACTAGATTTAACAAAGTCATCATTTTGCAATGTATAAAAATATTGAATTACTTTGTTGTATATCTGAAAAGAATATTGTAAGTCAATTGTGATTTTGGGCTTCTTGCAAAAACTCAACATGGCACCATTGGCCCCTGCATTCCCAAAGTTATGACAATTGACTAATGCTAAGCAGAAGGTACTGTATTTGGATGGAAGATAATGCCCTCTACTTGCATGCATACTAAGTCATTTCAGTCATGTATGACTCTTTGCAATCCTATGGACTGTAGCTTGCGAGGTTCCTCTATCCATGGAGATTCTCCAGGCAAGAATACTGGAGTGGGTTGCCATGCCCTCCTCCAGGGGATCTTCCTGACTCAGGGATCGAACTCACATCTCTTATGTTTCCTGCATATGCAGGTAGATGGGTTCTTTACATCTAGCACCACCTGGGAAGCCCAATGGCCTCTATAGTTCTCAATGATTCATGTGATATTCATGCTGCTACTTATCAAGCCATCTCCCCTCACCTGTTTGACATTTGATGGCACAGGATGTCATTTCAGTTTACAAGCTCTGGCCTAACTCAGATTCTACCTGAGGCTTGATCTAATAAAAATCTTTTAAAATTATTCCTCTGGGTAAATTATTTCACTTCTCAGTTCAAGTTTCTCAAATATAAGATGAAAAGGAAAGAGCAAGTGGTCCTAAATCTACTATTAGGAGGGGCTTGGGAAAACCAATACCTTGACCTCACCTTCCTTCCTCCCTCTACTCTTGGGCTAAGGCTCCTCATTGCCTGAACCCAATCAGAAGTCCAAGGATGGATGAATAGGTTAGAAGAATCTAGAATCCAAAATGGCCAGGCAGCATCAAATTTATCAAAACTGTGATTGTCTTCTGATAAAAGCAGTCCTCTCCAGAAATTTAAAATTCAGAGACCCCAGAGTCATGTGGAGAATATGAAAAAATTCAATCAGTGAATCATTAGTCAAAACAATGATAAAGGCCAATCTCACCTTCATCCTTGGTTTCTGAGAATCTTCTAACTACATAGTTGGAACTAAATTCCAACTTCTGGATTAAGGACTATTAGTTGCATTCCATAGAACAGTACTAAACCCCCCAGGGCATTTTCTCCTATCTGACACTGCAGCTGAGCCTTCCCCAGAGCATCACACTGTTTTATCAAGATCATTGTTTTGGGAGCATGGGGCACAAAGTAAGACCAGAATGAATTCAATGGGCATGAATCCAACACCATACTTTCTTCACTATTAAGTGAGTCCCCTGGACAGAGGTGATATTTTATAGGATGCTATGGATACAGCAATCTGTTAAGTCATGAACCAATATGCTGGCAGAAGCCCTGAAGACAGAGAAGGAAAGTGTGTTCTTGAATGACTGTCTCTTTGTGGACCAGTTGCTGACTCCTCCCTGACGAGCAGGTATCAGTCAGCTGTTCCCTTCATGAGTGGTACAGAAACCCACTGTTGCCCTTTGCTGCCTTCAGGTTGGACACTCAGTTAAGGGTCTAGAAGCCAGATCAGACTTGCTGAGAGCAGGTGCATGTTGAATACACACAGAACTTCCAGACTTCATGCCATGACCATTTCACAATGGACCTATGAAACAGTTACCAGGGTGCCAGCAATAAGAAGCTGACTGATATCCAAGCTGACTGATAGCCACGATGAATCAAGTTTTCTATCTAATTATTAAGATCCTCCACAGATTTGAAGCCCTATAGTAAGCATGTCGGAGAAGGAAATGGCACCCTGCTCCAGTACTCTTGCCTGGAAAACCCCATGGATGGAGGAGCCTGGCAGGCTGCAGTCCATGAGGTCACTAAGAAGAGGACATGACTGAGCTACTTCACTTTCATTTTTCACTTTCATGCATTGGAGAAGGAAATGGCAACCCACTCCAGTGTCCTTGCCTGGAGAATCTCAGGGATGGCGGAGCCTTGTGGAGTGCCGTTTATGAGGTCACAGAGTCAGACATGACTGAGCAACTGAGCAGCAGCAGTGAGCATGTATGTAGATTATAAATATTTAGTTTGTGTGTGTGTGTGTACACATTTAGTTTTATTGTAACAAAGCAATTTTGTACACTTTTAATATTTTTTTCTTTTTAAAATTTTTTTTTTCTTTACCTTACTGTGTTGGTTTTGTCATACACTGACATGAATCCACCATGGGTATACATGTGTTCCCCTTCCAGAACCCCCCTCCCACCTCCCTCCCGATCCCATCTCTCTGGGTCATCCCAGTGCACCAGCCCTGAGCACCCTGTATCAAGCATCAAACCTGGGCTGGCGATTGATTTCACATATGATAATTTACATGTTTCAATGCCATTCTCCCATATCATCCCACCCTTGCCCTCCCTCATAGAGTCCCAAATATTTTGCACTCGGTGCCCCATATAAGAGGCCTGTCTACATGCCTTATCTCTAGACCTCTTGTCCCCAACCTTCCAAATGTGTTCATTTCAAATCCAAGACCATCCCATCAATCCATTAGCTACAGTTCATGAATTGGATTCATCTACACTCAGGCCATCCTTCCTTCCATGCAACCGCATGGATTACCTAAAGTCTTGTCTGTTCTGGGGATTCCTTTTCATCACTGTTTTTCAGAGCCCAGCTGTGAGAGGAGCTATAGTTCAGTAGCTGCCCCTCTCTGGCTCATGCCAATTCCAACAGTATGAAGCAGAAGAAGGCATAATGCTATTTTGATATTTAAGCCCTGTAACTATCCTGATAATTTCTAATTTTTTTTCTCAGATGTATAAAAAGTGAAACAAACACATGGCATCACTCTCACACATAAGCCCATACCAGCCTTATCCCTGAACTAGATGCTATTGTTTCAGGAACATTTTCTATCAGGCATCAAGCATTAAGAGTCAACTATAAATTAACCTTTCTACAGCAGTAGAAAAAGGCAGCAATAACATTCCTAAGATATACATATTTTCTTAAAAATTAAACATTGGTTTAGAGCTATGTTGGTTTCCCTCCCCCATTTCCATCACAAGCAAACTTACTCTTACTGGAAAGGATAAAACTGATGTCAGGAAAAGCAAACAGTCCTCACTCGTGTAAACAACCTCATCTGTAATTCATTAACTCTGCTGCTCTCAGCCTCTTAGAAAAAGAGTCTCATTTATTAGCTTCCAATCCCAAGTTCATGTTTGTCTTCCAGTTCGGGGGTATTATTGAGCAGTAAAGAAAAGAGATGTTCTATTACGGATGCTATCTCATACATGGAGTTGCCAATCTTACACCAGTGATGCAGGTTTTTAATAAATAAACTCTTTTGATCTCTGTCTGATTAACTATCCCACTCTCCACATTATTTATAAGCCCTGCCCACTGAAGAAAGTAGAAAAATACATTTACTGAGGCACCCCACTCCTCATTCTGCCATCTAAAACAAGAGAAACAGAAACTGAAACAGCAGTAGCCACTGAGGAATAGCAATGCCTCTCACAGTGAGGGATGCTATCGGTATTTGACATGATTTTACTTCGTAAGCGAGACTACTGATGTCAGATGATACTCTAACCAGGAGAATAATGATATTAAAAACTATAATAAGAAAGTTATTTCCTTTTACATTTTCCTTCAATCCTTTAAAATTATTAGGGAAAAAAAGGCCTCAGTTTGGTGACAGCCTTTAACACCTAAAGTTTTAACTCGGAGAGAGCAGACTTCATGTTCAGAACACTTGGTGGGTAACCACATCTAGTAAGATCTTATTGTCATTACTCTGCTTTTGTTATCTCTTTATGAAAAGTGGTACCATCTGTTTTGTAGAGATAGTGAGGTTTCTCTTTTGATAAACTTACATTTTAAAAGCAAGTTATTTTAAGCAAAAATAATAGTGTAGGCGATCCATAAATACAATGAACATTTCAAAATGGGAGTATAAAATAAAGAAATATTGAAAACATTTTAAGATAAAAAAAAAGACATAACTCTTTATGATAGGATATCATCCAGAAAATAGAAATTACTCAATATGGTAGCTGTTTGTGTCTGGGCCATGTGTGTATGCACAGGAGAGGACCTAAGGTTCTGAATCTTCTTCTATGTTCCATTTCCACATAATGAAAATATCGTATTATTGTCATATTTCCATTGTGTTAAATTTATGTTTATATTGTATTCATATATACATATATAGTAACATTGGCTCTCATATTACCATATTTTTCAAAACTTGATATATGTGTGACGTGTGTGTATGTGTGTGTGTGTGTGTGTGTGTGTGTGTGTGTGTGTGTCTGCTATTGCTTCACTCATGTCTGACTCTTTGAAACCCTTTGGGCTGTAGCCCACCAGGCTCCTGTGTCCATGGGATTCTCCAAGCAAGGATACTGGAGTGGGTTGCCAAGCCCACCCCCAGAGGATCTTCCCAACTCAGGAATAAAACCTGGGTCTCTTGTGTCTCCTGTATTGGTAGGTGGGTTCTTTAACACTAGCGCCACCTGGGAAGCCCATATGTATGTATACATACATGTATTTTTATTTTTTACAACTGTCTTTAATCCTGAAAACTCCTTCTGGAATATCAGTTATTTCCTTCAATTAAATATACAATATACTGTTTTATAAACACTATGTCCTTGAGCATTTTTGTTTATTTACTCTCTGGATTGTCTTCTATTTAGAACCTAGGCTTAATAAATTCATTTTATTGAAGTAAATGTTTCTGGAGATCTTGTTCTTCAGAAAGAATAGATGTAATTGGCGTTTTGTGTATAGGAATAGAAGAATCTTCATTAAACTTCATTAGTCTTATTCAGCTGAGATTAAGTGTTAAAAATTATATTTTGCTGCAGTTATTTACATTTCTCTCTATGCAGTCATATGCAAATAGTACTATTTGTTAATTTCATATTAAAAAAACTGACTTGGTTGACAGATCAAGAAGAAGGGCTTATACCTACTTAGAATAATTTATTTTTCATTTCACTACTGTCAAACATTTGTTTATAGCATTGACAACTGTAATAAATGGAAGTCGTTATTTAAGGATCATAACTCTGCCAGTTTTTCAGTTTCTGGCATTCCACTGTGTCTCCCAATAGTTATTAGGACCTACTTCACTGGAAATGTCCCGCATAGGTCACTAAACTTCTAAAGTCTCCCAAATACTTGCTAAGGCACAGTGTGTTCTTTTCCTTCCTTGGATTCTTGAATTGAAGCTAAAATTACTGTGGCTTTTGAATACAAATAAATAGACAACTTCTACAGTTGTTTTTGGATTACTGAGATAAAGTTTTCACTCATTCTCATGAAAAAAGACAGATTTGCCACATGTGCATAAACCCAAAGGGATGCTGAACTAAGAAACAGATTAGTAATCACTGTAGAATAAACAGATGTACACTTTGGCAAGTTTTTAATTTTTTTAAAGAGCAAAACCCAAAAAAAGTTGGTCAAGTTTATTCCCATGCTCAAATCTTTTACTCCTTAGTTTAAAGTGTGTTTTGTAAAATAAAGCATAATAAACGCGTTTTGATATGTTAAGTGTCCTATAGCTGTAATACTATGGGACCTGGAATCACTGGTTCCTTACCATATAGATATTTTTAAACAAATACTCAGCAATAAAAACAACAAACTATGAAATTCACACAGATTTTTTTCCATGTTCTCTCTATATTGTATACTTTTCTTTATACACTTTTTTCACTTAAAGGACAATTGACATAATCCAAAAGCACATCATTTAGAGACTGCTTAATTATATTATCCCTCTGGGTCATCCCTGAGAATCGGGAGGGAAGTGGGAGGGGTTTCTGGAAGGGGAACACATGTATACCCATGGCGGATTCATGTCATTGTATGGCAAAATCAACACAATAGTGTAAAGAAAATAAATAAATTAAATTATATTAAAAATGTAACTTTAAAATAGTCACTATCAAAAAACAAATTTCTTTAAGTCTTATTTCTTTTGCAACATCCCATGTGAACTTTGCATTTATTTGAAAATACAATGCATCCTTATACATTTCTTGTAACTTACTTTCAGTTTTGAAATAACTTTGCAATTTAAGATTCAAAAATATTACAAGGAACAAAGAAATGTAACTTTTGCGTAGCTGATGAAATGCTTAGCAAGGAAGTATTTTTTTATATAAAAGAGAAATTTCATAATAAAGTCAGAATCACACAGACATTAAATATATCTGGGATCCTGGTCAGTAGACTATCAAAATCTGTTCTATCACTTTCTTCCCAAGAAGAGTCTTGCTATCAAGATAAAAATGGGGAGAAATTAAATAAAATCTCAAGACTATGTATCCCCTTATAAGGAAAGACAAGTTTTCTAGAAAGAAAGATAACATAATCAACCTGGTATCCATTCAAGAATCTTTTGCTCTTAAATCCTAGAATTAAATTAAAATTAAATTGCAAGTTGAATATTAAAATGTAAAAACACCCCAAAGGATTGTATGTGACTTAACCTATGTTATTGAGTTTTACAATGTCATTTTTTTACAAATATGAGAAAAAATTTTTTTTCATGCTTAGGGTAAACAGAATATTTTGTTTTATGTTCTCTATGTTCTGTTGAAAAAAAGACTTACTTCAGTAGATTACAGAAACGATGATAAAGAAGTATTATTCCAATATGAATTATTAGTCCAGGCATTTAAAACTGCACTTGGGAAAGAAAACCCTCAGTTCATCCTAGAAAAGAAAGGTTCAATGCATAAATGTCAATACAACTGGAAAAGAAGTAGAGGTAGAGGAAAACCAAGTCTTAGAGACCAGGATACTCTGCATCCACATGCTAGTGTCAACTGTTAGGCTGCTCTTTGTAACCATTGTCTTCTTGTCCTTCTCAAAAGCAAGTTTATGCATTTTCCTTTTTACTTATCCTTCTGTACATGCTGTTTCATCATATTCTAAGTAACACTCCTCTGCACTTGCCTGGTGGCTCAGATAGTAAAGAATCTGGCCACAATGCAGGAGCCCTGGGTTTGATCCCTGGGTCAGGGAGATCCCCTGGAGAAGGAAATGGCAACCCACTCCAGTATTCTTGCCTGCAGAATTCCACGGGCAGAGTCCATGGGATTGCAAACTGTCAGATACAACTGAGTGATTAACATGCACAAATAAGATTCTAAAAGTTCAAAATCAGACTGTGTACTTCCTTCCAGTTCATACTGTGGACACTTAGCAACCTTCCCTCCCAAAATCTGACTAAAATGTTAAAAATACAAATCACAGCATCTAAAATAATAATAGCTTATTTCTATTGGGCAACTACTATGTTTCAAGCATTCTTCTGCCTGTATCTCATTTAATCATCAGCAGCTCCCACTTTACAGGTGAACCAACTGAGGAACAAAGAAGTAAGGAACTTGTGCCAAGTCACAAAATCAGTGGAGCCAGGGTTTGAATCCAGAAGCCATGAAGGGAGCCCCTAAGCACGCTACTAGTGGAAAAAAAGAAGATGAGGAAAAGGAAGGAGGAAGAGGAAGCAGGGAAGGTGGAGAAAGAGAAGGAGAAGGAGATGGGGAAGCAGAAGAAGAAGAAAGGGAGGGAGAGAGAGGTGGGGAAGGGAGGAGAAGGAGAAAAGGGAGGAAGGAATCAATAAAGGTGATGAAAATAAGAAATGCTGTTTTCAGGAGACTAAAATTTTCAAAGGATTTCTATAAGAAAAGAGATTGATGGAGGGCACACAATCATAAGAGGAGCGGCAGACTAGGAGGCAATCACCATCAAGACGCTAAATTTCTTAAATGTCTACAATATGTCTTGATTAATTAAGGGTTCTCATCGTCCCCATAAGACAGTGCAGCTGCGGAATTTGTCCTCACCCTAAAGCAGGCTCCAATGAAAGTCAGGGAAAAAAAAGTATTTATACTAGAGGGAATGTCATGCAGGTGATTGATCACCCAGAGGACTGTGTTGCTGAGAAGCCATGCAGGCATAGAGGGCAAAAGCAGGAAGCAGGGTGGACGTGGAGTTCCTGATGGCAGACGGTCAGGTCTCCAGGTAGAAGTTTGAATAAGGCGTGTCCCGGGAAAGCGGAAGCTATTTCCTGACAGGCAAGCTGAGGGCAGGGGAGAAAGGCTTTTCATCCGCCTCCTCCATGTCCCCATCTGACGCCTCTGTGTCCCATTGGTCAAACCCAGGCAAACCATTTTTGATGAGACCCGGGGAACAGAGCCTGTGAGTCAATTTTCCAGTGATAAGGAACAGAGCAAGAGCGAAAAATGATTCTGAGCACACAGGCTCCAGAACAGCATGGATATTTCTAAATAAAGTGACAGGCCATCCTGGCAAGCAGTCCCAGTATGCGTGTGAGGGCCAGAGATGAACAAAACAAAATCTGACATAACCCTGGACACCTAACTTCATCCTCTTGGGGGCCTGCACGCACCTTCTCTGTCCCACACACTCTAAGGGAGAGACCTGTGTGTGTGAACACGCCTAACCAATTGCAGAAGAAGCACAGTAGTAGGTGCCCAAAATTACCAAACTACTTCATGCTTTATCAGTTTTAAAGGACAACTCAGAGTTAGCAAGAATCTGAGGAAAATGAACAGTATGAAAGAAAAGGACCATAATAAAAAACCCAGAACGCTTCACCCTGGAGAAAACAGTGATACTGAAGAAGACAAATAATTCTAAATTAATGTCAGAAGATTAGGCAACACCTGCCTCCATAAAACTAAAACAAACCACTATAAAAAAAGAAGCAGACAAAGAAAAAGAAAATGTTCTTGGAAAGTAGGTGTTAGACTTTTTAATAAAAATTCAAAACTGCTGTATCATAGAGAAAACATTCCTAAAGACCAAATCTGTGATAGAGAAGATAAGATTGAACACGTCTTCCAAGATGAAAACAAGACAGAAATTTAAAATATAAAAAATAACGCCAGATATACAAAATAAGGCTCAAGGAGGTAGGAAAATAATTTTTTAAATAGTCATAGAAGAAACTTCCCACTCTCAAGAAAGATACAAGTTTCAGATTGAAAAGGCCAATCCAGTTCTAAGCAAGAAAAAAAGAGAGAGAGAGAGAGACATAGAGATTTTTATTGAGTTCAGTGGATAGAGAGAGAATTCTGAATGCTTCTAGAACCAACAAACAAATGAGAATCAGACACATCAGATTTCATTTTGATTGTACTGAGTGCCTAAAAAAAAATGGAACAATAGCTTCAAAGCTTTGAAGGGAAATAAGAGGTATAGATATGGATAAAGATATAAATAAAAAGTTAAAAATCATAGAAGTATATACAGGATAATAATAAGAGCAACATTTCTAGTAAAGACAGCTAACCTGTGTGTTTGCACTTCACTGCATCTAGCATAGTCTGTGGCACAAGTAAGTTGCTCAGCCAATATTATTGGCTCTGTGTATGAAACATTGTTGAATGGAATACAGAAGGGGCTGAATAAGACCACAAAGTCTTAATGGGAAGCTATATACATAGTGACAACCTATATGAACCACTAAATCTCAGTCAATGTTGTCCTCTTGAGGCATTCTTGCTTTCTGAGACTCATTTGTTTTCATTCTCGCATTTGATTAACAGTTTGATTAAGCAGTCAGATACATTAGTTGAAAGCCAGCATAGGGCTGGTTTATGCCTCTAAGGACTTGCAGCCTGAACACTACCAAATAACACTGTACATCACACCAAGGTATGGCCAGCCTCATCACATATAACCGCTCTATGACAGGCAAATGTCAAGGACACATTGGGAAGACTGATACCTCAAGCTCAGCTGTTGCCTTTAAATTGACTGACATTTTCAAGCTTATTTTACACCTTGGTTGCGGAGGATCTAGGACCCAGTGGAAAGGCTGCTAGGCTTCCCTAGTTTTCTTATGGCCCTGTGTTTAACCACAGTTCTTACCTATCAATTCAAGTAATTCCTCTCTTACACCAAGAACCTGAAGAGTGTATATTAAAAGTATTTTTGTTACATATAATATTCTTAATAAAACACAGAAAGTAGAAAGCAGAATTAAAATTTTCCATATTTCAATTATTTAGGAGAAAAATCACTGCTACCATTTTAATAAATCCTCCTCATGTTTTCCTTAGAAAAATAAAATCATACTTCTTTTCATTGAATGAAATATCATTAATATACTTCCATGTCAATGAACATGCTTTTATGTCATTAGTTTTTGGTACTGCAGAGTTCTCTAATATATATATATATTGGATAATATATATATATATTGGATATTTTTGATTCTCTAATAGAGGGAAGGCATTTTGTGAAAGCAATATCTTAATAATCAACTACTAAGACTAAATATCTTCCTGATTATATCATTAAACCTTTTGCCAAATAAAAGTGTTTCCATCTCCATAAGGCAACAGTTACATATCACAGTTTTACATCTTCTAATAATCAAAATAATGCTTTACAGTAGAAAATGTAGGAAAATATATTGAAGAATACAAAAATGTCCTAATCTCATCAGAAAAAGTCCACTATTAATATACTATTAAGTATTCAATTCTATCTGAAGAATTAAATTTCACTATAATTCTTATATTAAGGGATGTTTTTAACACTTGGTTGTTTTTCATGTTGTCCCATTTCTTTTATTCCTTTTTTGTTTTACTAAATTATACCTGGAAGCAATGATTTAAGACAGTGCACAGCTAATTTTTCTTTCTTGTTTGCTGGTTTTATCTTTCAGTGTTATTGCAATATAATGGACATACAGCAGTGTATAAGCTTAAGGTATGCACTATAATTATCTGACTTACATATATCAAAAAATTATTATGGAGATAAATATTATGAGTCCATGTCCTCCAAAGCTGTTTTTTACTTTCTTCTCACACCTAATATCTTAAGTGCAAAAGCCTAGTATTGAAATAATTTTCCTCAGAACAGATAAGACTTTAAACTACATAGGGCACTTAAAAGAAGTTAACTATGAAGAGCAAGAATAAAAGTATTCTGAAAGTAAAGGTGGTGAATGGTTGATTCGTAAGAATATTTGAGGACCCAGAGAATCTACTTAGAGTAGAAAAACATCCTAAAATTGAGTGGAAGATGATAATGTCAAAAGTAGAGTATGAAGATCTTAAAAGACAATAAAGAATGTTGCCAATTTATTAGAAATTATTGGGAGAGGTGAAGGAAGTGATGTGAAAAGGGCTTCCAGATTCTGGCACCATAATGCCCAGCATACAGTGGAAAGTTAATGTTGATTGAATGAATGAAGAAAGTTTAACATTAACTAAATCATGAGGTTAAAAGGGTATGCACTATAGAAAGTGGTAATGAAAACAATGAGAGATTCATCAATCATAAGGGAGTTTCATACATGATGTACTGAAAGGCAACAAATAAGTATTTGCCCAAATACCTGAATTTTCCTGTAGTAATGATGGGTTTGAAATAGTCTGCCCATTCTATCACCAAGTTTCCCTTCTAGAACAGTGTCAATGAATTGCAAAATAACTTATTTTTAGCTGGGACTGTTTTAAGACATTTGTCTTATAAATAGTCTATCCTAACTTTAATGGTCCATTTTACCAGAAGTGAAGGCTTTCCTGGTGGCTCAGAGGGTAAAGCGTCTGCCTGCAATGTGGGAGACCAGAGTTCGATTCCTGGGTTGGGAAGATCCCCTGGAGAAGGAAATGGCATTCCACTCCAGTACTCTTGCCTGGAAAATTCCATGGCCAGAGGAGCCTGGTAAGCTAAAGTCCATGGAATCACAAAGAGTCACACACTTACCACAAGTGAAGATGTTTATTAGGGTACTAAAAAGCCAATAATAAAGTTATTTAGCTGTATTAAAAAAAAATCAAGATTCTTGGTCTTTTGTCTGTCTCCGTTTCAGTCCCCTTCTGGGGCCTCAAGGAACTCAGTTAACCGGAATGTGTCCTAAAGTTAACTTCCTAATACGGTGCCCAGCACATCTCAAGCCTCAAAAAAATTTTATAGGACAAATATATTTACATAAGCACACAAATTGCTGAGTAGTTCCATTAGACAAATTAGCCCTTGAATTTTTATAATACTTTTTACTTCCTAGAGGCACTTCCACATGTATTTTCTGATGAGACACGATGTGTTGTATATGGATATTACAACTGTCATTAACAGAACACAATTCAAACAGAATAACTAATAATAAAACAGTTTCTAAACATGTTAAGACTTTCCAATATTGAATACTCTGGCAGCTTAATGATGTCATCAAGGATCCTAATTTTCTGCCCTGCTTTCGACTGTGCCAATCTAGTCATAGTTGATTTCCTCAGCTGCCAAAAGCAGAACCAGAGTTGCATCCTTCCTCTTACACATCCAATTAAAAAGTGTCTCTCCCAGCGCTTAGTCCAGGACCTAGCACCTCTCCTGAAGAGTGTGAGGGCTGTAGAAACTGGGATCTGGACATCAAGCAGGTTTGAGGCTTCTTTTTTTGCTCTCAAGTTTTTAACCCCCAAAGGGCTAACGCAGACCAAAGCTACTGTATTGCATCTCTCTCCACTAATCTCTTTTGTGTTAGCTGCTCAGTTGTGTCCAACTCTTTGGGACCCCATCAACTGTAGTACACCAGGCTCCTCTGTCCATGGGATTCTCCAGGCAAGAATACTGGAGTGGGTTGTCATTTCCTCTTCCAAGGGATCGTCCCGACCCAAGAATTGAACTCAAGTCTCCCACATTGCAGGCGGACTCTTTACCATCTGAGACACCAGAAAGACCACATTCCTGTTCTGAATGCATTTTGAAGCCTGGTCTAGGCTTTTCTTCTCTGGTTTTCCCATGGTGATCTTTCCCCTTGGAATTACGATGTGCCTCTGTAATTTCTGCCTCATCTCTCCTCAAATGAGACCACCCCCCCCCACCACAGGAGGGCAGGGCTTATTCACCATTGTAGCCCCAGCTAGCACCAGTGACTGTACTTCAAGTTTATAGTAAGTCTGTGCAATAATTCTGACCATGGATAATTTGGGGGGAAAAAAGTCTCTCTTAAAAATAATAAATGAAAAGGTTTTCCAGAAATCCCTGAGACACCCCAGTGCCCCAAATTGTAATGCATGTCTATTCCTGAACTAATCACAGGCTGGCAGGTGGGAACCTCTGATATGCATTACTACTAAGAGCTCATTTCTGGACCTCTTGTGTGCGTATGTGTGTCTGTGTGTCTGTGTGTGTAAAGGGAGGTGAGGATAACCAAAACAAAATTAGAATACTTTTAGCTAGAGGAAAGAAGAGATGGATGCTAAGGAGACATTCAATAACATCCACTCCAGTTATTTCCTTGCTTGCTATTAATATTACAAGAATGCCAAGGCTGGACTGCCATGCTACAAATATTGTATCATAGACTCACAGAACTTTAGAACAGGCAGGACCAGAGAAATGTTGAGCTTACTCCTCTTCTTCACAAGTGAGGAAACTAAGGTTTCAAGGTCTTGAAAAGTTAAATGCCTTACCCTAGTTCATACAGGCAGTTAAAATAGAACTGGTAAAAGGACTCGAATTATTTAATGGCTAATTATATGTAACATCTGTGACATTCCTCTTCAAAAATAAGAATGGTGACACTCTAGATAAGAGAAGAACACTCAGTTGCTGACATCATATCAGTAAATTAATGACAAAAAATATACTGTTTAATAGGTGATATGATAAATAAGATAAATGATTAGTTCAGTTCCAGTCAGTTCAGTCGCTCAGTCACGTACAACTCTTTGTGACCCCATGAATTGCAGCACACCAGGCTTCCCTGTCCATCACCAACTCCCGGAGTTTATCCAAACTCATGTTCATTGAGTCAGTGATGCCATCCAGCCATCTCATCTCTGTCATCCCCTTCTCCTCCTGCCCTCAATCTTTCCCAGCATCAGGGTTTTTTCCAATGAGTCAACTCTTCGCATGAGGTGGCCAAAGTATTGGAGTTTCAGCTTCAACATCAGGCCTTCCAATGAGCACCCAGGACTGATCTCCTTTAGGATGGACTGATTGGATCTCCTTGCAGTCCGAGGGACTCGCAAGAGTCTTCTCCAATATCACAGTTGAAAAGCACCAATTCTTCGGCACTCAGCTTTCTTCACTGTCTAACTCTCATATCCACATATGACTACTGGAAAAATCATAGCCTTGACTAGACGAACCTTTGTTGACAAAGTAATATCTCTGCTTTTAAATGTGCTATATGGGTTGGCCATAACTTTCCTTCCAAAGAGTAAGCATCTTTTAATTTCATGGCTGCAATCACCATCTGCAGTGATTTTGGAGCGCAGAAAAATAAAGTCTGACACTGTTTCCCCATCTATTTCCCATGAAGTGATGGGACCAGATGCCATGACCTTAGTTTTTTGAATGTTGAGTTTTAAGCCAACTTTTTCAGTCTCCTCTTTCACTTTCATCAAGAGGCTTTTTAGTTCCTCTTCATTTTCTGCCATAAGGGTGGTGTCATCTGCATATCTGAGGTTATTGATAGTTCTCCCAGCAATCTTGATTCCAGCTTGTGCTTCTTCCAGCCCAGAGTTTCTCATGATGTACTCTGCATATAAGTTAAATAGGCAGGGTGGCAATATACAACCTTGACATACTCCTTTTCCTATTTGGAACCTGTCTTTTGTTCCATGTCCAGTTCTAACTGGTGCTTCCTGACCTGCATACAGGTTTCTCAAGAGACAGGTCAGATGCTCTGGTATTTCCATCTCTTTAAGAATTTTCCACAGTTTATTGTGATCCACACAGTCAGAATAGTAATTATTTTTAAACTAGGTGATTATAAAAGGATACATTCTGTTTTTCATTTGTTAGTTATCAATGTACTATGACCTTAATTTTTAGGAAAAATTTATAGAACTCCCTCTTTGCTGCAAAGAACTAGGCATATTTTCTAAGAAATGTCATGTCATTAGATCCTATCCAAATCAAAAATAAGAAAGGGCCAAGTTTATGACAATCAGAACTGAATATGCATGAAAGGGAAAAACATTAAGTATTTTCATTTTACAATGACTCAGAACATTCTGTTTGAGATTATTTACATTGCTTTCCTATTTTCAAGGCCATTCTAAAATTTTTCTGTATTGTAGGAGCCATTAAGACTAATGTAAACCAAATATGAATCATGAAACTATGTCAAAGAGGCTTTGACATATTTTTTACTATATTTTCAGAGTCACAAACAGCATGACTACAGATATGATTTCCATGTATAAAATAAAACAATTATTGTACAGAAGAAACTCATCCTTTCCTTGATGTTTTTTGATGCCATTTCTGATACAAAGGGATTATATGTTGCCTTCTGGACTGTGATAGCTCTGTCACCAACAACAACTGAAATTGCTTTTAAGATTAACAAAATTCTAGGAAATAAGCATTAAATATTCCAGAAACAAACATGTGAGATGAATAAAATTAGACATTTTCAAAGAAAGAAGAACTAAGAACACCAACTATTGCTCTTAAGCCATTAAATTATATTTATTGTTATGATTTCCACACAGTCAACATTTTAATGCACAACTTCAAAATGTAAAATATCTACAGAAAATATTTTATGTGACATGAAACCTGGCATAAAAATTATGTAACCATGCAAGAAAGTACCAGTTTCCACTACTTTGGACTTAGCTATCAAATAATAGCTTACATCCTGAGCCAGAGACATTAATATCAATTTTCCCATTATTCACCTTCTGTTTCATATTTCTGTGATGATGAAATGCAAAAACATTTAAAAGTACACATTAACCCTCTCATAAAATACTAATAATGAGAAATCAAAGGTCAATCATTGAGTGGTACAAGTTAATTCATACTATAATTTTTGGAGGAGGAAAAGAAATCAGCTGGAAATGTATGATGTTTCAAGATAAACAAATCAGCAGGTATTACTATATAATTATGTAATATGAAATAATTATGCAATATAATTTTAATTTATTATAATTATAATTTCAAGTATTTTTGTATTCCAAGATAACCTTAAATATGTTTATGCTATTTTGAAATAATTTCCAAGAAATTCTTTGCTTGTGAACTTAGTAGTTATTATAATGTTGACATTTCAACTTATTACAACACTCATGATTATTTAGCAGTTAATACATCTTGATGTTTCAAGTCTGCAACAGAATTGAGGGAAGAGAAAGAGCCATTTACAAGTATAAATTAGTAAGGAATATAAAAAATTAAGTATATATTTACAGCTATGATACACCTTGCTTTTGAAAGCATTTGTGAATTATTTTTATTATAATTAGCTTTAACATTTATTCAGCTTTTGCCAACAAAGGTGCTGTGTTTGGAAACTCAAATATGCTAAGAAAGTAATGTCTTTGAGCCACTTAAAGTTAAGCAATCACTTTGCTATTCTCAATTACATACCTAGCAGATCAGTTGTTTTAAGGGTCCCATTCTATAGATTAAAAGCTGGAAAGAAAAATAAACCAGTCTTTATTAATTAGAATTCCCATCTGAAAAACCAAAGGTTCAACAGTAACAATGAAGAATCACAATATAAGCTTCAGAAAGGTATTGGGGATAATATTTTTGAAATGCCTCCTGGTGCATTTTTGCCTTCTTGATTTCATGGGTTCTATAGCATAGCCACTCTGCCATTACTGGCTCAAGGAAAGGGAAAGCACTTAACACAGCATTGAGAAGCAGCAGCATGTGATGTAAGGGAAACAATGTTCATTAAACCACTGTACTTTCCTTCTCTGAAACTATCATTCCCTGCACCCACATACTTGCATCTTAGTCTTTCTTACTTCTCTTAGATTCACCTTCCAAGTTCTCATTTCATACTACAGGATTAACAAAAGACAGCACTGACTCCCTTCGAGGGAACTCCTTCCTAATCATGGTAAAACATACATCGAGGTTGTGGTCTTGTCTTCAGTCTTGCTCACAGTCTTGATTTTTGCATTCTAATCCCTATCAAGACATTACAGCACTGTAGTCCAACATCACGGTATTTCTCAAAGCCAGTGTTAACTCATCTTAAGTAACGAAGTCCAGAACAAGGCTAGCTTTCCTAGAATGGTCACACAGCTCTCTATCAGATCAGTCAACTGACCAGAGGAAAACAAAAACATCGATGTGATCAAAGATCATTTCAATTTAGAGTCCTGAATAGAATACAACTCTCTTGTGAAAATCTGTGTCTGACCATTTCCATGTAGGACTTTCCTAAGTTCATAGTGGGACACCTTCTTTAAATATACACAAGTTTAAAAAGTGAATTAAATGTTTCACTTTATGTCTCAGAAATCAGAAAAAATTGCCCATCCCAAAGGTAAATTAAAATTTCTGTCTCAAAGCTATATATTTGACAAGTAAAGACACTGAAAAAATGTAGAATACACACTTTTTTCAAATGTATACAAAACACTGTGCATTAACAAAACATCAACAGGTGAAGATTTTTCAATAAAGTTGCTAAAAAATTATGACCATCTACAGGAAAAAATAAATAAAGCATCAACAAATTTTAAAAGTCAAAATCATACAGAAGATATGTTCTGACTATATAGGAATTAAGCTGGACATCAACAACTAAAAATAGTAGAAAATCTCCTAATGTTTAGGAATTAAGCAATATACTTCTAATTAGCCCTTGGGTCAAAGTTGAGATCACAATGAAAATCATAAAATATTTCAAATCTGTTCTCTGAAATTCAGCAAAATTGTGCTTAAACAGAAATTTATAGTCGTAAATGAATACATTAGAAAAGAAAAAGACTAAACTAATGATAAGTTCCACGTCAAAGAGCTGGAGAAAGAAGGCAATTGAAGGTAAAATACAGGAAGTAAGATAGATGAGGGCAGAAATAAGTGAAGTAAAAAAGCTTACAGTAGATCAGTTCAGAAAAACAAGGTATTGGATCTTTTAAACATGAATACAAATGATAAAAAGATAATAGCTGGCATTAGAAATGGAAAACAAGTAAGCTAATTCAGAGCACATAGACATCATAAGAGTCATAATAGGAGAAATTATGAAAGCTTTATACCAACAAATGTTAAAAAAATACATTAATAGACGAATTCCTAGAAATAATCAACAAAAAGAATTAAAAAAAAACTATTTGCCAAACTGATATAAGAAGTTGAAAAAATGGGTATTCCTATACCTAATAAAGTATTTTTTTTTTAATTTTCTTTACTTTACTGTGTTGGTTTTGCCATACAATGACATGAAACCGCCATGGGTTTACATATGCTCCCCCTCCAGAACCCCCCTCCCTCCTCCCTCCCGATTTCCTCCCCCTGGGACATCTCGGTGCACCAGCCCCGAGCATCAATCCTGGGCTGGCGATTGATTTCACATATGATAATTAACATGGTTCAGTGCCATTCTCCCATATCATCCCACCCTTGCCCTCATCCACAGAGTCCACGAGTCTATTCTATACATCTGCGTTCCTTTTCCTGTCTCGCATGTTGGGTTCTCGTTACTGTCTTTCTAAATTCCATATATATGTGTTAATATACTGTATTGTTGCTTTTGCTTCTGGCTTACTTCACTCTGGATAATGGGCTCCAGTTCGGTCCATCTGAGTAGAACTGATTCAAATGAATTTTTTTTTAATGCTGAGTAATATTCCATTGTGTATATGTACCACAGCTTTCTTATCCGCTCGTCAGTTGATGGGCATCTAGGTTGCTTCCATGTCCTGGCTATTGTAAACAATGCGGCGATGAACACTGGGGTACACGTGTCTCTTTCAATTCTGGTTTCCTCGGTGTGTATGCCCAGCAGTGGGATTGTTGGGTCATATGGCAGGTCTATTTGCAGTTTTGTGGAGATTCCTTAAAAAACTGCTAATAAAGTATTTTAAATGACTATTAAAACTCTTTACACAAAGACAATGCGAAGACCAGAAATGTTCCACCTTTTAAATCTACCAAGTTTTTAAGAAAGAAATTATACCAATATTATGCAGACTCTTCCAGAAAATATTAAAGTAGAATATGATAGATGTAATTATACAGATAACTCAAAACAATATGTAACTAATAATAAAGTTTAGAATTAATGAATGAATTTAGCAAGGGCACTGGATACAAAATCAATATGAAAATCAGTTTATTTCTATAAATCAATAACTATAATTAGAAAATAAAATCTTGAAAGTAATGATTTACAGTAGAATCAAAAAGCTTCTAATACCTAACAAATGAATAAAATCCCCAACAAAAATATTATGAAGACTTCTCTAGCAAAAGAGCCCAAGGTGTGAAATATTGTTTAAAGAAAATAAATAATACTCAAATAAGTTTTTAAACATATTAACACTGAGTTATTGGTCTGAAAGATCCAAGATTGTTCTTTCCAAATTATTCTTTAGACTCAAATGCAATACAAATACAATTCAAACAGGATTTTTTGTGATTATTTGATACTCAAATGGATATACATTTAAATAGCCAAGAATATCTACAAACAATGATGGAGAAACAAATTAGAGGACTACCCTTATTAATTTAACTGAACATCAAGACATTATTAAGATATAGTAATTAATTAAGGCAGGTTTTATTACTGCACAAATAGGCAAATACAGACCAATGGAAAAAAAATACAAGTTCAGTAACAGACCCATACATTTGGGATAGACTTGCTTTATGAAAAAGGTGGCACTGCAGAGAAGTGGATAAAGACTTCTTAAATGGAGCTGGAAGAATTAGTTATCCATATGGAAAACAATGAAACTAGGATTTTTCCTCATACCACACAGAAAAATGAGTTCCAGGTAGGTTGCAGATCTAAAGAGGAAAGGTCATGTGGTCATGATCTTAGCATAACAAAGACTACTTAAGTAGAACACCAAGAGCACTAACCATAAAAGAAAAATTAATTAGGTAGATTAATTTAAAATTTAATTGATTTTTTATTCAATTGATTAATTGAAAATTTAAAACTTATTTTCAACACAATATTTTATTAAATATGTGAATGAGTGAGCTTCAAGGTAGAGAAGGTAATTGATATATAATTGACAGGGGGTTTACATTTCAAATATATAAAGAACTTCAAATCATGTGAAACAGACAAGAAAAATAGAAAAAGGCAAAAGACTGGAATAGACACCAAATATTCAAATGCATAATTAATGTAGTAAATTAATAAATAAATTAATTAATAAATAAATTAATGTAGTAAAGGGTCTTCAACTTCATTAATCATCAAAGAAATGCAAATTTAATACAAAAATCTGGTATCATTCTACACAAAAAAAATAGGTAACTTTTTTTAAAGACTATACCAAGTTATATTGAGAATGGAGAACAGTTGCAACTCTAATACTCTGCTGGTAAAAATGTAAACTGGTACCATTTTGAAACATCATCTGACAATATCTAGTGAAGCTGAATGAAACATGCACACCCTTTGTTACAATTCCACCCCTAGGTATATACCCAATACAAAAAGGTACCCACGTTTGTGAGAAGACATGTACAAGAATATTCATAGTATTGGTAGTAGAATATCCATAGTAGCATTAACTGGAATAACTAATAACTGGAAACAATTTAAAGTCCCACAAGTAGTAAAAATGATAAAAAAAAATTAATTCACTACCATACCATAAAAGGATATACAATACAAAATGAAAACAACTTCTACAAAGAACATGAATGACTCCACAAGTATATGGTAAGTGAAAAAAGCCAGACCTAAATATCATTATGCTAGAAGGCAATTTTAAAAACACTGAGGACTATTCTGGTGTTAGAAGCCAGAATACTGTCACATTTGGAAGGAGGGAGGGAGTATTATCGAATGTTGACAATGCTGTATCTCTTGACTTGGGTGGATCTGTTCACTTTGTGATCGAAACATACACATAATATAAGCATTTTTCTATAGGCAGAAGTATATAATTTTTTGAAATTTTCTTTTAAAAATACATTTGCAACCTTTAAATTATTTTTTAACTACCTCTTCAACAATTGTTCCAAAACAATCATGCAGCCTATACACTCTCAATGTCATCTTAATTAAAAAGAAAAAAAATTACATGTTAAATGTTAATTGGGAATGATTAGAAAGGTCAACAGTATAAAAGAAATAAAATCAGCCCTGCCAAACAGTTGTATCTGACTATTTGCAACCCCAAGAACTGTAGCCTACCAGGCTCCTCTGTCCATGGGATTTTCTAGGCAAAAGTACTGAAGTGGGTTGCCATTTCCTTCTCCACAGGATCTTCCCAACCCAGGGATTGAACCCAGGTCTCCTGTATTGCAGGCAGATGCTTTACTATCTGAGACGTCAGGGAAGCCAAGTACATTAAGGTACTGGTAAATGAAATACCAAACATATGATAGACTCCATTCCTGGTTAATTATGTCCAAAACACTACTCTGTATTAGCTTGCTAAAGAAAATAAATGTGATGCTCTCTTCACAGGCAGAGAAACTCAAGTATTTTTTTAAAAAAAGAATCCCTTTCGATTGACTTGGATCATTTCAATGCATTCCTCTTTCACTAAAGGAAGCAGTCATGGAGGAAAATGTGTGTTAAGTAATAAAATAATGAAGAACAGTTGCACATTTAGATAAGAGGTTAAACCAATGCAAAATGAGAATGAGGTGTTTCTATAATTTTGTTACTATATAAAATGTTGTCTCCAGTAATGAAAAAATAACCATAAAAAATGATGGAGTATGGGAATTATTGAAAACAAAGTAATCAAAAGATGAGAATTTTTAAGCATTTGCTTTCAAACAAGACTAATTCATTGTTAGTATACAATAACATATGGGATAAAATTTAAATATCAAATCAGCAAAAATAAACAGTTTCAGACACAGCCCTTATCTACAGACCCATTCCAAGCATTTGGTCTCATTTTAGAGTTTACTGTTTTCATTCCTGTTCAAGTGAGAGGGTACACACCAAATGCTTACTCTATTTTCAGGATTTTGGTCCTAAGTTGGGCAAGGCACGGGTCCCTGGAGTAGGCCATGTAAGTGGTGAAAATCAAAACAGAACTTGAATTCTTTCAAGCTGACTTATCCCACAAAAACATTTAGTGTAGAAGGAAGGAATATTTTACATGGTGTCTCACTTTGGTTTATTTTTGGCGTTTGAGGATTTTTGTTTGGCTGTGTTTTTATTTCTTTTTTTTTTCTTCTTCTTCCTTTCCTCCTTTCCATCCTTCCTTCCTTCCTGTTATATATATATATATGTATATATATATATATATATATATATATATGGTTTAAAAAGAAAGTTCTAAGAAATGGTGCCCCACATTCACATTTTTAGTTGATTTTTCTTGGTGTTTATGTGTTTGGCCAAAATCTAATCAAGAAATAAATTTCTTCCAGGTTTCCATATTTATAAGAAAGAGGATGAATACATGTGATTTAGAATGAGTTTAGGTTTAATTCCTTAAATGATTCTGGCATTTTCCACTTGCTGAATCTGTCTTCAAGCTACATTGCATTTCTGTAACTCCATTTTATTGCATTAAGACTTTAAAAGTCTTATGGATATGTTTTGGTTGATTGTGGCATAAAATATACCAGTGTCCATATAGTGCTTAATATTTCCCCTTAAAGCTTCTTAAATCTTAAATTTGTGTTCCACATTCACACTCAGCCATTCCCAGGAAGCCTGGTAAATGTAATGCTAAATTTTCACTGCCTCTTTTTTTTTCTTTGCTTGTTTTATGTCATCTATAACTTGTTTTATTAGAACATCTTGAGCAGGAAGTGTACTGTTAGGATACCATTAAAATGGTAGTGGTACGGACAGCACATAACAGAAGGATGAGGAGGAAGAAATAAGTAGCCAGGGAAGAGATGAGAGGGAAATGGTTGATGATAGTTAAAATTTAAGTGACAGCTGGGAGGCTTCAGCTCGAATGGCTCTATCCCTGACACTCGAAGCCTGGTACCTGGCACATGGCAGGTGTTCAGTAGCACAGTTTGAGCTATTATCATAATTGATATTTCCCAGAGTAAAATGTGGTGGAAAGACCAAGACCAAAAGCTAGCTTGACCACTTACTCTATGTATAACTCTTGGCTTTTTCCTTGATCTTCTGAGCCTCTAGTGTTTTGTTTGTTTGTTTGTTATCAATACATGGATGAAAATAATATTCACCAAAAACTTTCATTGTAAAAATAAGAAGAAAAACATGCATGTAAAGTATCCAGCAAGTATCAAGAGCTAGTAGGAAATCAGTAAATTAATAAACTATTATTGTTTTCTCAAAGTGACTGTTTATATACACACCTATGTACCTACAATGAGACGTGTGAAAAACACTGAAGCCAAAATAAATTTTCAAAGAAGAAAAACGGCATTGAAAGTTGCGTTCATTTTAATGTAACTTGTTAAACGTTCACTGCTGAACAAGTTCCATATAAATATTTTCTGATTTAAAAATGGCTTTCCAATAGCCTAGGAGAAAAAGTTATGAGTATGGCTGCCAATTTTCACATCTGGACATTATGGAATGTAATGAGGTCCTTACATTCGTAATCATTTTCCCTGTGGCTCAGTAAAATTCCCCTATTAGTTATCATTTATTTGGAATAAGGGAAATTATACAGCCAATAATAGTGCAACTTAATGATTTAAAAGCATGATGGCTTGTATATCTTAATACTCCTTATAAAGTGGCATCCTTTGTAAACTTAAAACTAGTATAACTAGTCCCTTTTCAGCACCTAAGTCATATACTGTTTTTTTTTTTTTTTTCTAAATTAGAATGGCCAGGTTTGGCAGGGTTAGTCCAGTTCTTGTCATTATTGAGGCTATCACCTTTAAGATTAACATGGACCCTGGGAATTTATGTGGCTCCAGAATACCAGGGAATGGACCTGATCCTTGGTGGTCACTACAATCCCATTTACAATTCAGTGGCCCTGCTACCTTCTGGTCCTTTGCTGTATCTCCGGATGGATCACAGTGTCCCCTAGACAGTCACAGTCACACAGCACTTTCACCCACTGTGGGGCTCTCTCCACTACAGAAAACTGCTCCCCAGAATTCTCCCAACAAATAGACACAAGCACTCCCTTCAGTTAGAGAACAAATCTTCAGTATCTCATAGAAACTCACAAATCCAAACCCTCCATTCCCCCAGTCCTTTTCCTTTCATCCATCCCTTCCCCAAATGGGCTCCCCGGCTTGTTCATTGCTTTTAAAACACAAAGTAGCTTTAATTTCCCTTGAGGCAAGAAAGCCAGGAACAAATTGACAAGACTCCTTTTTAAAGGTAGTGTGCTGGCAATGTGAGGGACAGAATGACAAAAATTACTTGCTATTCATTCAGTTTCCCATAAAAGCAAGAATAAAGCTGAAGTAAAAATCTCAGAGCCACATTCTTCTACAGAAATTATATGGAAGATGGAAAAGTGGTCTTGAGTAACTGGGGATGAAAGCAGGGCTCATAGTCAGACAGACCTGGGTTTAAGAGCTGAGAAACTCTACTCCTAGGTATATAAGCAAAAAAATGAAAACATGTACACACAAAACTTGCACACAAATGGTTATAGTAGTGCTAGTCATAATATCCCTAAAATGGAAACAGTCAAATTTCCAGTCAGTGATGAATGGATAAAATGCAGCATATCCATGCAACAGGATATAACTGAACAATAAAAGGAATATATGTTGTTGAATAGCAGAAACTAACATAACATTGTAAAGCAATTAACCTCATATTTTAAAAAAAAAAAAAAAGGAAGGAGAAAATACTCACTTTGTATGTGCTGCGTTGCTCAGTTGTCTGACTATGCTACTCCATGGACTGTAGCCCACCAGGCTCCTCTGTCCATGGGATTTCCCAGGCAAGAATAGTGGAGGAGGTTGCCATTTCCTCCTCCAAGGGATCTTCCCAGCCCAGGGACAGAACCCATATCTCCTGTGTCTCTTGCATTGGCAGGCAGATTCTTTACCATCACACAACCTGGGAAGAAACCCCAGAAATATTCACTGGTAGGATATTATGGGAAACAAACAGCACTATGAATCTACTGATTGTAAGATAGCATATTGCACAAGTCTAACAAAATATTGAATCCATGTGAAACAAATAAAATATTAATTCTAGTGATGTCAGGATTATCTTTGAATTATGTGAATATGAATAAGTTTTCCATTTGTTTAATTTAAGTATAAACTAAGTCACCTGTTGAGATTGGCTCCACAAGCAGGGTTTCCAAAACCACGATATGGCAAGAGAATGAGAAACAAGACACAAGATTTTGGTGAAAAGCGAGGATCAGGGGACCAACACCACTCCAAGATGAAGGTACCGAACCTGAATCCATGCCAGCTTTATTATACTCTCAGCCATGAATGAAAGAATATGCAGGGAGTTAAGGTATAACTCACATGGCCTTCAGGGCCAAAGAACAAAATGATCATTAACCATTAAGTAATTAAGAAACAGTAATCAATAAAAATTCAGCAACTCAGACTAATATTCTTATCTATAGATTTTCCACCAGATACATAAAACATGTGACTCTGAGACGTCAGGACCATAGCTTGTTTTCAAGATTATGAACTGTTCCCTTTGGACTTGTTCCAAGAGTCTCATGCCTTATGGCATGCAGTTTATCAATAATTATAAATTTCTTTTGTGGCCCTTGCCAGAGCCTGCTTTTCTTTTATTCTTCCTGTCTCCTACAGTCACCCCAAACTCATTCTGTATAGGGATTTATGAATTCTGAATATAACCATTTCAAAATTTTGTCACAATAAAAAAAGGAAATGTCAAAAAAATGTATAGAATACTTATGCATGCTCAGTCAGTTCTGTCCAGTCATTCAGTCTGACTCTTTGCAACCCGATGGACTGCAGCACGCCAGGCTTTCTGGTCCATCACCAACTCCCAGAGCCTGCTCAAACTCATGTCCATCAAGTCAGTGATACCATCCAACCATCTAATTCTCTGTGTTCCCTTCTCCTACCTTCAACCTTTCCCAGCATCAGGGTCTTTTCCAATCAGTCAGTTCTTCACATCAGGTGGCCAAAGTATTGGAGTTTCAGCTTCAACATCAGTCCTTCCAATGAATATTCAGGACTGATTTCCTTTGGGATTGACTCAGTTGATTTCCTTGCTGTCCAAGAGACTCTCAAGAGTCTTCTCCAACACCACAGTCCAAAAGCATCAATTCTTTGGCACCTAGCTTTCTTTATAGTACAACTCCCACATCCATACATGACTAATGGGAAAACCATAGCTTTAACTAGACAGACCTTTGTTGGCAAAGTAATGTCTCCATTTTTTAATACTCTGCCTAGGTTGGTCATAGCTTTTATTCCAAGGAGCAAGTATCTTTTAATTTCATGGCTGCAATCACCATCTGCAGTGATTTTGGAGCACAAGAAAATAAAGCCTCTCACTGTTTCCATTGTTTCCCTATCCATTTGCCATGAAGTGATGGGACTGGATGCCATGATCTTCATTTTTTGAATGTCGAGTTTTAAGCCAACTTTTTCACTCTCCTCTTTTACTTTCATCAAGAGGCTCTTTAGATCTTTTTTGCTTTCTGCTGTAAGTGTGGTGTCATCTGCATATCTGAGGTTATTGATATTTCTCCCAGCAATCATAATTCCAGCTTGTGCTTCATCTAGCCCAGCATTTCACATAATATCCTCTGCCACAGAGGGTAAAGCATCCACCTGCAATGCAGGAGACCCGAGTTCGACCCCTGGTTTGGGAAGATCCCCTGGAGAAGGCAATGGCAGCCCACTCCAGTACTCTTGCCTGGAGAGTCCCATGGATAGAGGAGCCTGGTAGACTACAGTCCACGGGGTCACAAAGAGTCAGACACCACTGAGCGATTTCACTTTCACATTCACTTTCCTCTGCATATAAGTTAAGTAAACAGGGTACACATGCTAGCACTGATAAAACTGTGAAAACATATTACTGAAAGGAGTCTGACAAAAAGTCCACATGTTGTCTGATTGTATAATATTTACACAAAATTTCAAAAATAGGCAAGCTGAGAGAGATAGGAAGCAAATAAGTGGTTGCTTAGGGTCAGTGGGGGGTGCTATGAGGGGAGGGAGATGATGTAGGTGGAGAAGGAATAAGGCATGACTGCTAATGGATGTACAGTTTCTTTGGGAAAGAATAATAATGTCCTAAAACAAGGTTTTGAGGATGGAAAAATCATTGGAAGGGTTTAACATCTTTCTTATTTCAAACCAAGATCTGGAAAGGACATTATAAGCAAGGCACAGATGTATATTACAAAAGGTCACTTTAATAATATCTAAAACCAGCAAAATTTTGGAGCTCATTAGGATGATTTATGACCCATTCTTGTTAGTAAATAATTTATTCAGAGAATGAAAGAAATATATTTTTAATTGTTGGCATATGTTGATTTATAAGTTAATGGGAGCTATATTTCAGCAATATATTTGTATCTTTATAGACATGTGGCATTAGTGGTAAAGAACACAGCTTCCAATGTAGGAAACATAAAAGATGTAGGTTTGACCTCTGGGTTGGGAAGATCCCCTGGAGGAAGACATGGCAACTTACCTGGAGAATACCATGGACAGAGGAGCCTGGTGGGCTACAGTCTATGGGTTGCAAAGAGTTGGACACAACTGAAGCAACTTAGCATGCAAACCATCACAGAAAATACAAATTATTAACAAGGTACAACTTCTACATATTTCCTGAATATGTCAATAGTTTTAGAAAAAGTCCTGGGATTGTTTTTTATTAGATCACCATGGTCATATGTCCATCACTGGACCAACTACACTGCCCTAGGTGCTGGCTTAGGTCTGCCAAGCATGTAAGAACAAAAAAGGCTACAAATATAACTTTGGGAAAAAATTTCCTTTATTTACATTGGAAGAGATGACTGTTTATATATTTGGCTTGGTTATGACTACAGATGTCCTTAATGTATAAATCTGGGATCCATCTACACCTCAGCTCCTCACTATAAAATTCTTATCATATACTTTATAAAGGAATAAAATTCAAAAACTGTAAGAACTTCAAATTCATTTGTTCCAAACCTATCTTATAAATAAAAAAGCTAAAGCACAGAGTGACCAATTCATCAAAGTCGTGTACATCATGGCATGACAGACACTAAATCCAGCTTCCTCCATGCCTCAGAGTAAGTTAAATGGCATTTAGCATGAACCCAAATGACTGTAATATGATGAAAACAGTAATCCCCATTAGAAAGGTAAAAATTGAGTGCTCTGAGAATTCAAATACAGTAATCATCTTCAGGATGGCGGCAGGCCACACATTTCATCTAGAATGCTCAAACTTACCCCTTTGGATGCTCAACCTATTTTTTTAAATCATTTTATGTAAATTTTTGAAAACTTTATTAAATTCTTCCCTGTCTTTTAAAAATAGAAACTGCTGAACATAATTTGGCCTTTTTCATAACCGTGCCATCATAATGAACCACCATCACTGCATAATTTGGTAAAACACACAGTTCCTGTCTGTGTTCTTAATTTTCTACTTTCCTCGTCCTTATTTAACAACTGTCATTTCATTATCACCAGTTTGCTTACCCCTAACATTCTCTCACCCCTTTCTAATTTGTTATTTATGATCTACTTTGAGCTGGGAAGCCAGAAAACCCACAATTATTATGACTTCGGTCAAGTAAGAATAAACAACCTCTAAGTGAAAGCACAGAAGCCTTTAAGAAGGGAAGTCCATGGTTTTAGTCTGGGGATGTGGAAGCTATTTTGGGTACTCAAGAATCTTTTTTGCTTATTTCTGAGTTAGCATTCCAGAAAACAGAGAGTGCTGGGATTTCAAGGAGTACTCTAAATAAACTTTGTAGAGATGTACACTAACAAGGGGTTTCACAAGAATGCCAGATTTGTGTGCTACCAAGTGAGTATGGTTGGTGTGGCAACTGGCTCTGCATTGCAGAAGCACTTTTCAGGCCCACTTCAGGAAAGCTCCTAGAATATTGGCCATGGTTTAAGCTTTTAAAACTGTGAGCCTAGTTGTTTTATATCCCAGTTTCCATTGGCAAGACCATAACTCTCAGTCTAGATCCCCAAAGTGCTAAATCATTCTGACAGTTTCTGAGATTTAAACCAGGAGTCTCTTCCCTACTATGAGGGTCATCCAAAATGCCTGCAAGCCAGTATTGTTGTTGCAAGCCCACAAAAACTTCAAGCCAGGCCAACATTTCCAGCTCATCTTACTCCAAAGTATAGTTTTGCTTAAACTCAGTATTACAGGGATTCATGAAAGAATAGAATCACAGCAAAAATTGTAACTCACATGTCACTGGCTCTTCAAAACCTTCAGCACCCTACAAAATCCTCATCAAATACTTGTGGGGGTCTCCAAGAGTTGACTCAAAAACAAGAGTACTCCTACAAGGCACCACAGTCTCTAAAAAGCTGTGAAAATGTTCTTCCATCTTTCGCCAGGAACCAAATTTTCCAACGGATGCTCCAGTGTTCAGGTAAGCAGCATCCTGAAGAACTTTAGGGCTCACAAGGTACCTGGCCCCCTTCCTGCTTCACTATAGTAGAGGCATCTCTAAAGTTGTGCTGTTTGTGCTCCAACAACTTACAAAGCTTTCAGATCATTAGAGCTCTAATCTGTTTAGGACTCAACCAAGGGTCACAGGTGGGGATGCTTGAGCCAGAAAATAAAGCTGTGGGACAATTACAGTGTCCTACTGAAAAGGACTTTCTCTCTCACTCAATGTCTTGATCCAGGTACCTTTTTCTTCAGGGCAAGTGCTTTCCAAAGGAGAAGCCCCAGCCCCCATGCAATAAGGCTTCTGGTTGAATTTGTCCAATTTGTAACAATTTCCCAAAAAAAGTCTCAGAATTTAGCTCTGAGGTTGGAAGGAAATGTATGAGAACTGTAAGTTCTGATAACCACTATTTTTTCTGTCTCTATCATTATTGTAATTAATCTTCATCCATGTGTGGTACCTAACTACCTATTTTAACTTCCAATTTCATCTTTTCCATCATCTGTGTCAAATAAATCAATGATCAGTCACCTTGACTTTTAAAAATAATTCATCACTGAACTGACTCACAAAAATAAAAATTAATTTATTATAGGACTATTCACCTCTTACTTTATCTTCTGCTCAACTAATGATTTGTTTTCAAAAAGTGACAACCCCATGCACATACTGCTGCTTTGAATCCCATGGCAAAATAGGTTCACAGTAAATGAGCAAAATAAATATTTGTACTCTGGGGAAATGTGTGAAAGTTGAATGCTGTAAATAGCTCATATTTTCTAGAAGAGTACATTCCAATCAAAAAGATAAGTTCATTCAGATATGGCCTCCATTAATTTTCATGTTTCTGAAGCAGATACTATCATTTTCCCTATTCCAGCTAGGAGATACAGCATCCTTCCAGGAAGAGGATGATTTACTAAGTAAGTAAATCAGCTGTGTCAGATGGTTGGATACCAAGATATCTCAGGTACTGAAATTTCTTTTATAAAAAAGTTAAAAATATGTTATAGGCATGCTCAGAATTTTGGAGACTGGATAACCAATTGCAGAGGGTTTGGGGACAGTAAGAAAAGACATTTTCTCAGCCTGAACATGTGGCAAAGTTCCATAGGCCTGACAGACCTATCTACAGTCTCCTTGGGGAATATAGAATCCAATCCATTGTGCCATTGAGGCCCCTGCCACCTTGAGGTCAGGCACCCATTCAGCATTCTGGGAGAGGAAAGCGAGGGTCAGAATGACTCAGCAATGACTGTACATGTGCTTTCATGGGGGCTCATCATACCCTCACGTACACAGAGGTGCACAAACACGTAGTATCTGACCACTGTGTAATGGTTCTAAGTAAGCATCCTCCACTTGAAAAGACAGAGACATCTGCCTTCTCCCATTCTATTTCTCCTTTCCTTCCTCCACTTCCTATTCCCCTTTCTCCTTCTACTCCTTCTTCCTCCTTCCCTGTGTTCCCTTCAGCCATGGCTTCCCTCCTCTTTCTTCTGTAGTCCCTATCACCTTTGCCCTCTTCTGCTTTGCAGGGGGCTACAGAGACCATCGGAGAAGGCAATGGCACCCCACTCCAGTACTCTTGCCTGGAAAATCCCATCAACAGAGGAACCTCGCGGGCTGCAGTCCATGGGGTCGCGAAGAGTTGGACACAACTGAGCAACTTCACTTTCACTCTTCACTTTCATGCACTGGAGGAGGAAATGGCAACCCACTCCAGTGTTCTTGCCTGGAGAATCCCAGGGACGGGGAGCCTGGTGGGCTGCTGTCTATGGGGTTGCACAGAGTCAGAAACGACTGAAGCAACTTAGCTGCAGCAGCAGCAGAGACCATGTCCTGAACTGCAAAATCACTGCAGACAGTAACTGCAGCAATGAAACTAAAAGATGCTTGCTTCTCGTGAGGAAAGCTATGACAAACCTAAACAGACTATTAAAAAGCAGAGAGATCACTTTGCTGACAAAGGCCTGTGTAGTTAAAGATATAATTTTTCCAGCAGTCCTGCATAGATGTGAGAGTTGGACCATAAAGAAGGCTGAGCACTGAAGAGTTAATGCTTTTGAACTATGGGGCTGGACAAGACTATTAAGAGTCCCTTGGACTGCAAGGAAATCAAACAAGTTAATCCTAAAGGAAATCAACCCTGAATCTTCATTGGAAGGACTGAGATTGAAGCTGAAGCTCCAATCCTTTGGCCACTAGATACAAAGAACCAACTCACTGATAAAGTCTGATGCTGGGAAAGATTCAGGGCAGGAGGAGAAGAGGGTGGTAGAGGATGAGATGGTTGGATGGCATCACTGATTCAATGGTCATGAGTTTGAGAAAATTCTGGGAGACAGTGGAGGACAGAGGAGCCTGACATGCTACAGCCCATGGGATCATAAAGAGTCAGACACGACTTAGCAACTGAACAACAATTACTTCCTCTCTGGGCTTATACATTTATTCCATAGCTAATAAAGCTGGAAAGGTCAGTTTTCATTCCAACCCCAAAGAGAGGCAATGACAAAGAACGTTCAAACTACCACACAATTGCACTCATCTCACACACTCGTAGAGTAAGGCTCAAAATTCTCCAAGCCAGTCTTCAATAGTACATGAACCGTGAACTTCCAGATGTTCAAGTTGGATTTAGAAAAGGCAGAGGAACCAGAGATCAAATTGCCAACATCTGCTGGATCATCAAAGAAGCAAGAGAATTCCAGGAAAAAAAACATCTACTTCTGCTTTATTGATTTCACCATAGCCTTTGAATGTATAGATCACAATAAACTGTGGAAAATTCTGAAAGAGATGGGAATACCAGACCACTTTACCCGCCTCCTGACAAATCTGTATGCATGTCAAGAAGCAACAGTTAGAACCGGACATGGAACAGGCTGGTTCTAAATTGGAAAAAGAATACAACAAGGCTGTATATTGTCATCCTGCTTATTTACTTCTATGCAGAGTACATCATGTGAAACACCAGGCTGGATGAAGCACAAGCTGGAATCAAGATTGCCAGGAGAAATATCAATAACCTCAGATATGTAGATGATACCACCCTTATGCCAAAAAGTGATGAGGAACTGAAGAACCTCTTGATGAAAGTGAAAGAGGAGAGTGAAAAAGCTGGCTTAAAACTTAACATTCAAAAAACTAAGATCACAGCATCCGGTCCCATCAATTCATGGCAAATAGATAAGGAGACAATGGAAACAGTGAGAGACTTTATTTTCTTGTGCTCCAAAACCACTGCAAATGGTGAATGCAGCTGTGAAATTAAAAGACGCTTGCTCCTTGAAAGAAAAGCTATGACCAACCTAGACAGCATATTAAAAAATAGAGGCATTACTTTGCCAATAAAAGTCCATCTAGTCAAAGCTATGGTTTTTCCAGTAGCCATGTATGGATATGAGAGTTTGACTATAAAGGAAAGTGAAGTGAAGTTGGTCAGTCATGTCCAACTCTTTACGATCTCATGGACTGTAGCCCACCAGACTCCTCCATCCAAGGAATTTTCCAAGCAAGAGTACTGGAGTGGGTTGCCATTTCCTTCTCCAGGGTATCTTCCTGACCCAGTGATCGAACTCAGGTCTCCTGCATTGCTGGCAGATGCTTTACCATTTGAGCCACCAAGGAAGCCCTAATAAAGCTGAGCACCAAAGAATTGATGATGCTTTTGAACTGTGGTGTTGGAGATGACTCTTGAGAGTCCCTTGGACTGCAAGATCAAACCAGTCAATTCTAAAGGAAATCAGTCCATAATATTCATTGGAAGGATTGATGCTGAAGCTGAAACTCCAATACTTTGGCCATCTAATGGAAAGAACTGACTCCTTGAAAAAGACCCTGATGCTGGGAAAGACTGAAGGCAGGAGGAAAAGGGGACAACAGAGGATAAAATGGTTGCATGGCATCACCCATTTGATGGACTTGAGTTTGAGTAAGCTCCGGGAGCTGGTGATGGACAGGGAAGCCTAGTGTGCTGCAATTCATGGGGTCGCCAAGAGTCAGACACAACTGAGAGACTGAACTGAACTGAATAAAGCTTCTCAAAACCAAGGATACTGTTAGAACACAGATCCTTATGAGTAGCACAATTGCTGTCTTCAGTCAAGGGTGGAGCACAGAGGAGAAATAGGTGTCTCAGGTCATCCATGATCCCTTACACACACAAATGTGCTCTGCTTCCCTCGGGCTCTCATCTCAAGCTTTCCCCAGGCTCTCACCATCCCCTGTGGATGGCATAAGCCTCAGGAAGTCTTCTTGGCTCTTACAATCCAACCTGGTCCCAGAGCCACACTATGATTTTGCACATTTCCATTATTGCTTTGTCCCTGTGTCAACACAACATTTATCTCATCAGCCTCTTGCTGTTTTAATCAGCATTTCAAGGAAGAAAAAGATGTATACAGGGCTCTGTTTGGAGAACAAGTAATTTAGTTCAGTGTTGCCAGGGGTAAGGTGAGCCTCAATCGTTCCATTGTCACTCCCATAAACTAATAAAATTATTCTACTGAAATAGCTATTTGAATGTTTGAAAAGTCTGTTAAAAATGGATCTATGAATACCTGAACCTTGCACCTCTTCCCCATGTATAAAAGGAATACAAGATTTTTTAAATGCCTATTTTTTCTTTAGGTTTTTTTTTTTTTTTCAGTCATTGAACTGCATGTCTTTTATAGATCATTCTTATTTCTCTTCTGAGAATAGGAAAATGGGAGACACTTTAAGGGATTTTTTTTTCAATTAAAATGAGTTGCAGAAAACTAAGAAATGTAACACTTCATTAGCAAGCATTTAATTCCCTAGCTTTTTATTTTTAAGGAAATTAAAAAACCGTATGCTCTCTGGTACCATTTGTGTCTTTCAACTGCAGCACACATTATAACCTAGAACAGGGAGTTTTTCTTATAAATATGAGGTATTAACAAAAGACTTCAACCAGAATCACTAACTGTGATTTCTGTCATTTAATGCCAATGAGTGTAAGTTGTTTTTGCTTGAAGAAGCAAGAAGAATGATTAAAAAGCATGTATTAGAAACTTCACACACTAGTGACGCAATGTTTTAGTGTGTTAGCTTAAAATGGTGGATGTCTAACTATGGTTACTTGTTTAAGGTGCTACTAGTAAGTAAAGGTACTTGTTTCTCATAAAAATATTAAAAATAATATTTGCAATAATTCCCTCTGTATTATAAAAGCCAACCCAAACATGAAAAATTTTTGCCTTTAAATAGCATTTTTAGAGATCATAATAAGATGCTGTCAGTTCTAACACATTAGGAATGGCAGAAGATAGTTAGCAATTTTTGATATGCTGAGAGAGACTTCATACATGTTATACACATAGTCAAAATTCTTACAGAATTCAAGGCCAGTCAAAATATGTTTTGTGTAAAGCAACTAGGGAGCAAAATTTAATTTTTTCCTGATGATACTTCAAAAATCATTTGAAGATCTGGTAGTTTGTGGATTATTGCTATGTACAGCCATTCTCACTGTACAACACATGTATTTCAAGTATATCTGCTGGGCGTTTTACAAACTGTTTGAATTCTGCATAAAGGGAAGTTTAACATAAATTGGAATCCTGCAACATACTCTCTCCTGGCTTTTGGCTGTCAAGATATTGTCCCAACATTAAACATGTAAGAAATAGCCCCACAAGAAGAATTTTAAAAGCTAAATGTCAAAGATTGTAATGCAGTATCCTGGAACTAAATTAATATTGCTGCATTCTCTCATAAAAAGAATATGAACTCTATCTTTTTCTCACTTCTTTTTCTTTCTTCTGACCTTTAGGCCAAACCAAAATTCTATTATATTCTATCTTCATTTTGATCCTTTAATATGACATCTAAGTATTAACAACTTTTTATATGTGGTATTATAGTCACACATAAATGCACATATAATCACCAAAGGTTAACCAGCGTAACTCTTGGTAGAAGTAAGTCACTTACACATGATTTCAAAAGCTCTCTGAACTGCTTCAATGAGGCACCTTTCAAATGAGGCTTTCAAAATTACTTTTAATTAAAAAAAAAAAAAAAACTAGAGCTCCTCTCTCGAATGCATTAGTCACAGTTCAGCTTTTGTTTTTCTCTCTTTCTTTTCCTTTCTTCTTTTTAATTGCCAGTAAAGAAAGGGTTAAACACTCAGTTGTGTCCAACTCCTTGCAACCCTTGGTCTGTAGCCCATCAGGCTCCTTTGTCCATGGAATGCTCCAGGCAAGAATACTGGAGTGGGTAGCCATTTCCTTCTCCAGGGGATTCTCCCCACCAAGGAATCGAACCTGTCTTTCCCGGACAGATTCTTTACCATCTGAGCCACCAGCTTCTGTCAACTCATTCATAGTCTATGACCAATGCTAAAGATTTTTTTAAATACACATTCTAGAAAAAAAATCACAGGGTTTTTACTCAATGTTTCTTGGCTTTATTTCCTTTAAATAAAATATTTTCCATTTCATAAGTCTAAGCAAACATAATGAGCAATTTGTGACAAAGGGTGACAATTTAGAGACAGAGGATATGTATTTTACATGCTGACTACAAAAAAGATGGAAATTTCAGCTGAGCTCTTTATCTGCCACTTACCATTCTTAGAATAATGGCTGATAATGACAGAAATCACACTGGCTAATAGCACTATTAACATCTTCCATGTTAGCTTACACTCTTGCTGTATATGAGTTCTTTTTGTAAATCTTTAAAGTTCTATCTGGATTTTCTGTGAAAAAAAAAAAGAAACATGAAAATTCGAGAATTTACTTTAAGCCACAAATATTCACCAGCTTGCAAGATGCCTTCCATATTTAATGCTCTTTTGTTAAAACAGCAGATCTTCACTTTGTACTCAAATCATAATTTTGCTTTTCAGAGCTCTTTGAACCTGATCTATAAAAATCTCTTATGGATCCAGTGGTTCATTAAGTGGTTCAATAACCATTAGATGTATTTATCTTTCTGAACCAACGTGAGGCCAAGAAACAGTGTGACAGTGATGCACACATCTTTCCAGAAGCTGAAATTTCACAGGTTCTCTGGGTATTATTTCTAGTATTGACATGAATACACATTCATTGGAATTGAAAGTACAAAACTATTATGCACAAAATGTCCCAGGTAAAATGTTATAGCTTTTGTTTGTTTGTTGTGTTCTGTTTGCCTTGGTGACTTCAAAACAACACAATTAACTTATAGAAAGAGCATCAGCTGGAAAACCCACAATTAGATATGTGGCTCCTTTGCCTGAGTATCGTTTGCACAATTTCTCTTGGCCAGTTTCCGTTTCTTATGATGAATCACAAGGCCTTTGCAGAGAGATAAAAACAAAACACCTAGGTCTTTTGAGCCAAGATGATTACAGCTGAAAAGAATAGATTCATTTCTTGAAGATGGGGGATGTTAAAAACACAGTTATAGCTTGACTAGAAAGGGATTTTGCTGCCTAAAAGATATGGCATATTTGTTTCCTATAATTGTGAACACAAATAATCCATTTGCAGCAACATTTCTCAATTTATTGTTTATAAACCAACTTCATTTTAAATCAGCAGAATAAGTTCCAACAGTGCATTTGTAACTTAGTGTTTGGGAGCTCAGAATGTATTTTACCATAGATGAAATGTTATGAATATTGTTTAGGCAGCTAGGCAAGACCACAAAATGCATTTCATATTTTTCATCATTTTGATGTATTTATCAAGCACCAACCAGGCACAATCTAAGAAACTAGTGATGCTAATATAATAGATGAGGCCCATGTCCCTAATTATGCTCAGGCTTTAGACTGGGAGATACATCCAGGCTTTATAACAGTGATCTATTAATATATAAACCACTCCTGCACCCCGAACAAAAATTTTTATGCAAACAAGTCAACCTAAATAAAATAAATCTGGGGGCTTTCTTGGTGGTTCAGTGGTTAAGAATCCATCTTTCAATGCAGAGGATGGGGATTCAATCCCTGGTGGGGGAATTAATATCTCACATGCTGCAAGGCACCTAAGTCTGCCTGGTACAATTACTGAGCCCATGCACCAAAACAAAAGATCCTACATGATGCAGTCAAATAAATAAATAAATATTAAAAGAAAAAGAAGTCTTTAAAGAACATAGTCAAGGATATTGATTTATCTCTTATTACTATAGAAACTGAACTAAGTTTGCTTTTGTGAGACCATGCAGCAGTGAAACAAGTAGAGCTGCAGGCAGATTTTCCAGTGCTGATGCTTTTCTGGTTTGTCTTGCTTGGGTTATTAAAGCAAGTTGAAGCTCCAGGCAGTAGGGCTGCTCCCAGCCAGCATGGAAGTCAGGGGACAGTGAACCGGAAGGGCTACAATTAGTTATTTCCCCTGGCAATCCTAGGGCCAGAGGGTGATTGATTTTGTGCAATAAAAGCATGCATTCCTGAAGATCCTTCCATAATTGCCTTATTCAAGATTAATTTTCCAGTAAATACAATGGAGTATTACTCAGCCATAAAAAGGAATGATATTAGGTCTTCTGCAGAGACGTGGATGGACCTCATGACTGTCATACAGAGTGAAGTAAGTCAGAGAAAAACAAATACTGTACATTAACTCATGCAAGTGGAATCTAGAAAAATGGTATGAAAGTGAAAGTCGCTCAGACATGGCCGACTCTTTGCAACCCCATGAACTATGCAGTCCATGAAATTCTCCAGGTGGAGTGGGTAGCCTTTCCCTTCTCAAGGGGATCTTCCCAAACCAGGGATCTAACCCAGGTCTCTCGCTTTGCAGGTGGATTATTTACCAGCTGAGCCACAATGGTATAGATGATCTTATTTGCAAAGCAGAGATAGAGACACAGACGCAGGGAACAAATGCATGGACAGCAAGAGGGAAAGGGTGGAGTGGAAGAAGTCAGGAGATTGGGATTGACACATATATACTGTAGATAGTATGTGTTTTTGTTTTTCAGTTGCTCAGTCCTGTCCAACTCTTTGCAACCCCCATAATATGTATAAAAGAGACAGCTAATATATAGCAAGGGAACTCTACTGAATGCACTGTGGTAACCTGATTGGGAAAGAAGTCCAAAAGGGAAGGTATATGTGTATACATATGACTTATTCATCTTGCTGTACAGCAGAAACAAACACAATATTGCAAAACAACTACACTCCAAAAAATTAATTTAAAAAAAAAATAAATGGAAAATATGGCATCAGGTCCCATCACTTCATGGCAAATAGCAGAGGAAAAAGTGGAAGCAGTAACACATTTTATTCTCTTGGGCTAAAATCACTATAGATGGTGACTATAGCTATCAAATTAAAAGATGCTTACTCCTCAGAAGGAAAGCTATGACAAACCTAGACAGAGAATTAAAAAGGAGAGACGTCACTTTACTGACAAAGGTCCATATAGTCAAAGCTACAGTTTTCCCAATAGTCATGCATGGATGAGAGAGTTGGACCATAAAGAAGGCTGAGTGCTGAAGAGTTGTGGTGCTAGAGAAAACTTTTGAGAGTCTCCTGGATTGCAAGGAGGTCAAATCAGTCAATTTCAAAGGAAATCAATCCTGAATACTCACTGGAAAGACTGTTGGGAAAGCTCCAAAACTTTGGCCACCTGATGTAAAGAGTTGACTCATTGGAAAAGACCCTGATTCTAGGAAAGATTAGAGGCAAAAGGAGAAGGGGGTGGCAGAGGATAAGATGGTTGGATGGCATCACCGACTCAACGGACATCAGTTTGAGTGAACTCCAGGAGATGGTAGAGGACAGAGAAGGCTGGCATGCTGCAGTCCATCGAGTTGCAGAGAATCAGACATGACTTAAAAGACTGAAGAACAAGAATGGGAGGGTGCATCCTGACCTGAATAAATGAACAATCTTGAGAATGTATTTTTGCTTATTGCTGCTTTTTTAATTTTCTCAACATTATCACGGATATTTCACAGAGTGCTCCTTCCTAAATGAGCATGACAGTAGTTTCCTTTCCTCTAAGTTTGGTTCTAACAGTTACTGGTACTCAGGTGAGTTGTTCAGCCCAAGTCCCCTCTCCACCACTTGGTAAGTGCTCATGATACTGTTAGACAATATTTCTTAAGATGTCAAAAAGAATCACCATGAAGGTTAAAACAAGAGTAAAATAGTAAACAAAGCTTTCCCTCTAAGAAGTCCCAGTCTCTGGAACACTGTGATATGGTTAAGTTGTTATTTGTTTACCAGCTGTAGAAAAAACGGCCTAGTTTGCCATTTACTGGGCCTGTCAGCACCGAAATCATACAAGTCTTGTTTTGTTGGTTCTGTTTTTGTCTTTGATTTGAAGCATAGGAGGAAACTCTCCAGCTGGAGATTTTCAGCATTAATGCAGAACATGCAAGTAAGACCTCAGGTTCCTCTTGAATATTGGAGTTGTGAGAAAGGTGTGGGAAAAGTTACCACAGTGATGTCAGTCAATTCTCTAATTTGATATAACAGTTAAGATTTCAGTAATATCTTGTTATATTTCAAACTACCATAATTCAAATTTGTATAAAATATAGGCGATTTCTCACAGAATAAGTCCTCTGTTCTTATTCTGCTCTTACCCTGCATGGTATGATCTGTGACACAAGGGGTTACACCTTGGTCTTCACATGAGGAAAAGGGAGTGATAGCAAGGGTCAGAGGGAAGAAAAACATTTTGGGTCCTGAAGACTGGCTGGATTCAGCAAGTGTTCTTACCCAGACCTTTGCCCAGTGAGCTGAAGCAAAGGCCAGGATCTCATTCCACAGAGTCCAGCATGCCTGGGGAACACAGCCTGATGAAATTAATGGGAAACAAGCAATATCCCGCAACAGGGTGATAAACATGAAAGTTCTGCACCACCAGGTAGAGACTTTAAGGATAAACATTTAAGAGCCTCTTTATTCTGTCAATTTAGTTTTGCATGGTGAGAGTCCAGTGTTCAAAAACTCAGTATGATTAAAACACTGAAGAAAGGGTATTTATAAAAATAACAGAAATTGGAAAATGTGATTTTTAAAAGAGATAGCCTTAGAAAAGTACTAATTTGTGACCTAAACCCTTTCTTTGAGCCTTGATTGTGATTGGTACATTTTTGTGTATCTCCTTTCCTCAGTAAACCTCAGGTTTTTATCATTTTGGTATTGTAGTGTTTTTCTAAGCTTTATCATTTTTCTACCTCTAAAGTAAAAGAAAGCATATGTGGCTTTCTCAACATAATCCCAGTGACATTTTAAAAAATCCTTTTATAATTCTCTCTACTTAAACTGGTGCTTTTATTAGTGCCTCATGGAATTGTTCATGGGGGTTATTGCTATGAAAACCTATGCAGAAACTTCTATGTGCTTGTCCACTAATACCCAGAGATTCTTTGTCTCCTAAATGTTTTGCAGCATATGGCTGCTGACAGCACGTTCCTTTTGAATTTAGTGTCTAGGATTATTACCTTACATTTCTATCTACTGAATTACAGACAGCACTTATTTACATAGGCTCTTTCTAGTCAGCGAGGTCCCTCATATCTGTGGCAACCTTTACGCCTAGCATCCCCCACCAGCATTGTATGTCATTTGCACATTTCATCATTGTCAATTCATGTTTCATTCTGCAAGTGATTGCTCCATTTATATATTTCAGTTGTCTTTAATGCTTTGTGTGAGGGTCTCCATGATGCTTTTATAAAGCAAGAGTTAAAATTTAACCAAGTGAAACTTTAACTTCTTAAATCTCTTCAGTATGTGCCATTACAGTAAGAAAATACACCAAAGTCTCCTGAAAGTGTTATCTTTGGGGATGTGACTCTTTCAATACCTTTAATGATAAAGAGCATTTTTGGCAACTAACTTTAGATTTTTGTCAAAGGCAAACTTACTTTAGGGAGTGACCATTGTATTTGGAACATGCCATTTACCTAATTATGTTTATAATCCCAAGAAAACAAATGACATACATCACTGTAAATTTTCTGTGCAGAATTTTCTGGTAAAATCATTAGTATTCAAATCTCCCCTGTATTTTAAAATAGTTCTAAATTATAACATTTTCCTGGTTAAAATCACGTAAATTCTATAGTGATATGGCTTTTTAGACTTTTATCCTGACATTCTAATACAGGCCACAAAATTTTTTAAATTGCAGTTTTTCCACTTTCTAAATTGCTTTGTTCTTTTGTCCTTATTTTATTCTGTGATTACATTTCTAAGTTACACAATTAAAAGGTAACACTGGGAGATCCTCATTAGACTGTGGACTCCTAGAGGGAGGAGACACCATCTTATTTATCTTTGTAACTCTGGTACCCTTTTAGAAAATAACCCTGCTACCAATATAAAACAAATTTATCAAATTGATTTTTGAATGCACTAACTTTTTTCCCTGAACAGTCTTAGTGCATTGCTAATTCCCTATTAAATTCACTACTATCCTCAGGTTTTTCTCCTTCTGCTCTGCTGTACTTTGTATTGTATCCTCCATTGTAGAATCAAACATATTTTACACTTTTAAATTAAATTTTATTATGCAATGTATACTCAAAGAAGAAAAATTAGGAAAAACAAAAACCCAAAAGTCCCTGAATTCCTCACCCAGAGAGAGACATGATGATTTAAGCAGATGTAATGTAAGCCTTCCCTCTCTGCATATAAATGCAACAAATATATGTTCTGTATATGTACAAAAATCGTGACTGTACTACCTATACTACTTTGTAACATCTGGAGCATCTTTATAGATCAATAAAGATACAATTATAGCATCATTTTTTACTAATGGCATTTTGTTCCACCACAGATTTTCATATAAGTTATTTGCTAAACCGCTGTATACTGGCAGCCCATGACTCAGGGTCTACAACTACTTTGATTTTGCCTGCATATAATTTTAAAAGTTGGAAGATAGCTTACAAAAAAATATATAGATTTCCAATTTATTTTGGTAAGTCAAAACCTCTGGCAAGCCTGAGCCAACACCCCCACAGAGCAGCCTCTGCTAGAACTGCTTGCATGATTTGCTACATTCCCAACTCGCCATGAACCCTATTGTCCTACACCCAGCCTCCTTTAATAATTTCAGTTTCCTTTCACTTGACTTATTCCCTGTGGGTAAACAATTCCCTGTTTGAGGTGGTTTTTCATTATTACAAAAGCCTTATGATGAATAATCATCTTTGTACATTTTTGGTTTTGCTTTTTCCACTAGAATAAGGTCCTAGAAGTGGAATTGCTGAGATAAAAAGAATTTTTAAGTCTTGATTTCTCTCACCAAATGAGTTTCCATAAAGTTTTTCTGTTTTTACACTCCTACCATAGGATGCCATGAAAATCTGTTTCAAATCACCAGCCCTCCTCTCCTCTGTTCATGTGGGCCACAGTATTCTACTGATCTTTACTGATCTGGAAAGGATAAACAAAATGATAACCCTCATTGTCAGCAAGGGTGAGACAGAGGATGGCTATCCCATGCCTGCATTAATCAGTATTTCTTGAGCCGATTGCCTGCATTGCAAATACTCACCTATTTCTTCCCTAGTCAATGATCATTTCTAAAGCATAATTAGATGTGGAATTTTCAGTCTATTCATTTTTATTAATCATAATACCAGACCACATTTTCCCACAGATTCCCTGCCTGCACTTTTATTCTGCTCATCTTCTTGTGTAACTAAGGAAACTTAAATAAGAAGGTTAAGCTAAAAATATTTTGACATATAATATCTTAGCTGAAACCATATGGTGAGTCTACTTGATGTGAAAAAAAAAAAAAAACAGTTTCCTTGTTATTTATTGTCCTTGGCTTCCTAATACATGGGTCAGGTTGGTTTCTATACATTCTATGCTATTAAAGAAGTTTTGATAATGAGAGAGAAAAAAATATGAGGAAAACTGACTGTGATATGTTAGATTTTGATTTATTTTCATACAAAATATTGTTGTTTAGTCACTGTCACGTCTGACTCTTTGCAACACCATGGACTCCAGCATGCCAGGCTTCCCTGTCTTTCACAATCTCCCGGAGTTTGCTCAAACTCATGTCCGTTGTCAGTGATGCCATCCAACAATCTCATCCTGTCACTCCCTTTCCCTGCCCTCAATCTTTCCCAACATCAGTGTCTTTTCCAATAAGTCCAATACAGCTCTTTGTCAAAGTATTGGAGCTTCAGCTTCAGCTTCAGCATCAGTCCTTCCAATGAATATTCATGGTTTACCACCTGACCTGCCTCCTGAGAAATCTGTATACAAGTCAAGAAGCAACATTTAGAACTGTGCATGGAACAATAGACTGGTTCCAAATCGGGAAAGGAGTACATCAAGGTTGTATATTGTCACCCTGCTTATTTAACTTATATGCAGAGTACATCATAGGAAATGTCGGGCTGGATAAAGCACAGCTGGAATCAAGATTCCAGGAGAAATATTAATAACCTCAGATACACAGATGACATCACCTTTGTGGCAGAAAGTGAAGAGGAACTAAAGATCCTCTTGATGACAGTAAAAGAGGAGAGTGAAAAAGTTGGCTTAAAACTCAACATTCAAAAAACGAAGATCATGGCATCCAGTCCCATCACTTCATGGCAAATAGATGGGAAACAATGGAAATGATGAAAGATTTTATTTTCTTGGGCTCCAAAATCACTGCAGATAGTGACTGCCACCATGAAATTAAAAGACGCTTGCTCCTTGGAAGAAAAGTTATGGCCAACCTGGATAGCATATTGAAAAGCAGAGATATTACCTTGCCAAAAAAGGTCCATCTAGTCAAAGCTTTGGTTTTTCCAGTAGTCGTGTATGAATGTGAGAGTTGGACTATAAAGAAAGCTGAGCACCAAAGAATTGATGCTTTGAACTGTGATGTTGGAGAAGACTTGAGAATCTCTTAGACTTCAAGGAACCCTAAAAGAAACCAGTCAACCAGTCAATCCTAAAGGAAATCAGTCCTGAATATTCATTGGAAGGACTGATGCTGAAGCTAAAACTCCAATATTTTGGCCACCTGATGTAAATAACTGACTCATTGGGAAAGACCATGATGCTGGAAAAGATTGAAGGCAAGAGGAGAAGGGGATTACAAAGAATGAGATGGTTGGATGACACCACCGACTCAATGGACATGAGTTTGAGTAAGCTCTGGGAGTTGGTGATGGACAGGGAAACTTGTGCTGAAGTCCATGGGGTTGCAAAGAGTCGGACACAACTGAGCAACTGAACTGAATTGATTTCCTTCTGGACTGACTGGTTTGATCTCCTTGCTGCCCAAGGGACTGTGAAGAGTCTTCTCCAGCACCACAGTTCAAAAGTATCAGTTCTTCAGTGCTCTGCCTTCTTTATGGTCCAGCTCTCACATCTGTACATGACTACGGGAAGAATCATAGCTTTGACTACAAATCTTGGAAGCCCCATAATTAAGTCTGGTCCTAAACTGGCACTTTTTGAAGGAATAGGAACCCAGAGATTTCTTCTGTATTTCATACATATACCTCTCTTCAATACTTGGCTTCTTCACATATAGATGATGTTCAATACATATTCATTAAATCCAACAAATTTCATAACTAAACAAATTAGTTTTGCTTAAAAAAAAGGGAAAAAAAAACCCTTCCAAATGATTTACCCACGTTTCCCCTTAATGACAAATGACAACTAGGTCCATCATTCTTCATGTGTTCAATCAATTCTGAGTCTCATTACAAAAGAAACGACTTCAGTTTTGAAATAACAAAAGAAAGGATATGTGTCATATAATGTTCTTTAGCTTTAAAAAGACTTTTAGTTTTCAATTATTATGTTTAAATAACTTCATCAACTGTATCTATAGCTATATACACACATATAATTTATATATACTGACTCACAACCATGTGTGTATACAATCACTTAAGCTATATACAATAGATAAAACTACAATATATTCCTAGCTTTTGTAGATAAAACTATTTGTAAAAGATTATCATAATTAACAAATACATAGCTCAAAACATCACACATCCATGAAAAGCCCTAAAGAGAATAAACTTTCCATGGACAAAATATATCTTTGGGGGTAATCACATTTCTCCTTTCCCAAAATCTTGAAAGCCATGGCAACTTCAAAACCTGAAGACAGACACACTGAAGAGACTAGTGTATCTTCTGCCATAAGAAGATACTGATGAAAGATGTTCACATCAGCATACACTGCAGCATTATCATCAATGAAAGGGCTTTTTTTCCCCAAGAAATAATAGAAGTAGAGATGAGCTAGGGTTACTTTATAAATCATATTTTGAATTGTGAATTTTTTCAGGTGACTTAACTGAAGGGTGGAAGATGGGAAGCCATTTGCCATTTAATCCATTTCATTTAAAGGATCACTAGCTATATTTAATGACATCCAAAAATAACTCTTCAGAAACTGAAATACTAGGCTAGGAAGGCAGGCAGTGGAATCAGGAAGGTTATTCTAGTTTTATCTCATTTTGTTGAAGGGCAAAGGCAGCTTCTCATTCATAATAAGAAAGTGACCCCAAAGTGACAGAAGATAAAAAAACTATTCCAGGCTCATGGAACCCAAGTTGGCAATTGATATCTATCCACAGTAGCAGCAAATTGTTTCCTTCTATAAACATTCAAGACAGAGACTCTGCCTCTTAGGAAGCTAGAAACTGTAAAGTTTATTAATTCATCTAAAAAATGTGAGAAATTTTTATGTAGCAAAATATACATCGACCAGGTACTTGATTTTGTGCAAGCAGTTCTTATAGATTATACAATGCACACTTTTTGAAGGACCTGAGACTCACCAGGGACCTATTTCACTGGACATTCCCAACAGAACATCCAATGGATCAGTTCCCAACTGAACATCCAGTGGATCCCCATCCATTGTAATTGGGCCTTTTTATTCAAGAGTAGCTCTATCACATCAACACTGTTGAACTGCATAAGAACATCAAGTTCTCAAACTTTTTATTTGTATTTTTGTATCTTAAATTTGCATACTAGGATATTTTCCCTTTTAATTTCAGGTGAAAAATACACACAGATAATATCTGTCAAATCTGTCTTTGGTAATTAGGTAGCTATTGCACAGTTGGATGGTTTAGCTAGAGTCAGGATGTAATATTTTTAAAACAATTCTTTATTAAGATATAGCAGTCTCTGTTACAACACTATTTCCTATTGCCTTTTCTCCTTCCTTGAGTCCTTGCTTCCTAACTATTGAGGTCTCAGGCTTACTCATGTGGAACACATTCAGTTTTATTGAAGTAGTAGTTGAATCTCAGAATCAGTAATTATCAGTGGGACACAAGATAGGGGCATGGCCTGCCAAAGAATGTCACAGAACCACTCATAGTTCTTTGGCAAGCTACATGTAGAGGCATCCATCATGGGAGATTTGGCATTGCTTCCCCTGGCAGGCAGGAGTGGAAGAGAAATGCATATCTTGTAGGCTGAAAATCAATGCCACAAAGAGCCACTGTTGTCAACTGTGAATATGTGGTAGCCCTCATGTCTGCTTATACAGAAAAGTTGAGAAATACTCTTCTAAATTCCACCCACCCAGAGGTATACTTACAGTTCTATTCACTTCAAGCACCATGCCCAGTATGTAACGTGTTCAAGAAAAGTTGTTGAATAAGATGAGTGAATCAGTGCACACATAAACGTAAGCTTTTCACATGAACTCAAAATTTAAACAGTTGATTTGCAGCTGAACTTTCACGAAATCATTGTGTGACAGGTGGTTTCACAGTAAATACTGCTCCTAAATAAAACAATCTGAAATCTTCATCAATGAACTAGTAAAACGAACATTAACTCTTTGACATCTCAATTAAACTGGACTCAAATAATCACAGGTTATAACCTTGTTAGGAGAACAAAACAGTTGTCCTTTGCACCCTTCCTGAAGTCCCCAATTATTCCAGAGCAGCTGTGGATCCATTGAAGGGAAGACTGATTCAGAAGATACACAAAGATGGTCCTTCAGTGGATCCCCACCTGCTCTGGAAAGATTAGGGGTTTCAGGATAGAAAGAATAATTATCCTCCTATCATCAATGCTCCCTCTACCAGCTACCATACTTCCTCAGCTCTAACTTCAGCCTTTCATTAAGCTGACTGGTGAGAGGTCAACAGTTAAAGTGACAAGCTGCTCTTCATGGATGAGAAAACTGGCTGTCTACCCACTGGGTGCTCCTTCATTCCACAGTCTAATCTATTGTTAAGAAGTGGCTACCCAACCAGAGACTACATTTTCTGGTTCTCCAGGCATCTAGGTGAAGCCAGTGCAACTAGTTCTTGCCAATGGACTGTCAACAGAAGTAAGATGTGTCCTTCAGAGCTAAAATATTTGAAGAAGTAGATGTGTCTTTTTCTCCCTCCCTCCTTCATCTTTTGCCATCTGGATACAAGAGAAGAAAAAGTCCTATGGGCTGGCAGAACCACAAGATGAAAAGAGCCTGGATCTTTGACTCACTGTATGAGTACAGAAGAAAGACACTTTCAATCAGAAATATATTTACTGGTCCCTCAAATGGATAAGAAATAAACTTGTATTAAGTTAAGCTGCCGAAATTTGAAGATTTGCTTATTACAGCAGCAAGGATTATACCTAATAAAGACCATCCCCTATCAACTGCACTTTAAGTTTCAGTAATAACAACCTATGTGCAATTTTCCAGATGGACCAGGCAGGTCCATGCTTCCCTGTGTGTACAACACTGAACCTTCTGCTTATAATACTAATTTTCTCCACTTACTCTCTCCTGGCCCTTTGTCCTTGATCAAGCTGTATTAGTCCTTAGAAGCACAACTGTTAAGGTTCGGTGAAGGATTATTCTGCCAATGGGCTCCATTCCTGACATGTAATTCCTTAGCTTGTACATAATTCCACTTCTACACGTCACAGTATTTTAGAATTCTGTTTATAAATATGTCAACTTTACAATGCACACATTTGTCATGTTTCTACACTCTGAAGCTCCTAGTAGGGTGGTGCTACATAAGAGAAGATTTAGAACTATATGCTAGGTTCCTAAGTAACTGAGACTTTGTTTATTTTAAGTTAATCCGATCCATGGAGGATCATAAACAGAATCTGTTAGTCATTGGAAGATGTGGACAGCCATGAAGGGAAGGAATCTTGATGTGTGCAGCTAATTACTCACGGAATGAGTAACAGCAACACAACCTTGCAAATAAGAAAATGAAAAAAAAAAATCACATGTACTCCTACATATTTCTACATTTGGCATAAGTACGAGAGAAACGGAATCCTGATATACCAGCAAGTTCTGATTCCCTAGGTCAATAACACTTGTTCAACATAAAGCCATTATGGCATGCAGTATTTGTATCTTAATATATGTAAATTGCACTCATCTCACACGCTAGTAAAGTTATGCTCAAAATTCTCCAAGCCAGGCTTCAGCAATATGTGAACTGTGAAGTTCCAGATGTTCAAGCTGGTTTTAGAAAAGGCAGAGGAGCCAGAGATAAAATTGCCAACATCCGCTGGATCATCAAAAAAGCAAGAGAGTTCCAGAAAAACATCTATTTCTGCTTTATTAACTATGCCAAAGCCTTTGGCTGTGTGGATCACAATAAACTGTGGAAAATTCTGAAGGACATGGGAATACCAGACCATCTGATGTGCCTCTTGAGAAACCTGTATGCAGGTCAGGAAGCAACAATTAGAACTGGACATGGAACAACAGACTGGTTCCAAATAGGAAAAGGAGTATGTCAAGGTTGTATATTGTCACCCTGCTTATTTAACTTCTATGCAGAGTACATCATGAGAAAGGCTAGGCTGGAAGAAGCACAAGCTGGAATCAAGATTGCTGGGAGAAATATCAGTAACCTCAGATATGCAAATGACACCACTCTGTGGCAGAAAGTGAAGAGGAACTAAAGAGCCTCTTGATGAAAGTGAAAGAGGAGAGTGAAAAAGCTGGCTTAAGGCTCAACATTCAGAAAACTAAGATCATGGCATCTGGTCCCATCACTTCATGGGAAAAGGATGGAGAAACAGTGGAAACAGTGGCAGACTTTATTTTTGGGGGCTCCAAAATAATTGCAGATGGTGATTGCAGCCATGAAATTAAAAGAAGCTTGCTCCTTGGAAGGAAAGTTATGACCAACGTAGACACAATATTTAAAAGCAGAGACACTGCTTTACCAACAAAGGTCCATCTGGTCAAGGCTATGGTTTTTCCAGTAGTCATGTATGGATGTGAGAGTTGAATGGTGAAGAAAGCTGAGCACCAAAGAATTGATGCCTTCAAAGTGTGGTGTTGGAGAAGACTCTTGAGAGTCCCTTGGACTGCAAGGAGATCCAACCAGTCCATCCTAAAGCAGATCAGTCCTGGGTGTTCATTGAAGGACTGATGTTGAAGCTGAAGTTCCAGTATTTTGACCATCTCATGTGAAGAGTTCACTCATTGGAAAAGACCCTAAAACTGGGAAGACCGGGGGCAGGAGAAGAAGGGGACAACAGAGGATGAGATGGCTGGATGGCATCACCAACTCAATGGACATGGGTTTGGGTAGACTCTGGGAGTTGGTGATGGACAGGGAGGCCTGGCGTGCTGCAATTCATGGGGTTGCAAAGACTTGGACACGACTAAGGGACTGAACTGAACTGTTATGTAAATTGTTAACTTAAAAGATGTAATCCTGACTTTTGCTAGAATTTTGTAAGTATTGAATGAGGTAATACATGCAAAAGCATCTAGAATAGTACCTGAAATATAATGAGTGTTCAGTAAATGTTGGGTAAACGCACCTACAGATTTTACAGGTGACTCAGCAGTAAAGAACCCACTTGACAATGCAGGAGATGCAGGTTCGCTCCTTATATCAGGAAGATCCCCTGGAAGAGAAAATGGCAACCCACTCCAGTTTTCTTGCCTGGGAAATCCCATGGACAAAGGAACTTGCTGGGCTACAGTACATGGAGTCGCAAAGAGTCAGACACAGCTTAGTGACTAAACAAACAAAAATACACCTACAGAATGCTATCAGTGACTAAAATAATAACTATTTTTTAAGCTAAATCCATGTGGTTTTATAACCCTAGCACTGACCTGATCTTTCTTCCTTTTCAGCCTTTTTCTGAGGCAGAGTTGGAGGATGATACATGGAAGAAGAATAAGAGATGCTGTGGATGTCATAAGGCATTATGAGGCAAGGGAGCCTATTTACAAACTTTTCTGCATCCTTCGTTTGGTGCAAAGTTGAGACAAATTGCTTTTCAATTTAGAAAGAGAATCTCTCATTGAATTTTTCTTTGTAAATTATATTTTATGTTACTGACTAGTTTTATACTGGTCCCCATAAAAGGTACATTATTAAAAAAAATACAAAATCTCATTTGATAAGCCTATTACTTTATGTTCATGGCTGCCAGCTTTATTCTATTGAATTCAAATTTGCCTGTGGCAGTGCTTCGTATCTAATTTGTGACTTTTACAAGGTGAACCTTGCATCATTTTCCTTTGCCTCTGCTTTCATTTATCTAAATGAAAACAGTTTCTCTTAATGCATAGGTTTGCCTGATAAGCCATTAATACCACAGATGGGCCCTGAAATGCTCATAAAAAAAGAGATCACAATAAATATTTATTGTTGTTTCACCCAGACACACAAACCCCACATATCTCTAATATGGCTGGCTACTTGGTTTCTCTTTTAATAGAGCTTATTAGTTGATTTCATTTTCTCAAATAATTGTTCCTCCTCTGAGGGTTATTTGAGGGGAAGGGGTGGGAGAAGGGGTAGGATGAACATTGAAATACATGGGAGTGAGGCTAGTGGTACATCCAATTGATTAGAAGAGTGAAATGAAATGAAGGTCAAACGTTTTGTGCTTCCATGGATGAATTTTTATGGAGTTTATCTAACTCAGAAAAATATCTGTGTGAAACACAAGATTTCATAAACACCACATAGGGAAAAACATACGGACTTTTTAGATTACTACATTTCATAAAGAATAATTCTCAATGGGAGAAACAAATCATGTGGAAGCTAGTGGTGTTTTCCTTAGCTTCTATATCACTATGGCTGGTACCCACTGTATTTTTGTCATATTTACATTCCCAATAACGTCTATCATGTCATGAACAATATTTGCACAACTTTAAAAAAAATCCTTAGGACTTATTTAAAACAATATATTTCATTAAACACATGAAACTAACTCAAAAATTCCATCTTGTTGGCAGAATCCCATGAAGGGCACCTCACTATATATATTATCCCTGAGGGTCCAGAGTCCATGGTTTGATGGAGAAAACCACATGCCAAGAACTCAAACATGGAAGTCAGCCCAGTGTGGGTATTGGAGAGGCTCTCCTGGATAAGATGGCAATTAAACTGAGCTTAAACAATGAGAAAGTAGTGGGGACCTGCAGAAAAGGAGATATATAAGAGGATAAAACATGACCAAGTTCACCAGGTAAGACAGAGCAACATGTGCAAGGGAGATTACAACTATTTCTATATTACTAAAGCATGTTTTAACTCCCTTTTCTTGATGACATTTAAGGACACAGTTTCTAGGAATTTTAGTTCTTTTTTACTGTTAAGTCTTAAACTGGAAGCTAATTGCATAAATAATAATTTTTTAAAGTACACATAATTTCAAGGATGAAGCTATGGAAAATTCTTTCTACCACCCCTTGTTATAGAAGAAAGCCTAAAACACACAAACACACACACGTTGTTATTGCTGTTTAGTCGCTAAGTCATGTCTGACTTTTTGTGACTCCATGGACTGTAGACCATCAGGCTCCTCTGTCCATGGGACTTCCTAGGGAACAATACTGGAGTAGGTTGCCATTCCCTTCTCTAGAGGATCTTCCAAACCCAGGGAGGATTCTTTACCACTGAGCCACTAAAGAAGCCCATGAAATATATATATGTATATATTATATGTTTTATATGTTATAAGCCCATAATACATATAATTTTAAAATATCTGACATTAAAATATTTATATTTACTACATGTACATATACATATATGACTGTGGCATCTGGTTAATTGTGAAATCTGTAAAAAGAAAAAGAAGCACACTGAAAAAGCTACGGTTTACCTTTTAAAACTTAATCATCAAAACCAAGAAAACATTTTTTACTTGGAAGCATTTTACTGAGCTTTTTGTAATTAAGGAAGAACTTGGGGTGACCAAAAATTTTTATTTAAAAGAATGATGATTTTAAAGAAAGTTATTTGAAGAGATTGTAAATAAAAGTAAATTTAATCTACTTAAGCTTAGATTTAAGAAATCCCTGGTGCATCATTTAAACCAAATGAAAATTGCCTCCTATAGATTCCTCTAGATATTTTCCTGGAAATAGCATCTCCTGGGAACCAAAAGAGATATGACTAATATTGGGGAAGCATATCCCTAAGACAGAGAAAATTTAGTTTGCATTTCCATGGGGTTTTCCATGCTGATTGTATAATATTTACTTGTTGAAAGAAGAGGTTCACTTCTTATTTCCTCTTTTTTAAGCCATTCAATTTCAGGATTTTTGTATTTATTCAATTCCTAGTAAGTGATTATATGTGGCTCTTCTAATTAAAGCTGCCTAAATTGCAGAAGAAAATAATTTACATTTTGTCAGAGGAGTTGAGTCTGCAAAGAATTCTCATTTTATACACAGAATATTATGCTAGGCTCAGCATTAATCTTGCAAAAGCAGATTTTGAAATCTCATTTCTCTGACCACAACAATGTTGGGAGAGCTCAAAAATATTCAGAAAATTCTTTTATGATGAAATGTAATAGGCAATCTACTCAACAGACTTCAGTGACCTTTCCATATGTATAGATATTGATTCCTTAATTAGATTGTGAATTCCTTGAAAGTAGGAACTACTGTGGTAATTCCTACGGACTTTGCCTCTGGAATCCATTTTTCCAATTCTGTGCTTGTCAATAAATGCTGGTTACAGTCCAGTTTTTTATATTAAGCCTTTATCGTTTTACAGCAGTTTAAGGTTCACAGCAGAATTGAGAAGAAGGTACAGAGAGTTCCACATATTCCCTGCTCCCACACATGTGCAGCCTCTGCCATTATTGACATCATCCACCAGAGTAAGTACACTGAATACAATTGATGAACCTACCTTGCCACATCATAGTCACTCAAAGTCCATAGTTTACACTAGGGTTCCCTCTGAGTAGTGTATATTCTATGTGTTTGGACAAATTTATAGTAACACTATATAGCACTATGCAGAGTACTTTCACTGCCCTGAAAATGCTTCATCTATTTGTCTCTTCCCTTCCCCTCTCCAAACACTGATCTTTTTACCAACTCCACAGTTTTTCCTTTTTCAGAATGTTATGTCGTTGGAATAATATACTATGCAGACCTTTCAGACTAACTTAATTCATTTTCTAATATGCATTTAAAGTTTCCCTATGTCTTTTTATGGCTTAATAGCTCATTTCTTTTTTGGCCCTGAAAAATATTCCATTGTCTTGATGTGACAGTTTATTTCTCCATTCACCTACTGAAGGATATCTTGGTTGCTTTGGGGAAATTATGAATAAAGCTGCTGTAAACATCTGTATGCAGGTTTCTGTGTGGACATAAGTTTTCAAGTTCTTTGGGAAAATCCAAGTGCCATCATTGCTGGATATTATGTAAGAATATGGTTAGTTTTGTAAGAAACCACCAAAGCGGCAGTACCATTTTGCATTCCCACCAGCAACGAATGAGCTTCTGTTGCTCCATATCCTCACCAGCATTTGGTGTTGTCAGTCTCTCAATTTTTTGCCCATTCTAAAAGGTATGTAGTGGGATCACAATGTTGTCTTAATTTTCATTCCCATGATGACATATGATGTGCCTATTGCCAACTGAATTTCTTTTGGGGTAAAGTATCTGTTATGGTTTTTAGCCCATTTTCTAGTCAGATTTGTTTTCTTATTGCTGAAATTTAAGTTTCCTTTTTTTCATTAAAAACATAAAATAAATTTTTAGAGTATTAGTATGAATTAGATTAGGGCTTCCTAGGTGGCACAGTGGGATGGCCAATGTAGGAGATGCAACAGTCATGGGTTCGATCCTTGGGTTGGGAAGATCCCCCTTGAGGAGGAAATGGCAACTGGCTTCAATATTCTTGCCTGGAGAATTCCATGGATAGAGAAGTTTGGTGAGCTACAGTCCATGGGGTCACAAAGAGTGGGACACAACTGTGCTCACACATACACACATGAATTATATGACTAATTCTCAAACATATAAACTATCAACTGAAGGAAAGGCAATATTCTACAAGAAAGAAATATGGAACACCAAGCAAATATGTATAGCAGATTCCTCAAATTTTTCCCTGAAAGGGGTGCCACATACTCAGGTATCCATACACTGAGAATGACAATAAAGCATGAAGATATATTTATTGAAATTAATATCCACCAAAGACAATCCACTATAAAAGAAGTGCTAAACAAGCCAAGAGGGCTCAGTCCATGGTTTTCAGTCAGCCCCCGTTCATGGCTATCCTAGTGTTTGCACATTTATCTCAAGAGAGTAGCCGTGTGGCAAAGTTGGAGGTGCTGGCTGGCTCCAACAGCTTAGTCTTACTGTCTTTCAAGTGGACCTAGTTACTCTGCCAGCAACAGAGACCAACCCTGAGCTCCCTATCGAGGTGCCATCCCTCACAGGAAATGATTACATTGAGCCCTGTGTACCCTGGTTTCACATTGACCAAGAATAATTCGTATTATAGATACAGGTGCCTTCTAGGCCACAGTGCCTTGGCCAGCACAACCATCTAAGACATCATAAAATATTTGCTCTACCTTCATGGAATCCCACATAGTATTTTCAACCAAAAGATTCATTTTAAAGTAAAGGAGATGCTGTGATGAATAAATGAGAAGGTGACTCAATAATCCTATCACATTCCACACAGTCTAGGAATTGCCAGTCTAACTGATCAGCAAGAACATAGGCTCTTGAAGGCACAGCTGAGGCTCAGCTTAAATACGACTTCCTGTAAGGATGAGGTACTACCGTTCGGGATGTGACATGCACATTAAACCAAAGCCATTATATGATGCTGTGTCCTTGACTGGTAAATACATGGACCCAGAAACCAAGGGGTCAGAGTAGAAGTGGACTGCAAATCATCATTCCCAGGGAATCGCTTGGGGAATCTGTGCATCCTATCCATGCAACTTCCAAGGCTGTGGGACTAGAGGCCCTGATTCCCAGTAGGGGAGGTTCCACGGAAGGATATTCTTAAACTTACATCCAGTCCAGAAGAAGGAGCAACCAAAGAGAAGGGGCTCTAGGATGAGTGATGGAGGATGGAAATGAGAAGAATTATTAGCCTGGGGATCCACTACAGCATCAGGACTGCTGTACCAAAAATGCTTTTGTAAGTTTTCAGATTGTAATCAAACAGAACCCTGGAGAAGCTGTGTCTGGCGGGAGTAAAACTAAGGTGAAAGAAAGCAAATGTTTCTAAGGGAGGCAAGAGGAAGCCTGTCATGGACAGTAATGAGGACTGGTGGCCTCGATTCCCTTTGTCTGGGGCAACCCTCTTTGAGGTGCTGTGTGTGCTAGCTGCTAATGGCTCACAACTGCCCTCTTCTGGGAGCTTCTTGGTCCTGGAAACCAGTACACCCACAACTCACCTGGAGTAGAAAACCAGGTATGCAAAAACCACCCCCTCCCCAGCTTCCCAGGTGGCTGAGTGGTAAAGAATCCATCTGCCAACCAGGGGGTTGGGTTCAATCCTTGGGTTTGGAAGATCCCCTTGAAAAGAAAATGGAATACTGGAAAAAGAATACTGGAATCTCCACACTATTCTCCATAATGGCTGTTCTAGTTTGCATTCCCACCAACAGTGTAAGAGGGTTCCCTTATCTCCACATACTCTCCAGCATTTATTGCTTGTAGACTTTTGGATGGCAGCCATTCTGACTGGTGTAAAGTGGTACCTCATTGTGGTTTTAATTTGCATTTCTCTGATAATGAGTGATGTTGAGCATCTTTTCATGTGTTTGTTAGCCATTTTTATGTCTTCTTTGGAGAAATGTCTGTTGAGTTCTTTGGCCCACTTTTTGATTGGGTCATTTATTTTCCTAGAATGGAGCTGCAGGAGTTGCTTGTATATTTTTGAGATTAATTGTTTGTCCGTTGCTTCATTGGCTATTATTTTCTCCCATTCTGAAGGCTGCCTTTTCACCTTGCTTATAGTTTCCTTTGTTGTGCAGAAGCTTTTAATTTTAATTAGGTCCCATTTGTTTATTTGTGCTTTTATTTCCAATATTCTGGGAGGTGGGTCATAGAGGATCCTGCTTTGGTTTATGTCAGAGAGTTTTTTGCCTTTGTTATCCTCTAGGAGTTTTATAGTTTCTGGTTTTATGATTATATCTTTGATCCATTTTGAGTTTATTTTTGTGTATGGTGTTAGAAAGTGTTCTAGTTTCATTCTTTTACAAGTAGCTGTCCAGTTTTCCCAGCACCACTTGTTAGAGATTGTCTTTTCTCCATTGTATATTCTTGCCTCCTTTGTCAAAGATAAGGTGTCCATAGATGTGTGGATTTATCTCAGGGCTTTCTATTTTGTTCCATTGATCTATATTTCTGTCTTTGTGCCAGTACCATACTGTCTTGATGACTGTGGCTTTGTAGTACAGCCTAAAGTCAAGTAGGTTGATTCCTCCAATTCCATTCTTCTTTCTCAACAGCCACTATGGAGAACAGTGTGGAGATTCCTTAAAAAACTGAAAATAGAACTGCCATATGACCCAGCAATCCCACTGCTGGGCATATACACCGAGGAAACCAGAATTGAAAGAGACACCTGTACCCCAATGTTCATCGCCGCATTGTTTACAATAGGCAGGACATGGAAGCAACCTAGATGCCCATCAACTGACGAATGGATAAGAAAGCTGTGGTACATATACACAATGGAATATTACTCAACATTAAAAAAAAATTCATTTGAATCAGTTCTACTCAGGTGGACGGAACTGGAGCCTATTATCCAGAGTGAAGTAAGCCAGAAGGAAAAACAACAATACAGTATACTAATGCATATATATGGAATTTAGAAAGATGGTAACGAGAACCCTGCATGTAGGACAGCAAAAGAAATGCAGATGTATAGAACAGTCTCGTGGACTCTGTGGAAGAGGGCAAGGGTGGGATGATATGGGAGAATGGCATTGAAACATGTTAATTATCATATGTGAAATCAATCACCAGCCCAGGTTTGATGCTCGGGGCTGGTGCACCGGGATGACCCAGGGGGAGGGAATCGGGAGGGAGGAGGGAGGGGGGTTCTGGAGGGGGAGCATATGTATACCCATGGCGGATTCATGTCAATGTATGGCAAACCAACACAATTTTAAAAAAAAATACTGGAAACCCACTCCAGTATTGTTGCCTGGGAAATCTCATGGACAGAGGAGCCTGGCAGGCTATGGCCCATGGGTCACAGAGAGTCAAACATGACTTAGCAACTAAACCACTACCACCCCAGCTTCAAGGTGAACCACAAGTAGGGCAACTGGTACTAAAGAGCTTCCTTGTGAAATCAGACTGAGACTGGTCTCTGAAGCTGTATTCTTGCTTAGCTCTTCTCTTGACCCATCCCCACTTCCCTCATTCCCCTTCTGAAAATGTCCCCCCAGTAAATCACAGGAATGAAAATTACTGTCTCTGGCTCTGCTTCCAAAGAGACCAATCTAAGACACCATTAGTATAAATTAAATATACATGTATATCAACAAGTCCACACAATTACAGAAACACACATAAATAAAAGGAAGCATATCAAACACATTGGAATCACTGTCTTGGTGGGAAAATAGGTTTAAAGGGGAATGAATAAAGAAACAATAAATAAAAACAGGGCTTGCAGGGACCAACCAATGTGGATATTACAACACGAATTGAGGGCTATGATTAACTCTGCTCTCTATATCTGAAATCTAAAAATATACAAACAGACAGGTAGTTAGATGATCCTTTTCAGTAAATTCTATCTCAAACTATACAAATGCATTCAGGTAAGGGCTCAAATTGTTCTTTCCTCAACATTTATTATTTGAGCATTCTTATACTTCCCAAGAGGTCAAACTAAAAGATTAAGAAAAGTGAAATCTCAGATGGTTTTTATGGGTCTGAACCAATTCTATTCTAGTATTCTAAACAGAAAATTTGTGAAGAGAGCTCAATTTATTACTCTAACCAGATTCTACTTTCCTCTCTCCCTACTTGGCCCTCCATTTCCCCCTGTTCATTCCCCACTTCCACCATTTACCAGCAATAATTTGAAAATCATATCATGGGTATCAAAGCTACAAAAGCATTTCAGCCTGAGTTTTTCTCTTTTGCTAAGCCCTAAGAGTATGTTATAACATCATAAACACAGAAGAACAGAGAAATACAATTTCAGCATATGAACTTACTAACAGGTTTCCATCTGAATGGGATAACATGTTTATGATATCTCCATAATATTAGGGACAATTATATATGACCTGCTGTATTTAATTGAATTTGCCACTACACTTCTCTTTAATTCAATTTGATTTAACTAATAAATATCAATTAATGATCACTGCTCTTGGATGCCACAAAAATTATTAAGACACAGTCCATTGACTCCAGAAATACATATAATCAGTGTTGGAGAAGAGTACTTGAACATATTGAGTCTTTCTTCAAATTTTCAAGGGGAAGCTTTCACACTCTCCATTTCCAAAAGTATTCTCATTTCTGTACTTTTAATAAATTGTTGTTGTTGTTTGGTTGCTCAGCCATATCCAATTCTTTGTGACCCCAAGGACTGCAGCATGCCAGGGTCCCCTGTCCTTCACCATCTCCCTGAGCTTGCTCAAACTCATGTCCATTGAGTCGGTGATGCCACCCATATACATATATATTCCATTAATTCTTTTGTTTCTTATTTGTTAAATTCAATAAAAACAAAGTTTAATAATTTCATTATAATGTAAAAAAATCATCTCTATGCTTTTCCTGGGAAAGAGTTGAAATTATTTTCTGATATAATCTTTCATTTCAAATCAGCTTGGTAAAGATTTTATATTATCCATAATTTCTTCCTTGCCCTGAGATAGCAGTGGTTTATTTACCCATTGACTTGCTAAATTACCCAGCAAAGATCTTAACAGATTCTTTACTCTCCATAAGAACACTGCTCTTTCTCTTGATAGCAGAAGTGGGTTAAAACTATTTGGGATGGCCAGGGATTTCATCAGAAGGAGTCACTAACATCAGACGCTCCTTGGGCTTTTTGGAGACGAAAGTTACTACGTCATTGCTTGAGAATAATGGAAAGGTATTCTGTGCTCGCTCCATTTCCAGAAATTCAGTCTTGTCAACTCCATGAGTATATAAGCTATGACACTGTTGTAACACCTGATATCTTCTCTATAAAGCACATGAAGTTCAGACCCCAGGACTAGGCTCACAGTCTAGCTGCCAACTGTCTTACTTGACTTTTATTGCTGGTGTGACTTCTGCTCTTCCCAACATTCCCAGGCATCTGGTGGTATTTCACCTGAATGATACTACACACTCTCTACTTCTGAGGCAATGCCCTAGCCCCTTATTCTACCTGGGGAAGCAGGACAATGCCTGAATGCCCACATCCTTCATCTCTTATGGTCTCAGAGCAACAGTAGCATTTGTCAGTAAGATATTGGTGTCCAGAAAAGGTTTTATTCCCACTTAGTCTACATCTGATCAAGGGGATTGGCTGCAGAGCCCCTTGCCTAGGCATCCTCAGCTCAGAAAACTCAGGAAGAAACTCCCAGGCAAACACTTTGACTTATCCCCCTCACAATCAGGGGTGCTTGCTCTTCCTCTAAATTTCAACACCAACCCTGTACTCTTACCTCTCTCTCCACCACCTTTCACTAGCTTCCGTTTACTTCATCTACCCTGGGAATGAACGTGCTCACACAGGGGAATTACTGCCCTCTCAGTGTTTATCTGTCATTTTCCATTCATAGTTCTTAACTCTAGTCCGCAATTAACAGGAAGAGTCAAATTCACCTTTTTAAGAAATACAGCACGTGGTTGAAATTCAGTCATACAAATCAATGAGTCTGGAATTACCTACTCTGTCTCACATGCACTTTGCTTTATCATCACAATACTGCTTAAGTAAAACATGCAAATCATTAGTGTAAAACTCAAATCACTTTAACTACTAGACATAAAAGCAATGAAGATCCTGGGACCAGCTTGATCTGTACCAAGAGTTCCCAGGACAAGTGGCTCATCTCAGAAGCAGCTGATCCCTCCTAAGAGGCCTGGTCCTCCTCTCCTCTCAACAGACACCAGGGGACAGATGGGAACACTCAGTGGGAGCAGAGAAAACCTTCATGTCTCACATCCTTCCTTTGCTGAACCCCATCCTGCACTGGGCTCTCACCTCCACAGATTCACTCTTCCCCTCAGATCTCCCTGCTCCACCTGTGGAACATCTCTGGAATTATAAACAGTGTCAACTGTCCTCAGATTCTTTTTTTTTTTATTAGTTTTGCCATACAATGATATGATATTGCCATGGGTTTGCATATGCTCCCCCTCCAGAACCCCCCTCCCACCTCCCTCCCTCCTCCCTGCCCCGGGAAATCTCGATGCACCCCGAGCATCAATTCTGGGCTGGCGATTGATTGCACATATGATAATTAACATGTTTCAACGCCATTCTCCCATATCATCCCACCCTTGCCCTCATCCACAGAGTCCACGAGTCTGTTCTATACATCTGCGTTCCTTTTGCTATCTCGCATGCTGGGTTCTTGTTACTGTTTTTCTTTAAATTCCATATATATGCATTAGTATACTGTATTGTTGTTTTCCCTTCTGGCTTATTTCACTCTGGATAAGATTCTTGACTGAACATTATATCTCCCACCTCCCTGTGTACAAACTGGCTTTTCTCATGAGATACCACAGCCTCTGTGGCTTCACAAGGGGAGACAGAGTCAGCTCACTTCCCAGTACCACCTCTAGACCTCTACTCCTCTCTCTAACTTGGGCAGCAAGCATCTGCCTCTTTGAGGCTTTCCCTCACTGGCGATATCCTCAACACCACCATCACTCTGGGAAGACATTATGGTACCTCTTCTTGTTGTATTTCTCTACCCCTAGATCTGATGTCATCCTGGGTGACATTAAAATCCATACACACTACTCAGTACCTTGACCTTTCTCCTTGGTCTCCTCACTGACAGGGACCCAGATGCCCAGTTCACTCACAGCCACCCTGGGACTTGAAATAGGCACCTCCAAACCTAAATGAAAGCATCCTCCTTTTGAACCACAAACCTCATTCCTACCAGCTACCTGCTGCAGTTCCTCCTTCTCCTGTTCCTTAAATTTCTGGTTTCTCCAGTCCCACAACCCCTCCACTTTACTCTAAGCCACCGATCCCTTCATGCTTCATCACTTTCCTCTCAAGGTTAGCCTCAGTATTTTTGTTCTTCAACTATCTCTTGCCAATATCCTCAACTTCTTTTAATGTTCTTTCTCCATGGCAACCATGTGGCCAAAAAAAAAATAGCTTTATTATTACTGTTTTATTCCACTTTTTAACTTGTGATACAACATGGTATGCTTATCTCACATTTTTAACCTAGGATTTTTATATTTTATTTTCATATTATTTTTCCATCTATAAACCATTAGAATTTTCTTATCCCTGTTCAGTATAAAATACTGTGTACTTGAAAATGCTGTGCAGAGCAAAAGCCATGCTGGGCACATACAAGTAAGATAGTTCAGATCCAGACAGCAAGTGTAGCCAAAGATTCTGAACTATGTACCTCCCATGCTTACAGCATGGAGAAAATTAGCCTTTAACTATACATTTATAATGAAGGTAGGTAGAAGCAGTGTATGGCATATGGCAGATACCCAGTAAATATTTGCAGCTAATGAATGAGCAAGCAAGATGGACTGATGGATGGATAGATGGGTGGATGGGCAGATGGACAGATAAGACAAAACATAGTCTTTAACTATCTCCAGTCACTCTCCTTTAAGAAGTGACATATGATCTACATGACTGGAGTGATGACAATGCAGGAGAGAATTCTAAGAAAACAATAAGGGAGAAATTTTTGATGATTAGCTTTTATTTCTGGAATTTTCTGCCTTTATTTTGTCTAGCCAAGGCAAATTTTTATTACTGCAGGACAAGAAACGATCTGAGAAACTGCCCATCATTCAAGTATCTGAAACTTTATACATAAATTTTAGGAACTTATGAATTTTTTAATAAATCAAATAAATTACTAGCAGTGTGGAGATTAAAATGATATGAATTAATTTCACACAGAACATCTCAAAAACAAAAACAAAAAATAGTTAAGTAACTTTTTTAAATGAAAGAAACCCTCCATGTTTTATACTTGTTTCTGTGAAGGGCTTTTATAATTGTTTATTCTTTAAATTTTAAGCACTAACCAGGTATATATGATTAATTTCCTGAAATTAAATACAGCAAAGTCAAGATGATAAAATGACTTAGCAAAATTTTGTGTTAGCTATAAAATAATTATTGATTTTATATAGCCTCTCCGTTCCTGGCACACACACATATACATGCACAGATACACACATATACATACAGACATACACACACAGATGTGTATTTACATAGTCAGATATGTACCCACACATGAGGGATGAAAGAGAAAATGACTGAAAACAATGACTCCACTTTCTAAAGTAACATAAAACAACATTATTATGATTGTAAATACCTCATCAATGAAAAGAGAGTCCATTTCAATCAACACTCTACGAAATGGCATGCTCATCTTTGTCCCTACAAGAAAAGCAGTAAAAAACAAGGCAATGTCTTAAAACTCCAGAAGAGTTATTAAACAGAAAGAAGCAGACTAAATCTTTAAGATCCTTAAAATATTACAAAAAATAATCAAATTTCTCTCTTAAAACTTCTGACAGCTTAACAATCTTGCCAATCTTGTTACAATAGTCAAAACAGCCTCATGAATATTATTCCACAAATACTAACTGTGTGCCAGGTACAGTCTTATGTCCCGGGCAAATATCAATGAATCAACAAGAAAGATCCCTGCTCCCATGTGGCCTAAATTCCAGTGGGAGGAAAATGGCCACTCATTGCTTGACTTCTGATTAAAAAAACACTGTTTTTTAAATTTAATATTTTAAACGTTTTAAAAGAGGGAAACCCCTCCTTTCTTTGTCTCTTCCTAGCTTCTGGAAGTAGCCCACAATCCTGTAAATCTCATGGCTTGTAAAATGCATCACTCCATCTCTGCCTAATCTTCACCTGATGTTCTTTCTATGTGGTCCCTACATTCACTTGGCATTCTCCTCTCTGTGTCTGTATCCAAATTTCCCTGTTCTTATAAGACCACCAGCCACTAGAATTATATGCAAGTATGAATTAACTTACTTATTAACTTGCTAATTAACACAAAGGATCCTATTTCCAAATAAGCTTACATTCTCACATTCTGAGTATAAATGTGTTGGGGGGAAACGTTATTCATCCCAGTATAGGAGTTATTGCAATATCCCAGTCAAAAGATGAGGCTAGGCTAAAACCAAGATAGTCACAAAAGACCAACAAGGAAACAGGTTCAAGAGAATTTGAGAAGGTTTAATCAGTTGAGCTTAAGGGCTTATTAGATATGGAGGATGACTGACTACATTGATGGCTCGTTGTTGGCCTGTACCTATTCTCCTTGATGGGTTTTTTTTTAAGTCCCTTCTTACTATAAACTTGACTATCTCGTTATTTTGATGGAGAAGGAGGAATCAAAGACAGTGCCCACTGGTTTTGGTGACTAGATACACAGTGAAAGATGTTAGAAAGTGGCAACTAGTCTGTGGCACTACTAGTGACATTCACTCTATTAAAATGTTATACTCCCTTGATTTTACATGTCTAAGTACATGTTCAGGTACGGTTTATATAATGCTCTTTCTAAGAAGTATTTTGTAGCACTCACCCAAATTTATTTCTCACTCTCTTTAGCATTCTTAATAAATTATTTGTGCCACATCTCACCTCCCTGCAATTAAACCATTTCCCTGCCTCACATGGAACAAAATTCTTTCAAAGAAAAACATACTCTAGGTACCAAATGCTGTATTAATAAGAGTTCAATAAGAGAAGCAGAAGCACAGTCATGTTATGAATTATAGAATTTTCCCTTATGTATTTTTAGGAGTTGGCATAAAACTTTCTGTAAAGTTTTTGTCTTCACATCTGATGTTGGAGCTTGAAGTCTACTGGGTAAGCAATTAAGAAGATGCATATAAAATGGAGGAGAGACTTACCCTCTCAGGGGTTACAGAGAGGGCCGTCACCCACAGGCTCAAACTGGACCCCACAGATAGGCGGCAACCCGGTCAGACTCTTACTATCTCTGACTTGGATGACATGGGTGTCTTAAAAAAGCTGGTGCTCTGCATCATGGAACTAAACACACATCTCGCCCAGAAGTGGAGGAGGCTGAAAGCGGATTCAGAGGAAGATGAAGCAGCAGCAGCTGCCAGTTCTGTCCCACACCAGCAAACTGACAACATGAGTGAGCTGTATGTAATAGCACGTGCATTGACCTGAGTATAAAAACAATATGGAGGCCTGCTTTTTTCCTTCCTCCAAATTCTGCGAAAAAAACATCTCTTGTGGCCTATCCCAATTGGATGCATATAGTGAAGGAAATTGAGAGGCATTTATACATGTCTTTAAACCACATTTAGCATTCAAATAAAAATAGTAACAGGAAGCCAGGTGGTTCCGAGGTAAAGAATCTTTCTGCCAAGCAGGAGATGTGGGTTCGATCCATGGGTCAGGAAGATCCCCTGGAGAAGAAAATGGCAACCCACTCCAGTATCCTAGCTGGGAAATCCCATAGACAGAGGAACCTGGTGGGCTACAGTCCATGAAGTTGCAAAAGAGTCAGATATGACTGACTAAAATAACGATAACAAAGTCATGTTTCTAGCTAACCTGATAAAACTATCCCATGAACAAGTGAAAACAGGATATGAAGTCCCCTCGTCATTCTTGAGGGATGTCCATTCAACTCCTCATCATGGCAGGGTGAGGGCTAGTCTTCACTAATTGTTCAGCTTATGCATCCCCAGCCCCAGAGTTCTCTCTCTTGGTGGCCAGCAATGGTATATGATACTATGTATCATATATCTCTGTGTGCTTCCTCAGAGTGCTGGGCAATACCCCTGCAAGAGTCCCCTTGCTATGAGTTTTCTATAATAAATTCTCCTCATCAGAGCCAGATGGGGCCTCAGAGGGTCACTTCCCCTTGTCTTCCCAATAACAGGTGCTTTCAATGAATGATAATGAGGCAATTAAAATTTCTCTTAAATTATATGGCAAATCACATTTGCATTAATGTTCACTAAAAAAGATCTCACTCAATTATGTACTTTTCTCCAAATTGAAGAATCTATACCCCTATCAAATCAAAAATTTTACAAACTGAGTTCCTGATAGTTTCTTTCTGCAAACTGAATTTATTTCTCTCTTTTCAAAATATGTTTTATACAGAGAAAAAGTTTTACTGAATAAGTTACAGTGTTAAGCTTTGGAGAGGAATTTACCCAGTGACCAAAAATCTTACCAGTCTATTTAAAACCTTGTTTACCTGATACTTATTGATTCTCATTTTCTTCTTGTTCAAATGCAAACTACAAACAGCTTTACTAATCGTTACATGTTTAATTGCTCTCTCTAAAGACTAGACTCTGTTTTTTTCCTGTATGATTCTGAGACATGGTGCACAGCTGGGAATAAAATGAATCATCATAAAGACAAGTAAGGTTATAATGGTCAGTTGAGCCAAGAAATGAGAAGAATTCTAACTAAGGATACTTATTAGACTGATTTTTAAATAGCCATCTTCATCCTTGAATGACTCCATGTGAATTTATTCAAGGAACTTCCTCTTTGTTGATTTTTGACCAGTATTTCATACATGTTAATGGATGAGCTATTTTTTTAGCTATTTATTTTATATTTAGGTTGAGCCAATTAACAATGTTGTGATAGTTCAGGTGTTGTGATAGTTTCAGAGAAGGGATTCAGCCATACATGCTGGATGAAGTATTTTAGAATAATATTTTCATTTCTTAATAATTATTGCTACTGTATCATACTATGAATTGTGCAATGAAACAAATATCAATTTTACAACATAAGACCATTTTGATGTCATTACCAATAGTGTTAAAAAATATGTTGATACTATGGTGTGCTCTGCTACGCCAAGTTGCTTCAGTTCAGTTCAGTCGCTCAGTCATGTCTGACTCTTTATGACCCCACGAACTGCAGCACATCAGGCCTCTCTCTCCATCACCAACTCCTGGAGTCTACCCAAACTCATGTCCACTGAGTCAGTGATGCCATCCAACCATCTCATCCTCTGTCGTCCCCTTCTCCTCCTGCCTTCAATCTTTCCTAGGGTCTTTTCAACTGAGTCAGCTCTTCTCATCAAGTGGCCAAAGTATTGGGGTTTCAAGCTTCAACATCAGCCCTTCCAGTGAACACCCAGGACTGATCTCCTTTAGGATGGACTGGTTGGATCTCCTTGCAGTCCAAGGGATTCTCAAGAGTCTTCTCAAACACCACAGTTCAAAAGCATCACTTCTTCAGTTCTCAGCTTTCTTTATAGTCCAACTCTCACATCCATACATGACTACTGGAAAAACCATAGTCTTGGCTAGACAGACCTTTGTTGCCAAGCCAATGTCTCTGCTTTTCAGTATGCTGTCTAGGTTGGTTGTAACTTTTCTTCCAAGGAGTAAGCGTCTTTTAATTTCATGGCTGCAATCACCATCTGCAGTGATTTTGGAACGCAGAAAAATAAAATCAGCCACTGTTTCCACTGTTTCCCCTTCTATTTCCAATGAAGTGATGGGACTGGGTGCCATGATCTTAGTTTTCTGAATGTTGAGCTTTAAGCCAGCTTTTTCACTCTCCTCTTTCACTTTCATCAACAGGATCTTTAGTTCTTCTTCTCTTTCTGCTATAAAGGTGGTGTCATCTGCATATATGAGGTTATTGATATTTCTCCTGGCAATCTTGATTCCAGCTTGTGCTTCTTCCAACCCAGTGTTTCTCATGATGTACTCTGCATAGAAGTTAAATAAGCAGGGTGACAATATACAGCCTTGATGTACTCCTTTTCCCATTTGGAACCAGTCTGTTATTCTATGTCCAGTTCTAACTGTTGCTTCCTGACCCAATTCTTTGCCACCCTATGGACTGTAGCTCACCAGGCACCTCTGTTCATGGGATTTTCCAGGCAAGAATACTGGAATGGGTTGTCATGCCCTCCTCCAAGGGATCTTTCTGACCCAGGGATTGAACCTGCATCTCTCTTGTCTCCCGAATTGGCAGGAAGGATCTTTACCACTAGTGCCACCTGGGACACCCCCGATACTATGGTACTTTCATGTAAATTAACTCATTTAATCTTCACAAAATCCTTGAGATGAGCACTTTTATTAGATTTCTTCTACAGATGAGGAAAATGTGGCCTAGAGAGGTAACTTCCCAATAAGTAGTAGGTCACCATTCTTGAGTACTAAGTTCTATTATGTAATATCATTTTGCATTATGTAATGCTTTGCAGCTTACAAAATCCTGTGAGAACAGGATCTTCTCATCAAAACCAAGAAAAAGTAGATCCAGTGTCAAGCTGAAATTAGTGAGACTCAGAAAAGTTAATCTTTCCAAAGTCAAATGGAGGAGACATGATAAATTCCAGGACAAGAACTTCAGTCTTCTCCTATATTCTTTCTTCTCTCCTTTGCTTTCCATAAAACAGCAAAATTATCAACCTGTGGAAATGTATGGCAATAGTAAAAATTCTTGTTTTCCCATCAGATCACACTGTTTCCTTTAAAATATTTAGAATTTATTTGTTACTTTTAGTGCTCATTTTTGTATGTGTACAAAAGACATTTGTCCTGCAGTAATGCATATGAGTATCAATTGAGGAGTTAAGACTCCTAAGAACAGTGGGTTTTTCCTAACCTATTACAATTCTTTTCAGTTTATTTCATCATTTCATGTGTGCTAAATAATAGAGCACTGGATAGGAAGTTAGGAGATTTGTGTTCTGGTCCTGGTTTTATCAGTAACAAGTGAATCTAAATGAGTTGCTTCACTGCTCTAGGCTTCAACGTCCTCACCGACACAAGGAAGGACACTGCAAGTTCTGTACAGATCTCTACAGCTTGCATGATACAGGATGCTCAGGGCTGGGACACGGGGATGACCCAGAGGGATGGAATGGGGAGGGAGGTGGGAGGGGGGTTCTGGAAGGGGAACACATGTACACCTATGGTGGATTGATGTCAATGTATGGCAAAAACAACACAATATTGTAAAGTGAGAAGTCTTTACTGAATTTGTTACAATAAAAATAAATAAATAAATGAAAAAAAACTAATAAACCAATATGTCTTTACAGATATTTCCTTAGTGCTTTCCTGAGTCTGTAGTGAGGAAAAACAAAAATATATACACATTTTATTCAACAGGGAAGCTTTAAAGAATATATGGGTGAATTACAACCTATCACCTAGGTGGGATATTATTTCGCTAAGAGAGTAAAGATGAATATTGCTAATAATGCATTTTGCTCTCTCTAGGTTCCAGTTTGTGATAAATGTTTTTATATGCAAACTCTCTTGTTACACAGTTGTAAAGCACTCAAGAACTTTAATCAGTTGCTTGGGTACTGCTAAACCTGCTCCTTCTATTATTAATGTTACTTATACTCTATTTCCACATCCTACTTTAGGCACTGGTTTTTTCCATGATATTAATTGGTTTCATCTTGTATTTTTCCAAGTCTTGAACGCCATTCAATTAAAATACACCCAAGGATCAGAAGCCAGAATTGTTAATGATAAAACTTTAAAAATTAATATACATGTGTATGTGTGTGTATGCACACAAAAAATAACAATAGATTCATTGTACATCTTCAGAAATTTCACTTATTTAAGAACCTTCAGTAATTAAAAGTTAGTAGAAAGGGAAAAATAATTAATTTTGAAAACTATAAAGACACTGCAAGGTCAAAGCAATGCTGTGTCTACTTGGATGGCAATATGCATTAAAACCCATTACAGTCTTTTTCTTTTCCCTAGGTGCAAATGTTACTGTAATGCGTTGATGCAAATTATATTTAAACTTGTTCTCTTTATTTAAAAGCCATATGTTTTATGTTAGGAGAGGACAGTTGTAAAATTATTAACTGTACATTAGTCTCACACTGATTTCAGAGGCTATTAAGCAATACAAATAGCATCTTGGTGGTTGGGAATTAGCCTCAAACACAACATTTTCCAAAGGAGTTCATCTTTACAATTTGTTTCACACTGCATGCAAAACACTAGAGCTATAAGCAACAGAACTGCTAGAATACCAAATGAGGCTCATATAATAGTAAATATTTGGCAGGTATAAACAATCAGAAGAGATCTCTTCAGTGAATGGATGACATTTGGCTTTCTCAACAACAACATGTGACCTTTACTGAGCATCTGCATTGTGCAAACCATTATTCTGAGTGCTAGGAATATCATTAATAATATTATACCATTGTTTTCCTTAGAAATAATCTAACAAGACCAAGATTTCTTATACTATTTTAAATACATACAAGGTTCATGTATTCACAAGGACCCAACTAAAATATTTCAACAAATAAAATCTTTACCACTTACCCTACTCAAGAGTAATATAGTATATTTGGTGTCAACTGAATATGTAGCCTTGGCCACCTGATGCGAAGAACTGACTCATTAGAAAAGACCCTGATGCTGGGCAAGACCGAAGGCAGGAGGAGTAGGGGACAGCAGAGGATGAGATGGTTGGATGGCATCACCAATTCTATGGACATGAGTTTGCGCAAGCTCCAGGTGTTGGTGATAGACAGGGAAGCCTAGTGTGTTGCAGTCCATGGAGTTGCAAAAAGTCAGACACGATGGAGCTGAACTGAACTGAACTGAATATGCAGCTTGTTATTTTTTAGTTTTCTTCTTTCTATAGGTGTGGAGCAGTTGGGTGTTTGGGTGTTCATGCTTAAATGGTTTATGCTTTTATATTCAGAAATAATATAAATGGTGCTAGAAAAAGATGTTTTTTTCATATTATGGTCATATTAAGCAACAACTTTTCTTTAAAAAAAAAAACTCCTTTAGTAATTAGTGCTGGAGTTTGATAAAATCAGAATACCCAAGATAAAAATAGATTAGCAAGCATAGGTGTTTGCTTAGTGTAGATTAGGAATCTGTGCCTAGCTTAGAGACATCAATACAAACAATGCCTCTAAAATCTAAGCTAGGATTATGCACTATACTGAGCTCAATAGAACAGAAATTTTGGAATGTTTGTATCTTCTTCCAAGATCAGGTGTTAGAAAATAGAGGTGTAACCTCTGTGTGTTTAGTTGCTCTGTTGTGTCCGACTCTTTACAACCCTTTGGACTGTAGCCTGCTAGGTTCCTCTGTCCTCAGAATTCTTCAGACAAGAATACTGGGGTAGTTTTCCATTTCCTTCTTCAAGGAATCGTCCCAACCTATGTATCAAATTTGCATCTTCTGAGTCTCCTGCATTGCAGGTGGATTCTTTATCCACTGTTCCATTAGGAAGCCAGTATAACCTCTAGCCAGTAAAAATGCTGAAGTTCCTGATTCTATCAAAGATCCAGACATGTTACCACACTTAATGAGTATGGTGTCCTCTCTTCAGAGACCAGAACAAAAGGAGGTCAAATAAAATGCAGAATAGCTTACCTGATCTTAAAGAAGAGCCCCCTAAACTTAAAGTTTTATCTTATAAAAGTGAGGTAAATAAGAAACCCTTGAATATCAGAGATTTAGAAAACCAAGAAAAATTTGACTAGCCACCAACTTGCAGAAAAGGCATATATGATCCTGAATTAATTCATATACTGCTTATTTCAATTTAGTTTCAGGTACATCACTTGATACTCAATTAAACTGGTACTTCCTTCTATATTTGGATTGGAGTTTTCATTTTTAGCAACACTTTCCTTCTTAAACCTAAAATAAAATATAATAACTATTTGGAAATTTTGGATGGACATTGTACTTGAAAAACACATGAAATTTCTACTTCAGTTTAGTTCAGTCACTCAGTCGTGTCTGACTCTTTGTGATCCCATGGGCTGCAACATGCCAGGCTTCCTTGTCCACCACCAACTCCTGGAGCTTGCTCAAACTCATGTCCATTGAGTTGGTGGTGCCATCCAACCATCTCATCCTCTGTCATTCCCTTCTCCTCCCACCTTTAATCTTTCCCAGCATCAGTGTCTTTTCCAATGAGTCAGTTCTTTACATCAGGTGGCCAAAATATTGGAGCTTCAGCTTCAGCATCAGTCCTTCCAATGAATATTCAGGACTCATTTCCTTTAGGACTGACTGATTTGATCTCCTTGCAGTTCAAGGGACTCTTTCTACTTAAGAGAAATTTAAAATCCAAGTATCAGGCAGGGTCCAGTAAGAAAGAGAATTTACCCCAAGAGGATTAGCAAAGATCTTCAAAAGCTCTACAGAAGGCTAGGTAGGGTTAAGAAAACAGATAGAGTACAGTAATGAGCTTAGAGACAAGCAATAGTGAGAAGTCATTATTACCACCCCTAGGACTAAAGAGACCTGGGGATGAAATGGTGGTTCTGGCACTCAGTGAAAATAGGAGGCCAGAAAGATGAACCTTCCAGAAGGAACTAGACACACGCAGGAGAGGAAATACTTCTAGAGGCTCAATGTCAAAGCTGAGAAGAAGCCAGGGAAAAATACTCCAACTTTTCACCCCTCAGATCTCCTGCCTATTAGCCAAAGCCAACAAGACACCAGAACCAGAATCCAAATCCAATCTTCTATAGTTCAAAGCCATAAGCCAGCAAGAATATGAAGTAATGCCCTCAGTAGGAGTCAATACACTGTGGAATAGATATACTCAGGATGGCGAAGGAGACAGAATGGGTTTAGATGGTGGGGGGGGGGAACAGATGAAGATTAATCAACACACCGGAAGAGTCAAGTGCCCTTTAGATTTAAGAGAGGTAGTCAGTTAAATAGGATGCTCTTTGGGTTCACCAAATAATAACAGCAAGAAAAGTGGGGAAAAAATTAAATAAAAACACTTAAGTGTATTTCCTAAGACGGTGGTTGCTATGAAGCTATTACAAGATGGCCAATTAAAGCTTATGATTCTACTCTGGGGACTTTTTCTCTGCAATAAGGAATGATCCTGTCTTTTGAGGTGAAGAACAGAAGAATGAAGTTACACTTCTAAAATAATGTACACTTGAAAATTATTATCTTGACAGACTCTGGTAACCCAGCTATTTTTCTCCAAGGAAATGTGTATATAAGTGAAAGCATGGATGGGGTGTTCATTCCGACAATACCCATGATGGCCAAAATGTCAACCCAAATGTCTACCCACAATAAAATACATGTGGTAGGTATATTTATACAATGAAATACCCTATCAAAATGAAAATGAATAGACTAGGGCTAAGCATAGCAACACAGAAACTTCTTACCAACATAATGCTGAGCAAAAGTAGCAAGATACAGACAAATACATTAACAGTGCATGCAAGCTAAGTTGCTTCAGTCATATCACATTAACAGTAGGGTCTATCTATACTAAGCTTAAAATCTATGTTGCTTATAAATACATCCATATGTGGAAAAAGTATAAAGAAAAGCAAGGAAATGATTGCCATGAAGGTAAGCATAGTGGTGCCCTCTAAAAGGAATGTGATAGAAAAGAGGCACATGGGGGCCTCTGACATTCTGGCCCTGTTCTAATTTTTGCTTTGGATGGTGTATTAGTCTGTGAGGGCTGCCATAATTAAATACCATAGCCTTAGTGGCTCCATCAGCATTTATTTTCTCATGTTCTGGAGGCTGGAAGTACAAGATCAAGGTGCCATTGTTAACTGAGGCCTTGCCCACACACAGAGTATTGCAAAGTGTGTGTGTTCGTGCTCAGTCGTGTCTAACTCTTTGCGACCCCATGGACTACAGCTCGCCAAGCTCTTCTGTCCATGGGGGTTTCAAGGCAAGAATACTGGAGTGGGCTGCCATTTCTACTTTAGGGGATCTTCCCAATCCAGGGATCGAAACTGCATCTCCTGCATCAGCAGGCAGATTCTTTACCACTGAGCCATTTGGGAAGTAACTGAGGCATTGCTTCCTGGCTTTCAGAGAGCTGGCTTCTCAACATGTCCTCATAAGACCTTTCCTCTGCACACTTGTGGAGTAGGAGAGAGGTCTATTATGTCTCTTCCTTTCTCATAAGGATGCAAGTCCCACAAAGATTAAGGTCCACTCTCATGAACTCTCTTAACCTTTATCACTTCCTTACAGGCCCTGTCTCCAAATACAGTTGGATTTAGACTTTCAACACATGAATTTTGGGAAGATGCAATCCCTTCTATAATAGGTGGTGTTTACACAGATGTTTGCTTTAGAATTATTTACCACAGTGTACATTTATTCTGTGTATTTTTCTATTTGTGCATGATATTTCACAATAAAAATGCTTTTTAAATGATTACCTGAGTTACTTTAACCTGAAAATTTTGAATTTTACAATGAGTAGCTTCTTGGTAATTAAATCATTCCTTTCCAGGAACTTTGAGCTCTGAAATAATTTTCTTTGGTTCTTAATCTTTAATTATAACACTCATAAAATATAATAAATTAGAAGGAAAAAATCCAAAACATTTTGTCTATGAAAACTCTTTGGAAAAGACATCTTAGGTGTTTCTCTATCTATGAAGACAATTTATCCCAGAACACATGTGCCAAGCATCTGCCTTTGGAAGGAAATAGAGCACAGAAAATATAACTGCATGATTTGATCTCAGAAGAAAAAAATCAGGGTATGGAAACATCATTAAGTAATAATTAAAATAATGTTAGTGTGCAAAAATATATATGAAGCTGGATTCTGGGTGACTTTTGGCTCAGGGATTTCTCAAGGTAAGGGTCAAGGTTAGTGATGAGAAAGTGATATTCTCAGGGATGCAGCCAGAGAAATGAAAAGAGAGCAAGTCTAGGACAGGAGGGAAAGGGCCTGATGAAATAAATGTAACTTAACATAGACTCCTAATTAGAACTGGGAAATAATTTAGTCAAAGGATAATCCAGTCTTGATATATTTAATTTCTACTCCTAGAAATTTAGAAAAGTTCCATTATACCTTGGCATTATTTTTTTCATATACAAGCATGTCAGAGATATCACTTATATAAAATATTTAAATAATAACTTAGTGGGTTTGAGTATTAGCCTTTCCTGCCATTTTTCTTTAAGTTTTTTTTTCTATTTTGAAATGAAAATGTGTATTGAAGCTACACAAAGACACCCTTCTCTGTCAAACTCCTTTTCCCAACATATTCTCCTCATGACCTAAAATGTTTCCAAATGCATAAACTGTTGTTATGCTTGTTCATCTTTCCTTTTAAGTGACTTTCCCTGGAGCCTTCTTGCCCTTTCTGGTTAGCACACATTAAGGACTGATAGAACTGAAGTAAGGTTGTCCCATTGGTAAGGAGGATGGAAAGGGACTAGCCAAAGGAAAAACAGTTACTTTTTGTCAAGTGAGACAGCCTAATCTCCATACTGCTATGGATCTATAGAGGCCCTAGCAAAATTCAAACTGCCGGTAGAACTTAGTTTTTAAACATCACTGTTTCTTCTTCTCCCTCACTATTTTTAGATAATGTGTCACAACATTATCTCATAAAGTCTCGACAACATTCTTCAATTATTTTGCAAGTAAAAAGAAAACTGCACTTTTGATGTAGTGAATATTAAAATTATTTCAGGATACGTCAAATAAACTCTCTCCATTATTTTTCAAATGTTTACAAACATCCCTACATTTTCAGCAAATATTTTTAACACTGAGTAATTATCCGTTTGCCTGCTCTCTGTCTCATGGCTAGGAAGAACTGACAGAGGGCCTGCTGAGTTGACTGTACTCTGGATATCAATAGATCAGGTCCCTGCATGTATATATAGGAATTACTAAACATAGTTATATAGCTCAGAGTTATAACTCACATTTCCTAAAAGATCTGAACAACTAGAATCCAAAAATTAAACTCTAATTATAAAAGAAATCAATATTCATTTACTTCAGAGTTCCAGAATAGAAAACTACAGGGATATGACCCCATTTTAATATAAGCCCTTAGTCAAAAGATCTCTAAATACCGGTAAATAAATGAATGCTTCATTCAGATCTTACTTAAAATATCACCACTAAAGTTTCTTTCATGCATGCTAAGTCACTTCAGTAGTGTCCTATTCTTGGTGGCCCCATAGACAGAAGCCCACCAGGCTCCTCTGTCCATGGGGTTCTCCAGGCAAGAATACTGGAGTGGGGTGCCATGCTGTCCTCCAGGGGATCTTCTTGACCCAAAGATTAAACCTGCATCTCTTGGTCTCTTGCATTGGCAGGTGGGTTCTTTACCACCAGCACCATCTGGAAAGCCCACTAAACTCTTTTAAGTGTTGCAAAGTTATTTAGAAGTAGGAAAGGAAACAGAATACAATGGAAAGTGAACTGGAACAGGAATTAGCCTGACTAGGTTCTAATCTGTCATCTGTTAGCTAGATGTCCCTGGATGCATTTAACTCCTGATCCTTTGGTTCTTCGCTTATAAAATGTGAAGGGTAACACCAGATTTATCTGTCATGGAGGATTCTTTAAAGGATCAAATAGAATTCCTCTTAGCCATCGTAGAAGCTGTTTTAAAAACACCATTCAGAACAGGGATTACAGAAAAGGGTATGATGGCTTAGTCCAAATCTCAGCCAAAGGTAATCTTCCCCTGTGCACACAACTTGATGTCTTCCTATCTTCCATATGATGTTGTTCTGCCAATAATTTTGTCTCTACTAAATCAGTGATCTCTCCTTTTTTAAAAAAAAATCTGGCTCCTTTACACTCAAAAAAATGATCAAATTGCCTAAGTACTAAGATAAGGAAATAGAACAAAAAACCTCTATGTGTTGCCTTTCCCTTAAAGAATCACCTTAACTCTATCTTTTCATCCTTGCCAACTTTGTTTTTTAAAAGTTCCTTTACTTACTCTACTGACCTCCTAATTATTCCCCATACTATTACAACACGATTTTTGCTCTTTCACCCTATTAACACCATCCCTACTGGGTCATTAACTACCTCCTGTTTGCAACACTCAGTGATATTTTTAGGGCTCGTATGTCTACATCTGACACTTAACACTCTTTTTCTTTAAAACAAGGAATGGTAAACCACAGCTTGCTCTCTGGTTTTAATAAAGCCCATGATCAGGTCAGGAAGCAACAGTTAGAACTGGACATGGAACAACAAACTGGTTCCAAACAGGAAAAGGAGTACTTCAAGGCTATATATTGTCACCCTGCTTATTTAAATTATATGCAGAGTACATCATGAGAAACGCTGGGCTGGAAGAAGCACAAGCTGGAATCAAGATTGCTGGGAGAACCATCAATAACCTCAGATATGCAGATGACACCACCGTTATGGCAGAAAGTGAAGAGGAACTAAAAAGCCTCTTGATGAAAGTGAAAGAGGAGACTGAAAAAGTTGGCTTAGAACTTATTCAGAAAACTAAGATCATGGCATCTGGTCCCATCACTTCATGGGAAATAGATGGAGAAACAGTGGAAACAATGTCAGACTTTATTTGGGGGGGATGCTCCAAAATCACTGCAGATGGTGATTGCAGCCATGAAATTAAAAGACGCTTACTCCTTGGAAGGAAAGTTATGACCAATCTAGATTGCATATTTAAAAGCAGAGACATTACTTTACCAACAAAGGTCTGTCTAGTCAAGGCTATGGTTTTTCCAGTAGTCATGGATGGATGTGAGAGTTGGACAGTGAAGAAAGCTGAGCACTGAAGAATTGATGCTTTTGAATTGTGATGTTAGAGAAGACTCTTGGGAGTTCCTTGGACTACAAGGAGATCCAATCAGTCCATCCAAAAGGAGATCAGTCCTGGGTGTTCATTGGAAGGACTGACATTGAAGCTGAAACTCCAATACTTTGGCCACCTCTTGTGAAGAGGTGACTCATTGAAAAAGACCCTGATGCTGGGAAGGATTGGGGGCAGAAGGAGACGGGGATGACAGAGAATGAGATGGCTGGATGGCATCACCAACTCGATGGACATGGGTTTGGGTAGACTCCAGGAGTTGGTGATGGACAGGGAAGCCTGGCATGCTGCAGTTCATGGGGTTGCAAAGATTCGGACATGACTGAGCAACTGAATGAACTGAACTGAACTGATGAGCTTAGAATTAGTTTTCACAATTTTAAACAGTTTGAAAAGTCAAAAAAAGAATATTTTTGACACAGAAAAATTATGAAATGTGAATGGTGGTGTACATAAATAAAGTTTTATTAGCACATAGTCATCTCTATTTGCTTATCTATAGCTACTTTTATTTAATGTAGCCATGAAATTAAAAGACATTTGCTCCTTGGAAGGAAAGCTATGAGAAACCTAGAGAGCATATTAAAAAGCAGAGATATCACTTTGCCAACAAAGGTACAGACAGTCAAAGCTATAGTTTCTCCAGCAGTCATGTATAGATGTGAGAGCTGGACCATAAAGAAGGCTAAATACTGAAGAATTGCTGCTTTCGAATTGTGATGCTGAGGAAGACTCTTAAGGGAGTCTTCTTACTCTTAAGTAGTGTATCTTCTTACTCTTACCCTTAAGACATTTAACAGTCCCTTGGACAGCAAGGAGGTCAAACCAGTCAATCCTAAAGGAAATCATCCCTGAATATTTATTGAAAGGACTAATGCTGAAGCTGAAGCGCCAATATTTTGGCCACCTCATGTGAAGAGCCAAGTCACTAGAAAAAGACTTTGATGCTGGGAAAAACTGAGGGCCTGAGGAGAAGGGGGCAACAGAGAACGAGATGGTTGGATGGCATCACCAACTCCATGGACATGAATTTGAGCAAATTTCTGGAGATAGCGAAGGACAGGTAAGCCTGGCATACTGCAGTCCATGAAGTCACAGAAAATCAGACACTACGTAGCAAGCAAACAACAACAGTGGCTTCTTTCAGCCTTGTAGGCAGAGTGGGGCAGTTATTGCAGAGGCAGTATAGTTCAAAAAGCCTAAAATATTTACCATCTGGCCCTTTAGAGAAAAAGTTTGCATATACCTAATTAAACTCCCTCCAGACAATATGTCAGGATGCGTTTCCTGGTAAAGCTCCTTCTCTAATAAGGGCCCCCCTAGAGCTGTTGTGAAGATCACACAAAATAACATTCTCAGGGTACCTAATACAGCATCTGTCCCACGATTTGTGTTTGAATCAATGTGAACACTCTTGTCTGCTAACTCTTCCCCCTCTATCTATCCCTTAGATGTGTGTTCTTCAAGATTCATCTTCATTCTGTGCCTCTTTTCTCTTCACATCCTTTCTTATAAACCTCATTTCATCCCATGGCCTTGGGCATCTTCTCCATACTCATGACTTCCAAAACTACAAATCCTGGGCCAGGTCTTGCTTTACTTGGATGCTCTTCAAGGAAGCAAGCTGAGTACACCCAAAATTGAACTCATCCTTCCTCTGAAAATATGTTGCTTTTTTATATTCCTGATCTCAGTTAATAGCACAGCCATCCACTCATTCTCCCAACCCAGGAATCTCATCCTTTCCTTTCTACCTCTCTGTCATCCTTCATTTTCAACTAGTCAATGAATCCTTTCCACTGCATCTCAGAAGCTTGTCCCACCATCCACAAAGTCATGATGCTAAGTCCTCTTCATTTCCTCTCTGGAATTTCAAAATCAGTGAGCTGGCAGGCTGGCCCCATTTGGATTTATCCTCTACATATCCACCAGAATCACTTTTCATCTTCTTACACAACAAATGGAATTATAGGGACTGCCTGCTCAATAACCCCTTCAACTCTTGCTACCCACAGGATGAATCCAAACACTTGCACCTAGACTTTCACAATCCTCCATTCATTCTGTCAACAAATATTTATTGAGCATATACTATGTGCCAAATGTTATGCCAGACTATGGGCACAGCAGTGAATAAGACCAGGAGGTCTCAGCTTACTGAGGCATTCTAGTCCAGCAGAAGAAATCAAGATTAAGCTAAGTACCATTGCATTTCCCCCTACCCATTTTAGAAAAGGCACACTGTCATAGTGCCACAGGCACATATTGTGACCTCTCTTTAGAATATCCTAACTTTCACGGAATGGCTAAAGTACCTCCTCTGGTGTGGAAACTTTTTCCAAGTTGTGGATATCAGAATTAATGCTGGCCTTCTTTGTATTCTCTGATCTTATCTCTATCATTTAAACACAGTATTATATACCTTTGCTACTCTTACTTCACTGGATTGTGAACACCTTATATTCAGGGGCTGTGTCTTTCTGATGTCCCCATGCCTAATTCAGTAGTCATTATTGGTGCTTTGATTAATTAGTTGTGTCTCTTCTGTGACTAAAGGCCGAAAACTGGTTTAACAGTTTCAAACAGTTTAAAACTGCTTGTCAACTATAACAAGCAATATCAGAAAAAATTACACAGTAAGATATATTTAGAGACAAAATATTGTTGTTCATGTATAGATAATATGAACAAAATAATGTTATTTGCATATTTAAGTGATAAACTTAAAAATTTTATTTTTATACTTTGTTCATTCAGGAAAAGCTAAATGACCTGCCAATAAAGACATATTTAGCTGTTAATGCTTATTTTAATCTCTAAATTGTTCCTTATTTTAGTATCTTCAAAGCATATTTTAGTGAAATACAAATATCTTTGCTAAGAAATATTTGAGAATATTATTCTTACAATACGATATTTGCTTTTTATGAATAATATATCTATATTCTCTAGACCTTTAAGTCATAAACAATGCAGAAAATAGAGAAGGATGGACGGGCTACAGAAAGATTCAAGAAAATAATTAAAACTACTCTCATCTTTAAGATGTGCCAAAGGGAAGATCCAGGAAATTACCAAGCAGTTAACATCAATACGAGGAAAGAAAAGAACAAATAATAATAGAATTGATCAGGAAGTACTTAGGCAAGAACAATTTAATGAGCAACTATCAGCATGAGTTCATGCAGAAAGATTGTGAAATACAAAGCAAACAAAAAGTGTTAGTATAAGCAGAGTCAGCCAAAAAAACCTGAATTTGTTTGTATAAAATTATACCAATAGTCAGGTGGAAAAGTGTTTTCAATTAAAATAAACCTATAAGGATAAGTATAAATTGACATTTGACTGCTATACTAGAAAAGACAGTACTTCTTTTAAAAACCTGTTATCAGAAGATATCTTCAACACAACCACGCCTCCACCACCAAACTCCAAGTAATGCATATGAGTGCCAATGGCATTACTTCAATATTCATACTTCATCCCCCAAAAAACAGTTCGCCCCAACCCTGCTAATAAGTGGTTTTCAAGTCAGCTAAATATGGGCTTCTTCGTGAATGACTCCAGCATGAAAACTAGTGGAGATGGAATCCTGACAAGATGACAGCAGCTAGCAATCCAGGGGCTACAGGTGAGTGTATCAAGTTTTACTTTTTGAACATAATTTGTCTCTGTGTTAGGAAATATTCAGACTGAAGGGTCACTCTGAAAATTCTAACTGGACCAAGAAAAGCTTTAGTTCTTAGGAGTTCTCTCTGATCAATGGAGCTCAGATCAGCTATAAGTATCTTCCCCCTGCTAAACACAGCCCATTCACTGATGAGGGAGAAACCTCCTGCTTGGACCAGAAATCATGCAGCTCAACAGCAGGGCAGAAGTGTGCTGTGAGCCAGCAGGGTGTTCTCAAGGCGGCCCCGTGCCAGAGAAGCGTCAGCCACAGTGGACAGTCTGTTATCGTGACCTCTGTAGTGAGTACAGAACTGATAGCGTGATTGTGCAAACAAATTATTTGACAGGAAAGAAGGAACCACTCACCAGAATTGAACAAAATAAGAAATATAGTGCAAAATATTTGGATTCTATTCTGAAGACAATGGGAACTTAAATTAAATTGGGACAGCTTCCTCTCTTTATCTTTCCTCAGAAAGCTACATTCAAACACAGTTTTGCAAATGTCATATATTTTTCTAGAATTTTTATATCTGAAAGCCTGTTGAGCTTTTATATAGGTCAAAATATTAATATATCCTCTTTACCATCCTAAATACCTACCTTGCATTTCCAAGATATTTCATTTCTAAGCATCTCCATTTTTTAGCATTTACTATATAAAACTTCCTTCTCTTAAACTTAAATTCTAAGAAATTGATTCAACTCTTAGTGTGTCAGTCCCTCTATACAGAGTATGATGGATTTATTCAATGTTTATTAACTATGACGTTCATATACAAGAAACAGTCATATATTAAAACTATCCAGTTGGGAATTATATTTTGTAGCAAATAAAATGTTTCTTTCTTTCCTATTATCTAGCAACACTTAATTGGTGAATACAGCAATTTTGCTTTTTTTAGAAATTAATTCTATACAAAATTGATCCATCTTCATTTGCCACCTCTGACTTCCTTTCTAACATTAAGAATAGCTTTGTGCCTACTACCTTTCTCCTCTTTCCTCATAAGAATTTAAATAATTTTTAAATTTAACTCATAGTTAGAGCAAAATCTAACTTTATTAAACATATTTTATTCTTTTAGAGTCTTCCAAGCCTCTACAAATGTTATCACATTTTCCAGTATTATTGAATAATATTCATTGAATAATTTCCTTAAGTTCTGGTGAGTTACAGAACCTTGAAAATATTCATTCTCCATATTTATAAATGGGGTGGTGAGAAAACATAAAACCTGTCTATGATCTATGGGATTCATAGACATGATCTGTGAAGTTTAGAACTATTTTTTCAAAGCAGTGAGATTTATAAAACTTACAAAATAAGAGCGGTAAAGCACTTGTTTACATATCAGTTTCTGCAGTATACTCTATGGACAATTGAAATAAGCCTCCTGAGACACAGATCCTCATTAAAATACATGGTATTGTAAAATTCAGTTATATTTAATGAGGCTATTGACATCCCCCAGTCAAGAATGCTAATAATGTTGTTTTGTTGTCATATTCATCTTTTTACATTCCTGTAAAACTAAAGCAGAGATATCAATTTTGGTAAAGTATATTGAGTAAGATAAATCCCTGTCTTATTAAAAGGATTTCTTAGACTAGTGACTATATTTGACTGTTTGGACAACATACATATGTAGAATTATTAAAACTAACTCTTTTTTTTAAGCTAATATGTATTGAGTACTAACAACAAAGTAGGCACTGTTCTATTTGCTTTGCATTAATTAATTTAATCCTCATCTAACTGAATTAGGTGCTATTAATACATTTTGCTGGTAAGTAAGTTAAAAGATAGGAACTTAGATAACTTGCCCAAGTTCACACAGCTAGTTAATATGATATTGGAAAACCTTTATTTAAGGAGAGCTATAGATGTCAACTGTCTTGGCCTAGCTCCACTGATGTCTCTAGAGATAATGGAGAGTGGGCTCCAGGTCTCTGAATTCCAAGTTAACATATCACCCCATAAAGTCATGCTACTTTATATATTCATAAACAGTACAGGTATAGGAATACTCACAGAGTTGAAGCCATAGGGCCTTCAAGTTTAGTGTCAGCAAAAACTGTCTCCAAGAGAGGTGCCCCTCAATGTTCCTTGATCTCCAAACTGCCCCTGTGCTAGGTTCCCTGCCTTCTTATTCATTCTACTAACTTTTTTAAGGTAATTTAACTGCAATATAAAATTTGAGCAATATCGACAAACATAAAAAGAAAGTACAATTTTAAAGCATCCATAATTACTTCGTTCTTCATTCAGAAGAAACCACTGTACATATTTTAGTGACTATACATTGATTCTTTTCCATGCATATGCATGTGTATATATATACATATATATATATATGTATATGTGTGTGTGTGGGTGTGGGTGTGTGTTTTACTTAATTTGGATGCATGCAAGCATGCAAAATCACTTCAGTTGTGCCCAACTCTTTGCAAACCCACGGGCTATAGCCCACCAGGCTCCTCTGTCCATGGGATTCTCCAGGCAACAATGCTGGAGTGGGTTGCCATTTCCTTCTCCAGAGGTTCTTCCCAACCCAGGAATCAAACCCAGGTCTCTTTCATTGCAGGCAGATTCGTTACCATCTGAGCCACTAGGGAAGCCCATGTAACAATCCTACAGCACTGTGTATATATATACATGTGTGTGTGTATATACATATATATATATATATATGTAATATACATTATACTTCCTAGAGTACCAACTTACCTACTACCTTGTAAAAATTGAATTCTGGTTTAAATTTCATTTTTATTACTTTGAAGAGTAAACACTTTTTCATGTTTATTGGGCACTGCACTTTTTTCCATGTCCTGTTGCATTTTTGCTCCAAACCGAATCTTTCTTGGAAGATCTATCATCTGACATGAGCCTAGCTCTGGCCTCAGCAGCAGTGAGGCTCTGCATTCTGCTTTTGCTCACCTACCATTTCAACAGCCCACTGCCCTTTCCTTCTGTGTTCCCACTTCCAGCCTCATGCTGATGGTTCGCTGATTCTGCCTCACATGACAGATATAAAGAAGGAACAAGGATAAAAGCCTACTCCTTCATCCACTGTATGAGAAGACTTCATTTATGCAAACTTTCAAATTTTAAATACTAGACACAAATTTAATCATCAGAAGGATATCAAGAGGTTTCTCTCTCTTTTTTAGAGCATCAAAAATATGTCAATACGATCCTGATGGGCATGGAAAACAACCGGTTACTCTCTGAAAATGACTGTCAATTTATTCCAGCACTTTACTATGTACCAGGCACAGTATCTGAAGCTTTCTCTTTCTATACACTTTCTCTTAATCCTAACAAAAGTTTCGAGAATATTATTACTCTATATATTTTAAAAATCCATATCAGAGCATAAATTTGTGAATGAGGCTAACAAGCAGCAAAGCTGGGTTCAGCTTAAGTGTTGGGTCTTTAAACCTTCCTATTTCTTAGCTGAGTCAGCACAATAATAATGATGTCATTAATTTCTTGGAATCTTGTCCTTCTCATCTGCTTGTGTACAATGATATAACATTCCATTGAATCAACCCCACCCTTTTGAGAAGTTTCACCCAAAACAACTGACTCTGTAACATACTTCCAGTTCTCAAAACTATGACCATATCTAAAATCAAGGTGGAATTTAGTATAGGTGTGACTATGGTTAATGATTTACAGCACTAAATACATTTGAAAACCAGAAAGCTTTCCTGATTCTTAAAACAATAATTACAGGAACATTTCCTAATATCACTCACAGACTCTGGAATTTGTCACCTACTTTTGGCATTTCTACAAAAAGTCTTAGGATAAATGATTCCAAATGTCTGTGAGATTATGAGACAAGTTATAGTTCTTCAACTTTGTTCATTCTTAAGATTATTTTGACTATTCTGAGTCCCTTCTGCTTCCCTAAATTTTAGGATCACCCTGTTAATCTCTTCAAAGACAACTAGTTTGGATTTTGATATAGTTGTGTTTACTCTGTATATTACTTGGAGATTATTGCTATTTTAACAATCAATATTGTCTTCCAACCCATGAACAAGGAATGTCATTCCATTTATTTAGGTCTAATTTAATTTCTTTCAACAATATTTTCTGTTCTTCGAGTACAATTTTTGCATCCTTTTATTAAATTTATTCCTAAATAGTTTAATATTTTTGATCTATGGTGAATGCAGTTTTTTATTAATTATATTTTTTGATTGCTCATTGCTGACATACAGAAATACAACTGATTTTGTATACTGCTCTTGTATCACGAAGCCTTTCTGAACTTGTTTATTAGCGTAAACAGCTTTTTAATTGATTGCTTAGGATTTTCTAAATACAAGACCATGCTATCTACACATAAAAGTTGTTTCATTTCCTTTCTAATCTGGATGTCTTTCATTTTTTTTTTCTTGCCTAATTGCCCTAGCTAGAGCCTCTAGAACAATGTTTGATAGGTATGTGGAAAGCAAAGAACTTTGCCTTTTTCCTGATCTTAGAGGCAAAAACATTGTTTTTCAACATTAAGTATGATGTTAGTGAGTTTTCACAGATAGATTTCATAGTTTGAAGAAATTCCTTTCTATTCTAGCTTGCTGAATGATTTTATCATAAAAAGTATCAGATTTTGTCAAATGTTTTCTAATTTATTAAGATTATCTTGTGGCTTTTGTCCTTTATTCTGTTGATATGGTATAACAATTGATTTTTGATAAACTAACCTTGCATTCCTGGGATAAATCTCACTTGGTCATGGTGTATAATCCTTTTAATATGTTACTAGATCTATTTGCTAATATTTCCCTGAGGATTTTTATCTACATTCATCAGGGAGATTTTCTCCTCACCTTATCCTGTTTTGGTATAAGGGTAATGCTGACCTCATAGCGTGAGTTGCAAAGTGATGATCTCCTTCTTTGGAAGAATCGATAAAGAATTTATATTAATTATTCCTTAAATATTTAGTTATATATATATATTTTTTTTTTACTTTTTACATGTAACTCCAACAGCATACCCCAATAGAAGGAAATGAATGTCCACCCTTTCACTTTGTAACAACTCTGAGATTAATCTATGGCAGATTAATCTTTGATCAACAACGGCATTATCCAAGTTTGAGCTACATCCAGGGAAGAGAAAGAAGTTCCCTAATTCATCCTTAAAAGGTTTCTAAGTTTAAAAAGAAAAAAGTGGAGGAACCGGGATCTTGGTGTAAATGACTGGACCTACACCTTCGGCTGTCTCCCTTTCCTCTACTCCCTCCCCGATGCCAGGCTCAGAGCCAGGTACTCGCAGATCTAGTAAGTGACACCGGGGATGACTGTGGCATCATCCCGCTTCCGTCAGAATATGGAGAGGAAAGGGGGTTGGGCGGAGAGGGTCTCCCGGGCGGGGCGGAGGAGGAGAGAGTGCAAAACACAGCCTCGCCCCTGGAACCCTCGAAGCAGCAACGCCCCTCGCTATAAATTTGGAGCTGCCTCAGAGAGGACGATTCCAGCGCCAGTCAGCCAAGGGCCTGAGGCGACTGAGCGCCCGGGCACACGCACGACTAGCAGCTCTGCCGACCCGAGACGGCGATCCACCCGGAGGAACCCAAGCGGACCCCGGGAGTGAGGGCGCACCCTGAACCGGCGCCGCCAGCTCGGCCCGACGCCGGCGCAGCGCCCCGAGCTGAGTGCGGGTGAGTGGCGCGGACTGCCCCGCCAGCTTGGGGGCTGGGGGCGGGGGTGTCAGTTTCGTGCCAAGGTGTCAGCTGCGGGCGCCGTGCCGGGATGCTCTCGGGGACGGTGGCGAGAGCGAGCTAAGTTCCAGCTGGTGCCCACTGGGAGCTGCAGGACCTTCCCCAAATCAGATGGAGGAAGAAGCAATCTGATCTTGTTTGCCGCATGCCCCAAACATTTCATTCTGATTTGACCAAACTCTGTCGAGCACAAGTGAGCAATCTGCAGAGATGGGATGCAACCAAGAAACTTTCTTCCCGAGGCTTTTAGCTAACTCCTCTCTTTAAACTGCGATCTCAGCCTATGACTCCGCGAGGCGGGAGCCCCTTTAAAAGTTGTGCCACTTTAAGGAGTACTTGATTGTCCCCACTCTCTGCTAACCAGGCCGGCCACGCACCAGCGAGGCTCCCCCACCCCCCTACCCCACCCCTCTGTACAAAGGATAACGCTGGGTCCTTGGCCCGGGAGGCCAAGTCCGCATCGAATTAACTGGGAAGAAGGAAAACGGGGCTTCTCCACACACTCCAATCCCCACAGCCCTAGCCAGAGCACCTTTGTCACTGAGGGGGATTTTAGGAGAAATTCTTCTGCTTCCAAGACCGAGCAGAACCTCTTACTGACGCCTTCCCTTCATACACTCCTCTACCTAGCATCCCATTCTCCAGTTCTCTCAAATGTCCAATCCAATCTATCCACAGTGCCAGATGCTTTGTCTCCAGAAGAGTCTCCTGCCCTGAGCTATTGAACACATCGCTGGCCTCTTAACCTGATCTTTCTTTGTTGATGGCTTGATTAAGAATCAAACACTCAGGAGTGGCCCTCTGGAGCTCTCTCTTCTTGGTGAAGGTTTGGGTGCTCACTTTCCCTTGGGATCACATTTTCCACCTGGCTACTTCTAGGGTCATTCCTGGAAGAGAGTAACAATGAGGAAGGGAGGAAATCCGGCACCCTGCTGCTCTGTTTTATGACTTTTTTTAACAACCTCTATCTCCTCTTCAAGTTGCTGTCATCCCCAACATGATTCTCTTGGCAGTTAATACCACCCTGGGTCTCCAAGGTTTGTGCTCCTTAGCATAAGCTGTAGCACCTTTATAAATCTTCTTTAAAAAGGAAACTGCCTGTTTCCCTTCTTGCCTGGTAGTGTTTCCCTAGCTCTCAAGGCCCCACCACATGGATAATCTCTCTGGAGGCTGTGGTGGATTCCAATACCCATCTGGAAGACAGTGCAGGGGCAAGGAAGCACAGAGCACAGGGAATGGAGACTCCCACATAACTGGCCCTGTGCTGTTAGAATTATTTCACAACTCGTACCTCAGGTCCCTCTAGTGATAAAATTCCTTGATTCCTTTTGTTTTCTAGTTATTGCTTTAAAAAATAAAGTCTAAAATAATTACCCTTGTAGCCCATGTATGTGCTCCTCAAAACTGTCTAAATAGCTCTCCTGGTAAATTATCTGCTCTGGAAAATCATTAGGGCTAAGTGTCCATTCCCTAGATTACAATTGGCAGTTTCTACAACCTGGCTTAAAGCTCAGGGAGTGGCCCCAAGTCGCTGGATCTAAACACTTTGCTAAAGTTTTTGCTACTAGATTAGTAGTATCTAGTCCATTATCTACTCTATTGCACCGCCCCCCTTTTTTGCTTCCTAATTTCCTTGTTTTTTGTGTCCATCATGAGGCCTTGATTTCTATCTCAGTTCCTCTTTGATCTTAAACTGAATCAACTGTCCCATCAACCAACCCAAAAGAAAGCTGGTTTTCTTCCACTGAAGCCAAAGGGAGACAAGCTTTAAAAAGTGTCTTCCAGTCACTCTTGCTTTGGCAATGCTCTGCATCCCAAGAGCTCTGAGCTCAAATCTCTGCTATCCCCCTCTTACCCTGCTTTAGTGCTCAAACTGTGACTTTGTGAATTGTTCAGGTTTTTTCTTTGTTTTCTCTTTTCCTACTTTGAGTAAGAGTTGTGTGTGTGTGCTGGTATATAATCTGGGGGTATTTTGCTGCTGCTGCTTATTACTGTTGTTGTTGTTAATATGACTAATTCTTGTCCTGTGCTAGATGAAAAACGATGAAAGAAAATTTGCTGCTTATCCAAAGCCCAGGTAAAATACTTGAGAGCTTCTCGGGTAGCTCAAATAGTAAAGAATCTGCCTGCTATGCAGGGGACCTAGGTTCAATCCCTGGGTCAGGAAGAGCCCCTGGAGAAGGGCATGGCAACCCACTCCAGTATTCTTGCATAGAGAATTCCATGGACAGAGGAGCCTGGCAGGCTACATACAGTCCATGCAGTCTCAAAGAGTTGGATAGCACTGAGTGAGTTACACATACACATGTTCAAAAAGGAGTTTGAAACTCACAGTTAAAAGGCATGATTCACGTCTCCTATAGTTTTATCTGTGCTGTCACAGTGTCCTTTTTATGAAGCTGACAGTTGCTGTGTTTTGTTTTCAAGTTTTCAAATTTGATTCAGGAACCAAGATCAAGACACATCATACTTAGATGTTTTGGCTGCCTGATGCAGGCTCCTGGGCTGTTGCCCCAAGCTCACTAGCTTACTTAGTCCTATTCCTGCTCAGTCAGGACTGAGCAATGCCAGAGTCTCTCAGAGCAGGCTGAAAAATTAAGAATTTTATTTAGAAGTTTGAAGTACATCCAAGTGTTGTGAAAATTGAAAAGCTGTTTTGAAGACAGACTGTGGCAATAAACAAATACAGAGCCAGAGCAACAAAATATAATGAAGTATCCAAGTATAAAAAAAGTGACCAAACACTTCACTCGTGTTATCAAGCAAATTGGAAAAATCAGCTTCTTAACCCATCATTACTAGAAAGTACTATTTTCTTCAAAATGATTATAAATTTTCTCTTTCAAAATTGTCTGAAGTCATGGATAACACAGTTTGTGTTTCTTTTCTCATTAGTGTCTATTAAAACAGTACACTAAAGCTTCCACAGCAAAAGCAAATTTTGTTCCATTTCCCACCTAAACTTAGCTATCACTTTACAGTTTTTATTTTTAATCGCAATATGAATTTCAGGTATGTAAAATCAACTTTTCAATGGCTTAATATACAAAGCTATCTTAAATCTAGAAGTATCTGTATGGATTTAAGGTAATAGGCAAATGATCTGGCAAATTACTACTATTATCCTATTAAAGCTCTAAAATACATCTAAAATAAATCACAGAAAAAAAAAGTTCTAAAGAGTTATAAATCTGCCAGATGCTTTGTTTGGTGGTTACTTTAATGACAAACTTGACAATTAGAAAACAAAATATATGTTTAGAACAATCATAAAATGACAAGTGAATCTTAGCTGTGGTTGTATTAACATTAAAAGTTTTCTATCTGATTTTGATCCTTTCTCTTCATAGCAGATGATCACTGTGGGAAAAAATTTCCTTGACTATGAAAACCAAAGTTTCTTTCAAAATATTTCACTAACAAAGAATGTATATATACACACATACAAATATATATATATATATATATACTAGAAGTAAGTGTCTAGAATCTACCAGTTATCATTTGATATTCCTTCCTATAGTCAAGAATATTTTAAATTGTGTTGCCCATTTACTTTTCTAACACAAATTGGAAAAATGGGTAAGAAGTAGATATGCTTTATTTTTCATAGTCTAAGTCCCAATTCTACATGCCATTAATATTTAAAATCGAAGCATTAATAACCATTCAGTTTGGGTCAAGTTTTATGGGATTTCTTATTCTCTTCATATAATCAAAGCTGATTTGCTCTTCATCAGATGATGTTAAAATCTCATTTAGATCAATGAATTAAAGTACTTTAACTACATAGTTAACTTTAGAATAAGAATACACATTTGGCTCTGTCCTTTTTTAATAGAATAATTGTAAAAATATACTGTAATAAAAGTTATGGATATGATCCTGTACTTTTAGAGAGAGTTAATGATTGCTAATTTCCTTTTTTTCTTTAGTTATTTTAATCAAAACTCCTCTTATCTGCCTTGGAAAAGGAAGAATTATATGTATGAAATATATCAACAATAGCAGAAGATACTTACTGAGGGAATGCAATGGCTCTGAGAGATATTAGATCCTGAGGGCACACCAAAGTATAAAAACGGTCTTTGTCCTAGAGAGATGTCGGTCAAGCTAAGTACATATTTAGATATAGGTCTCACCAGTCATCTCAATGCCGCTGGGGTACGAAGCCATTTAAAAACAACCCTCTCTTCCTTCTACCTTTCAGACCAGCTGGAATATTTCATGTGGTTACATGTTTGATTCTGGCCCCTTCCATAATGACCACCACAACTTTCCTTTCCCCATGGGGTTTTAACTCCTTTGATAGTATGCACCACACCCAACTGCAACCTTGTATTCTGTTATTAAAGTCACTTTCTTACCTGTTTGTCTGATTTTGGCTTAATTTGTGGAAAACATTAAATACATTTCAGATCCTTATATTGTAGAAATGTTAGAAACCTTTCTTATTACAATAAAATGACTTAAAATTGTTGCTTTACTCTTACTAATGAGATAACTAAGCATTAATACAATTGCTTTAAATCTAAAGCTTTAAGTCTAAAGCAAGGGACCTCCAATTAAAATTAAAAAAATTAAAAAAAAATAAGACAAGGGAAAGGTAAAGAATAAGAAAAAGAGCTATGAAAAAGAACACAAGGTTGAAATATCAAAGCAGTGGTTCTTCAGGCATCAAAAAACAGGTAAGGCAAGCATATGAAAATCACCTGGGAAGTGTTTTAAATCTGTGCATATTGTCTGCACTTCCCGTTTTTCTCCTTTCCCCATTTCTTCCCTATTGAGAACCACCTTCTATCACAAATTAGAAGCAACTATTCATTACCTCAAGTGTCAAGGTCCCCAGACTAGCATCATGAGTATCACCTGGGACCTTATTAGAAATTCAGACTCTCAAACCCCACCTGGATGACTGAATCAGAATCTACATTTTAGCAAGACCTTCACATGATTCAAAAGGATTTTAAAGCTAGAAAAGTAACAGTACCTCTGGCTTGCTCAAATGATTATCTAGAGGATGTTTTCTTGGCTTTTTAATAAAATAACATTTTTAGCAAAACAAACATTCATTGAGCATATATAATGTGCCAAACAATGTTCAGCCTTTCAATACTGTGTTTTATTCAATCCTCACAACATAGTCACTGCCTCATCCCCATTTTATAGATTGGGATACTGAGTAATAATAAGATAAGTAGCTTACCCAAATTTGGTAACTGTTAGAGAGGCAAAGTTTAAACACAATTTTGATTCTGTGCTCTTTGTTGCCACCCACACTGTCTGCTCTACATTAGGCTGCCTGTTTTTTAAGACCAGTTAATTATTGGACCAATTAATTATTTATTAATTATTGTATAATTATTGGAAAGTTATAATTGGAAATCAAGTTCTGTTTTCCTCATAGAAAAAAAAGCAAGATCTATAACATTTTCCTGTCACCTTATTTTTAACTTCATAATGAGGAATTTTAGGAATTCCTTTTTTAGTTGGGAAACAAGTAAGAAAACTATGATAGTTCATAATTTAAAGCTTAAGATTTGATATCTTTATTTTCCCAAGCTTACCGAAAATTTATCTTTTTTACCTTTGTGTTCTGATGAACTATTTAAAAAAGTTCTTGAGTTGAACAACTCATATCCTACATACATAAACTGTTTATCTTTCTAACTCAAATTATATATCACTCTTTCAGCTTTTAATATAAACACATATTTATCTATAAGCATAGTTTTAATATAAACACATTTATCTATAAGCATAGTTTCTAAAACTGTAGTTGAATATAATACTAATCAGTTAGTCTGCAAACCAGGGTGCCTTATTTTAAGCCAGTGACTCCTCAAATGATGAGTCTCTGAAACATTTTTCCCAGTGCATATAGACTCTCTGAGAGCTGTCAGTTGGATTGGGTCAAATGTCTGTTGTTTTGACAGGGACTCATTGATGTGGGTCAAAAGACCGAGGTGAGTCTGGGCTCCCTGTGATCATGTTTGAGAGGAGAGGTATGTCAACAGAACTGAGCAGCCATGATTTTCTCCATGATAAAGGGACATCCTTGGGAGACAGAATGTCACCAGCTGCTTAGATCTAGAACTTTCGGCAGCACTAATAGTACAGTGTCTAACTTGTAAGTTATAGATGAGGGCAAAAATCAATCCAAGGATGACATAAAGCCAACTGGCAAGGGCTCAAAAGGGAACCTGTGCCCAGGAGACATCCTACATACTAGCAAGCAGAGTTTCTTAGTGCTGATCAATGATAAAGTACCAGTGATTCTCTTGAAACTCTTTACAGTCCTGCTCTTCTCACTAACCCCAAATAGTTGTGAGGGTGGCTGAATTTAATCAACACTAGGGTTTTTTTTCCTAAATAAACTGAAAAAAAAAAAAAAAAAACCTCACAGCATTTCTTCTAAACTTCATCCATTTACAATTTCATCATCATATATGCTTTTCTTCACTTTTGGACCCAAACTCTTCTTGTTATACAATTCAGATGCATCTTACATCCTTGTAAATTATGTGGTATGCTGCTAGAACAAGAACGTTCCATTAACCCAGCTTTAATCATCTAATTCTCCTTCTATTCAAATGATGTCACGTCACATAAAATACATTGTACCATAATGTCTTCCTTCACACAGTTAATTGCTGCCACTTTATCAGGAATGAAAAATAATCTGATGTGATTCCTATGTAATAATTTCCTGACTGTGTTCTAGAGTTTGATCTACTGGGTTAACAGAGTGGATTTTTGTGAGAAATACAAATCTATTCTTTTAAATTCCCATTACATTAAGCCATATGATGGAATATTATACAGTCATTGTGTATTTTATATGTATATATTTTAAAATACCTAATGACAAGGAAAGATAATCACAAGTGAATACAGCAGTGTATAAAACATAAATCCAATAAGAGAGAGAGAGAGAGAGAGAGAGAGTGTGTGTGTGTGTGTGTCTTTGATAGATTCTTGTCAAGGTGCCATTAATGTCTTATTTGGGTCATTGGTGTTCTAATGAAAATAGTTTAGTTACACTAGCACTGATTTGAGAGCAAAATCACTTAGAGATTTTTTAAATGCCTGCATATTTGCAGAACAGATAAGAAACACTAGGCAAAATATATAACAAATCTTTAAAGCTTTTGAGGATTATTAAGATCAAGGCTAAGATCAAAGGTGACTTTTCTTTCCCCTTTTTTGGCATGTGCTTTCAGACTTTCCTATCATAAGCCTCTGTTCGTACTTTTTGTTTATCTTGGAATTTCTTTTCCTTTCCTTCTAACTCACTCTAGATTTCAGATCATAGACAACCTCGATTAACCCTCTGGAGAATGATCCTGGCAAGTCAACCCTGTCTCTGTTTTTTTCCCTAAGGTACACTAGAGCTCTATAAGAGTTCACAAATTTTACACCAGAGTGGCATTTTATAGGAAATAATATCTCATGGAAAAATTTTTGCTATGACAATAAAACCACCAAAAAATAAGTTTAAAATATATTCTTCTAGTGCCAAAATTCTCCTGTACCACAATGTGAGAGTAAAACTCATGTACATTGTTGCTAGCAAAAGAAAAAAAAAAACACCTCTATACAGTCTTCTTGAGTAATTCATTAACTTTAAACAATTTCTTACTTTAAAAATTCCCAAACTATAATAGAGAATATTGATGAATTTTTCTACACAAAAACATTAAAATGGTTGTGTAGTAAAAAGTACCAGAAACAAGCACAAAAGATAAACAGGAACTTAGGAAAGGTATTTGCCACACATTACATGTAAAATGAGCTTCTTAAAAACAGAAAGAATGAACCCAATGGGAAAATGAGTGAAGGCCATAACTAGACAAACCAGTAGAAAAATAACTGCAAAAAAAAAGAAGCTCAACCTCATTCATAACCAAAAAAATGTAAACCCCAAACACATATATATTTTTCACTTATCAGACTGAGAAAAAAATGTTAAGTTTTATACAAGTCAGATTTTTGGTATCTTAAATACATATAGCCATTATAGAGGACATTTTGTAAGTATCTTCCAAAAACCTAGAGTGTATAAACAATTTGTATCAACAATCATGTTTGGAATTTATTCTACCAGAATAATCATATAAGTAAAAAAATGCATATGCATAAATATGATCATTGAGGCATTTTTACATCCAAAAAAGGGAAATAGAAAAAAAAACCTTAAGGCTCATAATGTGTGCTGAGTCACTTAGTCATGTCTGACTCTGCAACCCTATGGACTATAGCCCACCAGGCTCCTCTGTCCATGGGATTTCCCAGGCAAGAATATTGGAATGGGTTGCCATTTCCTCCTCCAGGTGATCTTCTCCACCCAGAGACTGAAACTGCGTCTCCTGAGTCTTCTGCATTGGCAGGCAAATTCTTTACCTCTGAGCCACCTGGAAAGCCCCACAGCCCACGACAGGGGCTGATTATATCAATTATCATATTTCAGTACAGTGAATAGAATACTAAATAGCTATCAAACTGAGTGAGATAGATTTGTGTATCTGATGTAGAAAGTCCTGCAAGGCATATTACTGTCTTTTTTTAAAGGGAAGCAAAGTACAGAACATATATTGCATAAAATGAGAAAGCAGGGATATACACATTTATATGCATGGGTGCACTTTTTTTTAAGTTCTAAAGGGTACATAAAAAACTATGAGTAGTATGTATCTCTGGGAAGTTAAGAGAAGTATACTTTTACTTTATACATTTCCATAAAAAGGCACTTGTACCATGTATATATATTATTTCTACGAAAAATTAAAACAGAAAGAAATTTTTAAAGAGATTTCTTTTCAAAATTATGGCACAATAAGACTTGTGTAAGCTTTATATGAAAAGAATTATATATCACACTACCTACCACGTGTAAAACAGAATCACACTACCATGCTAGAAAGCATAGGGAGTTCAGCTCATTGCTCTGTGGTGACCTGGATGGGTCGGATGGAGCGGGGGGAGTGGTGAGCAGGAAGTCCAAGAGTGAGGGGGATATATGTATACATATAAATTACTCCATTGTACAGCAGAAACTAACACAATGTTGTATAGCAATTATACTCTAATTATCATATATCAAAGTTTGTTAATTCACAAGTAAAAATCTAACCTATAAGGATGTTTCTTATATTTAGTAGTTATATCTACAGAAATGCCTTAGAAATTGCATTATTGTTGACCCCAAAACTCTTTCTCCTTCTCTAGCATTTATCTACAAGGGTGTGAGGGAAGATGTTGACTATAATCAGGATGAGGACAAGGTCCCTTGACAGACGGTCACCAAGTAGAGCTAAGTCTGTATAAAGAAAAATATGTTCTTGATGTTGACAGATGGCTTCATTCCATTCAAAAACATTCTTAAGATGTAGTGTTAATGCTCATTTTATAAATTAGAAAATAAAAATCTGACCTTTTTTAGTGAATCACTTAATCTTTCTTTTTTTTCCAGATTTGATACATGATAAGCTGATCTAAGATGACAGGTTTTATCTAAGTCATTGAAGCCATCCCAGAAAGTCTGCATCCAGGTAAATGTCTTACACCTGTAACACTGTATTTGTCAGTAATTTTCTCTAATGTGTCAACAGTGAAGGTAGCACAAAAGCCACACACCTGTTTCAGGTGACAGAAACAGAAGCAGTAGAAAAGAATGACATTTTTAGCCCATTCCTTCCAATATATAAAGAACATCTATATTATTAACAATGTGAATTTTTAAAAGATTTTTTTGATGTGGACCTTTTTTAAAGTCTTTATTGAATTTGTTACAAGATTGCTTCCATTTCATGTTTTGGTTTTTTGGCCTTAAGACATGTGGGATCTCTGCTCCCCAACCAGGGATTGAGCCTATATCCTCTGCAACAGAAGGCAAAGTCTTAACCACTGGACCACCAGGGAAGTCCCCCTAACATGATTTACCAAAGTATAAACAGTGTCAGAATTACCAAGACATTCATGTATTGATGATAAACCATGTGAGAGATTTGCAACCCCTCGGCAGTGGTCTCCTCGTGGTCATAGGTGACTATTCTGAGCAGCGCTTTCTATGCCCTGTAGGGCTTTGGGAGGGACAGGAGGGAAATGACCATGCTCTCTCATCAGCCCCCAAATGGGCAACTAGTGCTCTGTGATCCCAAGATCTCACTTCTTGAGGCATATGTCTAAAGACTGTAAACCCTGAAACCACCTATTCATGTTCAGAAAACCCGAATGTCTCAGAGTTTCCTTCTTACAAAAGTCTCCCTTACTCCAAAAAGGTATAGTATAAAGGTCTCTGAAACTGGGTACAGAAGTTCCTTTTAATTCCCAAGCAGTTTAACCCCTGGGAGACATAAGCCCCATGGAGTCACACAGCGGGGCATCCCACTCAGAACCTCAGAGAGCAGCTAGGGGGGTGCTCTGTCGGTTCAATTCCTATCACACAGACTGTACAATATTTTTCAGAAAAAGACTCCTTGATTTACCCAGCTAGCAGGATTTCTTTCTCCTGACATAAACTCAGCTCAAAGAACAAACCCTCAGCTTCCCAAATTAACAGGGGAGACATTCCCTAGTTCCTCCAAGGAAAATGAAGAGCATAGCTTGTCCCTTTCTGAATGCGTCATGGCTGGATTTTATCAAAGTAGAAGGTAGATAAGATAGGTGGTAGGTGGCAGACATATGTTAGGGGTAACTAGTCTTTTTGATTGACAAGTAGGAAACACTTGCTGGAAGGCAGTCCACAGTGGTGTTAGAAAACTATTTAGGACTGCTTTAATCTTGGAAGACAAAAATAGTAACGTTCTGCAGAGTTCTGCCACTGGAAACCTTTAGGGGTTGGTTTTTTTGTGAGGTGTAGTTGAAACTTTGGAAGCTGGGCTATGCACATTTTCAGCAAAAATCCAGCTCCAGGAAAATATATTAAAATATATGTCCCGGTTAGTAAGACACCAAAACTAGAAGCTTTCTTTTATATCCTAAGAGTACTGAACAGAAGGAGCTCTTTACATATTCACCCCCTCAGCCTTAAAGCAGAAGAATCAGGATAATAATACAGGGGGGTTCCTCCTGGAAATGATTCTTAGATCAGCCTCTCCTCCTGTATTTTGGAAGCCCCTAAATTTCTGATTAACATTCCCGCATTTGCAGTAAAACTTTCCAAATAACTACGACATTTTGCTTACAAATAAGAAAACACTGAACAAAAGCATCCTGTACAATGTTAAACTTTTTCAGACCTTGAAGTTTCAGATGAATGAGCAAAAACATGCTTAATTCTAAGAAGTTATTTTCCACTGAAGAACTAACATCATACAATTCTTTCACTAACTAGCAACTTTGCCTTTGGAAGAATCTCCAAGCCCCGTCCCAACCCATAGTCATTATACTGAAATACAAAAAGTGTTTTCCAAGAGCCTTCTGAACTTCGTATTATCACTTTAAAACTTTCATCAACTTACAACTACAGAACTTTGATCTTTTATTGATTTAAACCAGTAATGTGTAAACAGCATTTCAGAGTTTGTTTTATATTGTAGAAACAAAGATACTTAGGCTGAAACCTACTTATGATAAATAGGAAAACATGGTTAATACATATAAAAGAATAAAAACATTCAGGGGCTTAAAATCTATGGTAATCATCTGCCCCGTGTAGCTGTTTACATTAATTATAAATGCAATTAAAAACTGAGTTCCTCAGTGATACTAGCCACAGTTCAAGTTCTCAGTAGACACATGTAGGTAGTGATTGCTGTATTCATAGCACGGATACAGAACATTTTTATCATTATGGAAAGTTCTACTAGGCAGTGGTATTATAAAGAAATTATTAATCGTGCACTAGACTTTCATTGTTACTTGGTAGGAAAGTTTTGGTCTCTTTTATATGTCCTTGGAAATTTTAAAATATTTTTTAAATGCTAATTTTCTTAGCTGTAGGTTATCTGGTGTATGGCTCTCAAAAGCCCCTTTTCTCTTTCCTATTCATTTGCATATTAAGATATGTGGGATTAAATGTTTTACTTAAATATTTATTTAAATATTTTATGTATTCTTATAAAATTAGAGGTTTTTGTTTCCTTAAAAATTGTAAAATGTGGTACACATAGTTATGTTGACCTAATATATGGCTGTTGGCTTTTTCACCTGAATCACTGATGTCTCCAAGTAGGCAAAACTAGAAAAGATGTTGGATCATTTTTAAAGGCCAGTATTTTTTCTTTGTTCTTTATATTCTGTAAGATTTTATTTTTCCTACAATGATAGATGGGTCTCAATCATACTGACTTTACTAAAGCTTTATTTTTTTAAGCAACTGAAGAACCAAACAAAATAACTATTAGATCATTTATCTCCATATCATTTATGGAAATGTGTAATATATTAATAGTCGCTGGATTTCCAACTTATTGTATAACAAAGAATAATAGCTTGTTTATAATTTAGTTAATATAATCACCCCCTTTTACAGTATATACTTAAACTTCTTATTCACCATTGTTCCTCTACTATGATCCCATCATTTAACATCAGTTTCAATTATTTTCCAGTCACTTATATCTAGTAGTTCAATTAAATTTGGTTCCTGGACTAATGGTTATATATTACATAAGACAAGAAATTAAAAGCAAATTTATCATTGAAGCATCAAGGATTTGAAATAGCTATGAAAAAGACATAACTACCCAGCCAACATTCTTTTACACATTTAATAGTATCATTTTTCAGTGAAAGCATAAATAATAGAGGTATAGACCCAGTTTTGAATTGTTAAATATGAATCCAAATCTTACCAATGAAAAAAAGGCAGAGTAAAGGTTAGCTGCCTGTGGAGTTTTTGTTTTTTGTTAATAAACCAAAAAACAGCTTTTCTTTATAGAATAACAGGATTACTGTAAATAAGCTATTATCCATATAGTTTATTCACAGTAATATTCATCCTAGGTTTAAAGAATATAGCTAGATATGCACAGCATACAACTATATAGGAAATTCTAATTTAAACTGGATTACTACTCATATTTTTAATAATTAAAAGAGCTCAGAGAACTAGCCTCTAAATTTCATGGTTTCGTTTTGCTGGCAGGAAGCACTTCTCACCAGTACGAGAAGTGCTGTCATCCTCTCCCTTCAACTAGCTAGTCATTCCTTTTAAGACTCTCAAAAGGATTTAGCTCTATGAGCCTTTTTTTTTTTTAATTCAGGTAATATCTAAAATATCTCAGAAATGTAATAGTACAGTACAAACTTGGCAGATGATAACCAGTTATCTAGAGTTAGGTCTTCGGCACCTTTCCAGATTTGAAACAAAATATTGGTCTCCCCCAGGGTGTCCCTGGGACAACAGGAACAATGTCACATCGCAAGTCCAAAGTCCCATCCGAAGCAGCCTTCCTTCTCCTTTTACCCAGGCAAAGCCAAAATACTTCTGCACACAGCACTGGCCACCATAAAAAGCAAACAAAGCCACTGTTGATAGAGCCAGGCAGTGGATAAAGGCTATCTTCTGACCTAGTGTCTGAACCTTGTCTCCTCAGCGATGCTTCAGGCCAAGGGGAAGCACAGGATGGGCATTTTGCTGCCTCGTGGTCTGTCCAGTGCAGTCAGCATACAGAGCAAGAGGATAAAACAACTCAGTATCTTACTTAATGCAAAGAAGGAAATTCTTTGGGACCTGCTTTGGCAGTGTGAAAGCAATGTAAATTCAAGTCACTGATGAGAACAGCTTCTTATGTGTGATACAGAAGGTTATTCTGTAACAGTAATGTCCCAGCCATCGTTTACTCAACTCGAAACCATTAATGAATGCTCATCTTCATTTTACATAGAACATGTTTATCTACATATAACAGAGCAAATCTGTTCATAATTGCCCCAAACCAAGCAGATGCAATTGAAATACTATAGGCTCCCTCTGGATTTATGCTAGAATTTTGATTTAATTAGATTGGTGAATTAGACACATAGCATCTGAATTAAAGAGTGAAAAATATAATATGAACCAGTTCAGTGAAGACAAATTTATGCTATGAATAAAATAATATATGTAAAACAATTTAAAAATTGATTTTAGCTTCCTTTGTTTGATAAAAGTAACAGATCCTAATTTGACATCTTAAAATGAAGAGATCTATGCACAATCTATTTTGTGATTTTTATCTTCTGAGGAGGATGTTTTGTTATCTTTAACCTTCATTTTAACCATTTTCTTCTTTTTTTCAGTTACTATGGTATAAACATCCATCAATCCATATTTATATTATATATATGTATATATATATTTTATATATATATATATAAAGATCTCAAGAGAAAATAATACTTCAATCCTCCTCAACAATTCATTCTAACAATTAAGAACCCTTAAGCTAAATAGAATAATTCATTTCACAGGAAACTTCTTTTCAATATGTATAATTAGTTTTAGTTAACTTTATTAATGAAATGTCGCAAATCAATTAGGTTTGCAATAATCAGACGCTGAGGACCCAAGAGGGGCCATTTCCGTCACAAGAGGGGAAAGTGACATGCAATTTAGTTGGGAAGCAAATGTAATTAGATTTGATCAGTTGAGTATTCCTGTCCTAAAATGGAATCAGGCATATACCCAAGCCTGAGTGAATAGTTGGAAAGAGGTAGTAAAAACAGTGTGACTTAGAAATGTCTTCATGGTACTATTGAAAACCACAGGTCTTTTAAAACCACAGGGAGACAAGTTCTCTTCTGATAAGGCTATGCCTAATTTTTTTTTTTTTCAAATCTGAATGCCTTTAGGGAGAACAGTACATGAACTGAGCTATTTGTCACAGCCCCCATCACTCCTTAATGATGCTTCACACCTATATTTAACTGTCTAAATCCTGATGGCATTTCAGTTTGCAACTATTGTGACCCAGAAGTTTATTACTGAGCAGGAGTGGGGTAACTCTAAAGTTTCTTTCTTCTGACTCCAAAAATACAAAAATCAAAAAAATGTCATGAGAGTAAAAAGTCTTCTGAGTGAAAATTATATTAAACACAAGGTATTCCTATTTAGGGCTGCAGTTTACAATAAATTCTGCTGTTGTTTACTCAATAAGTATTTTCTTTGGACACCTACATGCCAGTTACTATTCCCAATATGAAGGACAAAGTGTGAGCAAAGCAGACAAAAATCCTGACCCTCATAGAACATTCCAGTGCATTTGGACAGGAAAAAAAAAGTTAAAGAATAGAATATATTGGATGACATGAAGAATTGAAATAGAGTGTAGAAGCAGTGAGGGAGAAGGGTGCAGTTCTAAAAGGAGTTTAGGGAAAGCCTCCTTAGTAAGAACAAAGGAACTGTGTGGAGGAAGATGGATCTAGGGAGCGAGCAGAGCAAGTGCAAAGGCCCTGAGGCAGCAGGGCACTGGCATGTTTAAGACACAGCAAACAGGCCAGTATCCAGAAAGCAAACATTAAAGGGTATAAACTGACAGGTAGATTAGAGACATAATTTAGAATGGATGCTAGAAGAGGGGAACAAGTGAAATTTTTAAACTGAAATGGTTTCATGATTGAAGCTGCTTTGAAATGTCGTGAAAAATTTTCACAGGAGAGACTTTTGAAGAGAAGTCAGGTACATGATTCAATCCCCAGTGACTGGCTCAGTAGCCATCAGCAGCAGCAGCTACAACTAGAACTCTAATCATTAAAAACCTGCAACTGATGTCACTTCCTCCTGGACCACCCACTGACATGCTGGGCGCCTTTGGTATACCTCAAGAATACCTTGCCTATCACTGACCTGTAATCCCATGTCTGGGCCTGAAAATAAAACCCCCCATAACAGAGATTTAGTAGTGTGTGGCATCACCATTAGATTATTGTTAGTGAAGGTTTTGCCTTCTGAAACTAATATACCAGTGAACTTAACAATTCCTGGGGCTACCAATGAATGCAAAATGATTTCATACACTGGGTATTCCATTTAAATTATTTTCTCTTCGAGTAAGAAAAAGAAAATTCTAAATAAAATGATGTTTGGGATTGTATACATGGCATCCATCCACATATAACTGAAATAAAATAATTTAATGGAAAACTTCTAATTCTACCACCTCTAAACATGTAAGACAGTCTGAATGAGAAGGAACGATTCTGACTTTGTATTATTTTTAGTGGTGATGTTTTCTCATAATCCCCATGCCTTTTTTCCTGTCCTGCTATTCTTCAAGATTTCCTAATGAGCATTAGAGAACAGGCATATTTAACAATCTGTATTTGCAGGCTGGAAACAAGAAAATGAAGACGAATAGTTTCTCTCCTGCTAATTTGATTTTCTGCAGCTCCTTTCCTACCAGCTTAGACAAAGGATTTAGTTACTATTTCCAGCCGATAGGGCCAAGGACAGAATCATCTGTGATGTCATGCTTCCCCCAAATAGGCCTGTGCCTTACAGGCCTCCATTAGAGACTTCCCCCAAGTGAGAAATGAGAAGTGATTGTGGACAGAATGAATGGGAAAAATGTGATTTCCTTTATTCTAGAAAAACAACACCCAATAGCTATACTTCACAATGCTATAGTAAAATATTTTTGTACATTTCTCCTGTGCATGAGGAGAATTATAGGGCATGCAGTTTGAAGTGGAAATGCAGATTTGATTTCCAAAGTGGTGGTGATAGACGGAGGCTTCTAGAAACAAGGTTATGCTGAGTTGACAAAAGATAACGGACTCAATCCTTAAGTGTTAATATGTGACTGGCTCTCTAAACTGAAATATAACCCCAGAAGAACTTCTGGTATAATTCCAGATCCCAGGGCTGCTGATGGTATAAACAATTATTTACAATGATATAGGAATTTATTTCCCAGGACCCCTCATATCATTGACATCTCATAAAATCGGCTCTTGCAAAAGAACTAGGACATTCTGGGAACATACAGCATGCAACTTTAAATGAGGAGCTTTCCTTTTCTCACGCAAAAACATGAAAGTTGGTTTGAATTGACACAGACTTGTCCAGGCAAGGGCCTGTGATTTCAGGAAGCATGTATCTCTTTTGAAACTCAAGTGTGTCCTTGGAAATTGCTGCGTAAAGGCCAAACTGCCAAAGTCTAGTCCTTCTCTGAGTAAAACCTTTTAGTTCTATGTCAGTAGTTGGTCTTTGCTCTCGCCAGTGTTGTTGCAAAATACCTCAATGTTCACACTAAACCCAAACAGTAGTTTGTCTGTAGTTAACTCTTATTTCAGAGTAGCATTGTATCTTCTTAGTCTAGAAGAGCTGCAAACTTCAGTCATCATCCTGAGCAGAAAAAAATAAGAGATTTATAAAGTAATCAAAATGGTACAATATTCTCACTCAAAAAAATTAAAAATTCAAGAATGAACCATCCTTAAAACTCTCCCAACCTACAGTCTAGTTTCATGGGCGAAACCTTTTCAGAGATCAGTTTGGGAAGAGCCTGATACTGTTTCATATACTGGGTCTTATTGCCTTCTCACAACACTTAAAAATAACTAGGATTATTGCTGTTGTATTATATTGCTGGGTTTTTAATGCAGATACAAAGAGAATGCATCAGTTAACATCTATTAAATTGGGTGCTTACTTGGTCATGCACTAGGTCAGTCACTTCATCTCCATTTTCTTACTTAATTCACAAAAACAAAGCTACAAGTTAGGTTTTCTCATTGGCTTCATTTTTTCACAGTGAGTCTAAGTGGTCCATCATATCACTAACCAATACCAAGACAGGAACTGGAATCTGGGACTAACTCCAACATCCTAGTTTTCATTTCTCCCCCAGATGTAACTCATCAAATTCTCCAAAGCCTGAGATCTTCCTTTCTCTGTTTTTAATTAACTGCTACACTATCAGCATTTATATATATGTGTGTGTGTGTGTATATATATATATATATATATGTATATGTGTGTGTGTGTATATATGTATGTATATATATAAGTGAGGGCTTCCCAGGTGACTCAGTGGTTTAAAAAAAAAAAAAAAAAAAAACCCGCCTGCCAATGCAGGAGACACAGGAGACGCAGCTGGATCCCTGAATGGGGAAGATCCCCTGGAGGAGGGCACGGCAACCCAGTCTACTATTCTTGCCTGGAGAATCCCATGGACAGAGGAGCCTGGTGGGTGACCGTCCGCAGGGTCACAAAGAGTCAGGCATGACTGAAGCAAATTAGCATTAGCACAAGTAAACACTGTGCTAATGTTTGATTAATATGTTTATACATTATTAGATGCAAGTACAAGCTAGCATAATTTTGAACAATAATAGAAAAATCAGGAGATCTGAAAGTAATGTTCAGGATCGGGTAAAGTAGATATTTTCCTGTCACATATCAGTGAGAAAAGTGTTAATTCATATGCCACCAGCCATACGCAGAAATGCAACAGGAAATGACAAACTTATTGCACTGTGAATTAGTTTCCTTCTGCTGTAGAACTGATCATTTGGATTACATTACATAGTAAAAGACATTACAAAACTGTCCTTGAATTCTAGCTTTGAGATCTATAGAAAACACTAGGCAAATTGGCTGAGAATACATAGAAAGCACTTTTTAAAGGATTAGGATGAGTTATTTTCCCCTCTGTTAAATATTAGCCTTTGAAATGAACCCAGCTGATCTGCTAAATAACACTTGCGAATTGTTGTGTTTTAATAAAGTGACAGACTGAGACAGAAGCCACACAAGACCTGCTTATGCTTCTGGAGGCTTTCCAGGCCGACCATTATGCAATAATGCCTTTTAAAAAGGCAAGGCTTATAGCATTACACCTTGCCTGGCAACAAATGTATCCACTTACTCCAAATGCAGGCGTAATTAGAATCTATGAAAATCCAGCCTCTAAATCCCAAACCCTTGGTGCAATACATACTCAGTAAATTATAGCCCCTTACCTCTGTAGTGTTTTCAACCATTCCATTTAAGTGTGTGAATATATGAGTGTGTAGTGTTTTAGGAGGCCCACCCTATAATGCTATGGAAAGGTTTCATCACTATTAATCGGGTGTCCTATAAACAGAACACCTCACTTCTGATTTCTGGAAGGCTCAGAGTCAGTGCTACTGCTGGCAGAAGGCAGGCCCCAAATGGGCTATGCTAGTGAAAAATCCCTGGCAAATGTGCAACCCAGCGAAAATTTGCGAGACTCAACTTGCAGTCAAGACCACTAGCTATACCATTAATATACCTTCATCCAGGCTAGCCCAAGACTCATGCATTTGTTTATAAAATTGCCACAAAGTCTTATAAATTAAACATGAATGAACATTCATTTTACTCTAACGTTGGGTCACCAAGAAAAGAAATTCTTATTTAAAAACCCTCATAAAAGTAGTAAAATTGGTGTTCTAAGAATTATTAGGGGGGCGGAATACAGCTTGAACTACACTGAGAATTGAATTGCTTTGGATAAGAAAACAAATGCTTTATATTTAAAATGAAGACAGGGATCTTAAAATATATTGGGGGAAAAACTGTTTTCCAGAAAAGAAATTTGTTCCCGGATTGGTGACTGGCTGCTGATTCTGAGTTTCTGAGTATGAAGGTGTATTCAGTTGTCTCCTAGTCAGAGAGGGAAAGACCTGGCACCCTTCTGAATGGAAGGGTTCCTATTAGCTTTTCTCCTTCATTTCCTAAAGTGTTGTGATTTTTATTCCCTGGTGTTACGTTTTTAGAAGATTTTAAATCTTAAAACATAGAAATAGGTGTTCAAATTGAGAACTGAAGGACAACCAGTTGAGTATGATTTTTTTAAAATAGGTAATACAGACCTCTAGTGGTTGAACAGCTTGAAAATCTCTACAGGGAAAGGAAATGGTATATCAAGTGTTTGCATTTTAAAGAGGAAAGACAGTTGCTAATTAAAACTACTCACAATGCAAAATTCACATATTTCATACATATTGAAAAAAGGTAATAATGTATAGCAAGGAAAGAGGGAGCACTTCCCATCCTTTTAGATGCTCTCAGTTCTCCCCAAACGAGCAAGGACCCTCCCATCAAAGTCCCAGCAAGAAGTCTGAATCCATATTGTTTTTCTTCTGAAAGGTTAAGGTCCAATTCATTTGTTATAGGTATGGAGCTAGCAGATAGTAGCTTTATGTAAAACAGATTTTATTTACCTTGGCACATAGTTTTGCCTCCATGAGACTCTTCTTCCTCTAAACTCCAAGGGCTGCCTCTGAAAATGCAAGAGACTCACTCAGCCACTGCTGGTCTGTCCTTTCCCAGGTTCCCTCCACTGGGCTGGGGCTCAGTGATTGGGGTGGTTTTGTCTATATGAGGGGCTATCTATTGGATCCCTGCACAAGCTTTGGTGATTACTAAATGTCTATCTAGACCAGTCCGTCTCAAACACGAATGAGTACACAAATCACCTGGAAAAACTTGGCAAAATTCAGGTTCTGACTCAGTAGGTAGAGTGGGGCCTGAGACTTCTTTTCTAGAGAACTCCCAGGTGATGCTAATGCTGGCACAGCAGGACCACATGGGGAGCAGCAAGGATACTCTATAGCATCTCTATTTTCTTTATCAAACTTTGTGTTATACTAATTTTTTTCATCTTTTTCTTCTTTTTACTTTATTGGCATCTGAAAATGTAATTCTTTACCTTATAAGAGTTTTTTTAATTATTATTTTTTTTTCTTTACATTATCATGTTGGTTTTGCCATACATTGACATGAATCCGCCATGGGTATACATGTGTTCCCCTTCCAGAACCTCCCTCCCAATTCTATCCCTCTAGGTCATCCCTGTGCTCCAGCCCTGAGCACCCTATATCATGCATCAAACCTGGGCTGGCGATTCTTTCCACATATGATAATTTACATGTTTCAATGCCATTCTCCCATATCATCCCACCCTTGCCCTCTCCCATAGAGTCCAAAAGACTGTTCTATACATCTGCGTCTCTTTTGCTGTCTCGCATACAGGGTTATCGTTACCATCTTTCTAAATTCCATATATATGCGTTAGTATACTGTATTGTTTTTCCTTCTGTCTTACTTCACTCTGTATAATAGGCTCCAGTTTCGTCCACCTCAGCAGGACTGATTCAAATGTATTCTTTTTAATGGCTGAGTAATATTATAAGGACTTTTAAAGTCCTCTTTCACTCAACTGTGTACAAATATCTCTGGGAACTTGTTACTCAAGTACTGTAAAGTTGATCTTACATTTTAGGAATGGATTCAGTGTCATCTGTTTAGTTTGGTGAGTTCATGGTGGTTGTGAGCACCTCGCTAGCACTTAAAGTCATTAGGCATTTATAACTACCATTAAAAATCTGATTAGCCACACTTGGAGGGTGTGTGAGATCATGTTTTGTGCATGCCAAAAAACTACTAAGCATCCAAAGCAACAGCTACATCATAAAATCAGGCAGAATAAAAAGCACAAGCTGAAACCATAAGAGTCAAGGGATCAAAGTGAAATGTGGGAAAAATATTTTTCAGATAAAATCCATCATTCCTATCATAGCATGTTGTCAACCTTAATTTTGAAATCCATAATTTTAGAACTTATTTCATGGAGTAGTCTTGAAAGGCATCTTGCAAACTTTTAACATCTAATTTCAAATCAAAAATAATATATTAACAGACTGTAGTATGGAGGGAGTACATAAATTATCCTTGCCCTACATGAACAGTAATTCACAGGTTTGGTTCAGGACTTAGATGAAATAATTAACTATGTACAGTACTTAACAGTATAAAAGTAATTAATCTAGCTGCCTCATACTGGTTTGGCCTAAATAAACATGCAATAAAAAAGCCATATGATATTATTATATTTTCACTCACATTCAGTTCAGTTCAGTTGCTCAGTCGTGTCTGACTCTGCGACCCCATGGACTGCAGCACACCAGGCTTCCCTGTCCATCACCAACTCCTGGAGCTTGCTCAGACTCATGTACATTGAGTCCGTGATGCCATCCAACCATGTCATGCTCTGTTGTCTCCTTCCACTCCTGCCCTCAGTCTTGTCCAACATCAGGGTCTTTTCCAATGAGTCAGTTCTTCCCATCAGGTGGCCAAAGTATTGGAATTTCAGCTTCAGCATCAGTCCTTCCAATGAATATTCAGGACTGATTTCCTTTAGGATGGACTGGTTGGATCTCCTTTCAGTCCAACGGACTCTCAAGAGTCTTCTCCAACACCACAGTTCAAAAAGCATCAACTTAGTGCTCAGCCTTCTTTATAGTCCAACTCTCACATCCATACATGATTACTAGAAAAACCATAGCTTTGACTAGATGGACCTTTGTTTGCAAAGCAATGTCTCTGCTTTTTAATATGCTGTCTAGGTTGGCCATAGCTTTTCTTCCAAGAAGCAAGCGTCTTTTAATTTCATGGCTTCAGTCACCATCTGCAGTGATTTTGGAGCCCCCCAAAATAAAGTCTGTCACTGTCTCTATTGTTTCCCCATCTATTTGCTATAGAGTGATGGGACCAGATGCCGTGATCTTAGCTTTCTGAATGTTGAGTTTTAAGCCAACTTTTTCACTGTCCTCTTTCAGTTTCATCAAAAAGCTCTTTAGTTCTTCTTTACTTTCTGCCATAAAGGTGGTGTCCTCTGCATATTTGGGGTTATTGCTATTTCTCCCAACAATCTTGATTCCAGCTTGTGCTTCACCCAGCCTGGCATTTCCCATGATATACTCTGAATATAAGTTAAATAAGCAGGGTGACAATATATAGCCTTGACATACTCCTTTCCTGATTTGGAACCAGTCTACTGTTCCATGTCCAGTTCTAACTGTTGCTTCTTGACTTGCATACAGATTTCTCAGGAGGCAGGTAAGGTGGTTTGGTATTCCTATCTCTTGAAGAATTTTCCAGTTTGTTGTGATTCACGGAGTCAAAGGCTTTGGCGTAGTCAGTAAAGCAGAAGTAGATGTTTTTCTGGAACTCTCTTGCTTTTTTGATGATCCAGTGGATATTGGCAATTTGATCTCTGGTTCCTCTGCCTTTTCTAAATCCAGCTTGAACCTCTGGAAGTTCACAGTTCATGTACTGTTGAAGCCTGGCTTGGAGAATTTTGAGTAGTCACTCACGTTACTACTGTAGTAAGTTGGAATTTTAATATTTCAGAAGAAAGATACCTTTCCTTTAAAAAAATGTTTATTTTCAAATGTTGATCCACTAACTATAAGCTGAATGAATTCTATATGGTTATAATTTGGAGCATATATTTTCAACTAATAATATTGTGCATTCTGCTTCACAGGAGTTTGGTGAATATGGTTATCTATTTCAAATGAAGGTGTAAATAAGAAAACTATTTTTTTAAACTACTTTTGAGATCTACTTTTTTAAACTATAAATCACATATACTCTATTGAGGTACTACAGTTGTGTGGCAGCATAGCTTTGGCAAAGTGTTTCAAATAAATTTGCTTTGGCCCCATTGGTTCTGAGAGGGTACAAGTTGCCTTTGGCCTAGCGACCCTTCATCAGCAGGTCCACAAGGTGAAGAATGGGGTTATTAGTTGATATGTGGGCCACAAAAAAGGCACATATCCCTGTTCAGGCAAGAGAGGAGAGCTCAGGAGATCCTGTGAGGGTCACCCCACATGGGTCCTCTTTTAGAGTCCACCCTCAATGTAAGGCTGCCCCTTTGCCTAATCTTATAGACTACAACATGTTCTACCCTATATGACTACACTGATTAGTCATTATATTATTACCCTTAGTTCATAAACAGACAAAGAAGAGGAGGAGGCTACATAGTTCTTCCAGAATAAAACATACAAAAAGTAGGTCAAACTCAAGCCAAGATGGAGTGAGAGGGGTTTACTTTCTCACCTAAAACAGCTTCACCTAAAACAGCTACTAAAATATTATATAGTCATATATATATATATATATACACACACTATATATATATATGTGCAGTATATATATATATATATATATATATATATATATATATATATATAGTAACATCTGCCGTCAAAGAGCAGTATTCTCTGGGGGTGGGGAGACAAATGAGGAGCCTGAGATCACTGCCTAGAGAAAGTGCCAGGCCGTAACTCAGGAAAGGATAGTCCAGAAGGAGCTCCCAGGTCCCCCTGAGTTGAGGGGATGGAGCTGCTGTCCAGAGAGGCAAGGAATTAGAGCCAGAAGAAGAGAGTACCAGACACTAGAGAGCCTTACAAAGAAAGAGCGTGGAGATCTGAAAGGTCCCACCCCCTCCTCTCCTGTGTTGCAGTGCATGTGAATGAGTAATCTCTCCAAAGGATTAGGGGGAACAACCCCAGAGATGATCCAGAGCCAGAAATTCCCACTAGGCAGAGGGGCAGAACTCAAAACTCATGGGGCAACAGGTGGCATACTCAGAAGGGTTTTGCTTCAGGAATAGGAAAAAATTAGACTACAAGCTGCTCTAGGCTTCCCTTGTGGCTCAGGTGGTAAAGAGTCCATCTTCAATGCAGGAGACTCACATTCGACTCCTGGGTTGGGAAGATCTCCTGGAGGAGGGCATGGCAATCCACTCCAGTATTCTTGTCTGGAGAATCTCATGTACCGAGGAGCCTGGCAGACTACAGTCCATGGGGTCACAAAGAGTCGGACATGACTGAAAAGCAACTAACATACACAAATGTTGCTCTGGTCCTGTCTAACAAGCTTAAAAGCCAGATCTGAAGGAAACAAACTACAATTTAACTGCTTCCCAGAACATAGTTGGAGAATTTATGTGGGAATACAAGAACATCCAATATCCAACAAAGTAAAAACAAAGTTCACAGTGTTTGGGATCCATTCAAAAGTTACCAGGCATGCAAAGAAGCATGAAAACAAAAACCCATAAAAAGAAAAAAAAAGTCAATTAATAGAAACAGACCTAGTAATGACACAGATGATAAAATTCATTACAAGAACATTGGATGACTATATAACTACATTCCATATGTTCAAGAAGCCAGAGGAATGTTTGAACATATTGAAGCAATATAGACAATATTAAAAAGTCTGAAATAGAATTTCTGGAGCTGAAAACTCAAACTTGATTTGACCATGTTCCTTCCACTGCCCCACCATATTCTTCCCTGTATCATGAGTTTGATCCGAGCAGCCTAATACTTCATACTTGCTTAATACTGAAATTCCCAGGTGAAGACCCCCTTTAAGAGGGGTTTACCATCTGAAGACAATAGACTTCCTGAAGGGCTCCACGTTGGCCCTTTCCCATCTCACTTTGATTCCCTGCAGCCTGTCTCTGGCTCCTAAAGCAAATGACCCCATTGTCGGATGGACTGACACTCCACTCTAGCACAGACTCCTCAATAAAGTAGCAGCTGGCAGTCCTGAACATGGCATATTCTGAATTACAAGAGTTTACATTATTGTTCCACTATTTTCTGTCTTGATTTTGTATCTCACTAGAAAACTATATAGCTTGAAAAAGCATGAAATTTGTTCTCTTCACCTAAAATGAAATTAAAATGGAAGTTAGTACTTTTGTAGCTCTCCACTCTTCCCATCCCATCCAAGGCACTATGTATAAAATCATGAACTGTGTTCTTCCAGATCATGAAACAATTAACCAAAATGTACGTGTTGTGTTTTTTACAGAATTCAAAATATGCTCATGCAAATTTAACTATTTTTCCAACCAAGCTAAAAAATAAACTTACTTGTCTAAAAGTTTTATTAGGGCTAGGACTTCCCTGGTGGCTCAGAATCTTCCTGTGATGCAGGAGACCCAGGTTCAATCCCTGGATTGGGAAGAACTCCTGGAGAAGAGAATGGCAAATGGCAACTCATTCCAGTATTCTTGCCTAGAGAACCCCATCGACTGAGGAGCCTGGCGGGCTACAGTCCATGGGGCTGCAAAGAGTTGAAGATGACTGAGTGACTAACATTTTCACTTTCATGATCCCAAGAAATGTATATACTAGCCAAATGTTAATATTCATCAGAAATACTCAATACTCCTCCAGTATTAATCATGTGTAATTCCCTCAATGTGCCCACCTAATCAATAGCATAGTCTCTCTATGTACTTTTGTATGTGTGTGTTCCTAAACCACAGTGAATGAATTTAGAAAATAGTATCAGAAACACAAATGCAGCCTTGAAACACAAATGTGTAGATAATTTCATGCTTGGAATATCACATTTCACTTTAAAAACATTTGACAAGGAAGTTTTCAAAAATAAATATCTTTCAGTACTTACTAAAAATATTTTTAAAATTTAACCTCATCCCCAGTTATGTATCCCAGACCATTTGGTCCTTATGGTTCTATGAAGTGGCATCGGGGTCTTTCACTACTGACCATCTTTGGGGCACTAGATGATATTTGTGAATAAAAGTTAAAATAACATGCAGTAACCAAATTTCACAGATTGTGTGCTGTATTCACCTACATGGAGATATCACTTTAGTGAAATACAACAACGGCTCTAGAAAACTTAACAGTATATTCTCCAAAATATAAAAAGGAAAAAGGAAAGATAAATTGCTGTCAAGATCAAAGAATAAGAGAAATGCAGTCCTGGCTGCCATTCTGCACTAGTTCTCAGACTCTGCCCCAGACCAGTCTCATGAGAATTGTTGTTCTTTAGTGCTTCTTTGTCCATAGGATTCTCCAGGCAAGAAATCTGGAGTGAGTTGCCACTCCCTTCTCTAGGGGATCTTCCCGACCCAGGGATCAAAACTGAGTCTTCTGCATTAGCAAGCAGATTCTTTACCACTGAGCCACCAGGGCAGCCCCCTCATGAAAGCAGGGGTGAGTAATAACCTTATCCCATCATATCTCGGTGTCTTCCTGCTACCTGCAAACCCTCAGTCATGGTTTATTGTTGCATGTGAAAATGGAATTTGAGGAAGGAGTTGTCTAACGGCGGTACATTTGAAGTATTTAAGATATTATAAAAGCACTGGAATGGGGTCTGCAGCATGTTGCTGGGGCTTGAAATCTGTTTTCTTATTCGTAAATTTAGATCCTAAGTTGTAAACTAGCAGTCCTAGAACTAAATTTGATCTGCTAAAGAGCTCTGTTTAGTTCCACACAGTGTTGCTTTTTTTCCCATTTACTTTAGTTGAAAACATTTCAAAATAGGATATTCCATATAAAGTCTGAAATTTCCAGCCTGCCTTAAAAAAAAAAAAAAAAAAACTCAGCCTGTATCTCCCCCAATCACAACTGACACAATCAAGATTCCTCATCCCCACATCCTCTGAGAAAGGGGAAAGGTCCATCGTCATGCCTGCTTCACCCATCTCCCTTACTCCCAGCCCCATAAGTATTTAAACATGTGAACCCCGGAGCATGTAATTTCCAGGGCCCATTCCAGCCATAAAATGTTATAAATCTCTGATTCAAGTTGTTTCAATGAAAGCACAAGACAGTAGAGCATTATAGGTTATAGGTTCAACTACATTATAAGTTAAAATAGACTTTTTAGGAAGTCTGACAACAAAGACCCCATTTAGAATATAGTAATTGTATATGTTTACAGGGATAAAGGGCATACATATAGTTTATGGGTGGCCCATCTGGCAGGTATGGGATTTGATTGAATCACTAATGCTCCCCTCCTACTCTCTCATTGTGGCTTCTTCTTTGTCTTTGGATGTAGAATATCTTTTTTGGTATTATTTTTATTGATGGCTCTTTAGCAATTCATTGTGATTTTGATGTTTTCACAAGAAGAGATAAGCTCAAGTCCTTCTACTCCACCATTATGTCTCTGCCTTCCCTGGTGTCTGTAAGGGCATAGATATATATTTCTATATTTCTCTCAAGAAGAAAAGCAATAAATTTGACCCCTAAATTTACTCCTATAGCACAAATTTCTGTGACTTCCTGATCCACACTAAGATAAAGCTACACTTTAAACCTAAGTCAAAAGTCCATAGTTACAGAATGACTTTTTATGTTGAGAACATCTTAATTTGCTGGTATAACATGAACCGTGTAATTTATCTAGAAAATGGCTTTAAGCTGATGGTTGGCATGCATATTACAATGCCTACTGAAATAGACTGATTTCCAAACATATTTTCTCTGGATTAGAACCTCTTAATATCCAAAATTATTATCATATTATGTTATGCTCACAAAGTTCTAATGAACTGCACAAATCTGCCTGCTCTATTCTGAGTACAAAAATATTTAGCCTAATTTGTTTTTCCATTATTTTATACAGTAATAAAGTAATATCAGAAATGTTATTACCAGAAACAATATAATGTTTTATAATTATTAGACAGTGAATCTTGTGAAGTCATATTAAAAAAAAAACAATTACCACATTTTAAATCAGATAGTTCAAAGAAGAGACTTATATGAATACTAGGGGAGCTATTGGCAAAGAAAGTTTTTTCTCTGAATCCTGCACTTTGAAGGAAATTTTTGTCATTTAATTAGGTATGATTCACCACCCGAAGGTCTATAGTGTGATATTTTCCCCCTCCCAGCTTAAAGTAAACTTAAAATTATCTGAACTTTAGATGTTTATACTGTCCCTTATTTTAGAAATGGATCCTTCCTGGATCTTTTCCATTGCTTTACTGATTAATAACAAGTTGTATCACCATACTGTACTGTACTGACAGAGCTCTGATATTATTCCAATCTGTTTCTTGGCTATGTGTAATAATGTGACAAATTATATACATATGTATAATTATATATATAAAGTATAATTGTATGGGATAATTCACCTAGTATTTGATGGGGACTTATGAATATATATTGAAAACATATAAAATGACAGTAATAATAGGTAACATTTATTGAATGTTTAGTATATAGCAATCTCCCCCCTCTCCAAGTTTCATTTAACCCTCACGTTAACAGCAAATTTTTATCCTGTTTTAAAAGATGAGGAGACTAAGGCTCAAAGAAGATGAGTAAATTAACCAGTTACAAGATTATTCAGAGGCTGAGCCAGGATCTTAACTGACCTTTGTGACTGCAAAGCCTATGGTTTTTTTCCCATGATGCCTGCCAGCCAGCAGACACTGCTAACATTAACGTTCCCTTTTAAGATTCTCAGTGCTGAATACAACCTCTTGACACAACATTAGCTTTCCACTTCAGCCATATATTAAACTTCTTTTATGCTATACAGTCTGTTCATGTGATGGGTTGTAACAAACTGTCTTTTGAGGAAGCTATTTTAAATATAGAATCTCACAACGTTCTTACAAGGGAAGGTAGGAGTTTTATCAGCTCGTTCCCATTTATCAGAGCAAAGTCCAGTGACAGTTTAATGATTTGCCTAAGGTCTCAGTTTCTAGAACAGCAAAGAAAAAGCCACGAAGTCCTCCATCTCTCAGTTCCAGACTAGTGTTAGTTCTCAGTCCTTTTTTTCCATCTTCTAACCCCTGCAATCAACTGATTTCTGCTCTTCAACTTCTTGAATTCTGTCGCTTTTTACTCGATGCTATTGATTTTATATATTTATATAAGGATTCAGCATCAGCATTTACTGTATCTTTTACCTCCTAATTCTGAGTGTTTCCATCTGATCACCTGTTTTTGTACTTTATGGGGTTTTGCTTTATTTCAGTTTCACCCCAATTATCCAGGAAAGGCTGCCTGCGTCTTTTGAAAGCTCTGATGTTCTCAATGAAAAGACCTTCTGAATGACCTTGCTTGTCTCGCATGGAGTTGCGTATCACAACTTCAAATACCTCACTAAAATGTTACCCATTTGGCATCAGTATACAGAAAAGGCTGCATTCTGTGATAAGTACAGTGGTGTTTTCCTAGTGAGAGAACAGACTTCTTAATGGGGAAAAGGAGAAGTATAATTTCCTCAGATTTAGCTGATATTTCAAACACAATGGTGCTTGGATGATTTGGGAGAATGGCATTGAAACATGTTAAGTATCAGATGTGAAATCAATCGCCAGCCCAGGATTGATGCTCGGGGCTGCTGCACCAAGATTTCCCGGGGTGAGGGAGTCGGGAGGGAGGAGGGAGGGGGGTTCTGGAGGGGGAGCATATGTACACCCATGGCGGTTTCATGTCATTGTATGGCAAAACCAATAAAAAAAAAAAGAAATTTGTAGGGAAAGTACCACAGGAACCAATGCAAGAATTAAGATTTTGGTCATAGAATTCTATTAATATTGTTAATAGCATTTCCTTTAGAAACTCTTTTTTCCAGAAATGTTCTTCAGCTACAAAAACAACTACTCATTGCCCTTACAGATCATAAAAAGCAGTTGGGCAGAGGAGACACATAACAGAGACTCAAACTAAGTAATTGAAACTCTGGTTCACAGACTTGGAGAGATTATCGTTTGTAACTAGGCATGTTTATCCTCTCTTACTTTACTTGATTTAATTCTGAGAGCCTTATGACAGGCTACATTCAGTGTGTCGATCCACAGAGAAAAAAAAAAGCCTAATGTCCAATCCAAAGATGAAATTACATTCAAATATTGCAAAATCAGTTGGGCCACTAATGACTCAGATTGACACAGCAGTTGCCTATGGCAGTGATGCCACCAGAGGGCAGGGTTTGACTTCCGGAATTGCTTCCCTCCAGAGACAACTGGGGTGACTATAGGAACCATCAACTCCCCAAAGACCTTATGATGAATCTAGGTTCAAATTCTCTCTTCCATTGTTCTTATACAGAATCCTAGAATTCTGGAAAATGCTCAAAGAAGATAATTTCTAGAAAGATCTGACATAACAGATATTTAGTCAGCTCACAATTTTGGACCCTCTACTAAGTATTCAACATGACCTCGAACATTTGAAGGCCACCTGACAGGATTTTATCTTTTGAGGGATCTATTGTTTTCCAGGGAAGATATGAATATAATACATGAAACAAACCACCAGTAAAATATACTGTATAATTAACTCATTTCATGAAAGATGTGAACTACAGGTTATCAGGAATTGAAAACGGAAAAAAAAGTCCAAACTAGAAAAGCTTCTCAACAACAGCACTATTGACATCTTAGACCAGATAATTCTTTGCTGTGGGAGTCTATCCTGTACCTTGTAAGATGCTTAGCAATATCTTTGGTCTCTGCTCTCTAGGTGCTAGTAACACCCCCTTCTCTTGCTTCCCCTGTTATGGGAACCGAAAATGTCTCCAGACATTGAGAAATGTCTCCAGAGGGAAAAATTACCCTTGATTAAGAAGCACCGAACAGAGTATGAAGTTACCAAAACAAAAAGAACTGAGCCTTGAAACTTTAAAATGTCAAAAATATAAGGATCTGCTCTCTAAGCCTCAGTTTTCTCATCTGAAGAATGGGAATAATGGTGCCTTCCCTCATAGGCCTTGTATTAGTTTGCCAGTTCTGCCACAACAAAATGACAACAGAAGTTTATTTTCTCACAGTTTCGGAATGTCAAGGTCAGGATGCCAGCAGGGCTGGTTTCTGGTGACACCTTTCTTCATCACTTGAAGAGTCATCTTCTCACTGTGTTCACATGGCTTCTCCTCTGCAAGCGCATTCCTGTCTGGTGTGTCTCCCTCTTACAAGGACACCAGTCATACTGTATTAGGGCTCTAACCTCATGACCTCATTTAACCTTAATTACCTCTTCAAAGGCCCTATCTCCAAATATAGTCGCACTGGAGATTCAGACTTCAACCTATGGATTTGGTGTGAGCATGTGCTCAGTTGCTCAGTTGTGTCTGACTCTTGGCGACCCCATGGACTGTAGCCCACCAGGCTCCTCTGTCCATGGGATTCTCCAGGCAAGAATACTGGAGTGGGTTGCCATTTCCTCCTCCAGGAGATCTTCCCAACCCAGGGACTAAACCCTGCGTCTCTTGTGTCTCCTGCACTGGCAGGCGGATTCTTTACCACCAAGCCACCTGGGACATCCCATGAATTTGTTGCTGAGTGGGGAGAGACACAACTCCTTTCATAACAGGACTCTTACAGAGACAAAAGCAAGTAGCACAATACTTGGAATACAGTAAGCATTCAATATCATAAACATTACTATTGTTAATATTAAGCCACTATTATTATAAGTCCTCTATGTGAATCAGATACCAGCAGAAACAGAGAAGTGTATAAAATGGTTATACATTGAACAAGTTTATCTGAACACTTTTATGTCACTTTGTGCTGAAGTTACACAGTTGAAAGGTTTAAACAGATATTTTCCCCACTGACATAGACAATTATCTCAAAGATGTGCTGGCTTCCTTTATGCAAAGGTCAAAGGGCAGTAGATCCAGCATCTCTAGCATCTGATGAGTAGTAAATGATCCAGAAATAAACATCTAAGTACTTTGGGAAATTTCTGTATATAAAGAAATTCTATGTAAATATTTCTCCAAGAGGAGGCTTGAGAGTGATAATTCACATTCACCCTCTTAATTTTATTTATAGGCTTTACCAGTCTTACAAGAGATAAGAACAAAAATAAGTTAGGAAAGAAAGGAAATAAACAGTTTCAAACAGTCATGATCTTCAGCTGGAACCAAATAACTGTGGAGATTTTGAAACTGCAAAGGAACATAGGCCTTCTTCTGCCAAAAAAATATTTGTTTATGAAAACTAGATGGTGTTAGATATTTCTACCACACTGGCTTATCATATGAAATTTCTGCTGGCTCAAGTGAAACCATGCTATCCCATATCCTACTGTGGGGTTTCCTCTTAACCACGAGTGCTTTCCAGTTGGAGGCTTGTAGCTTCAAGAAACAGAATAGAGTCAGCTTAGCTAGCTAGAAGAACAAGAGGAGAGGTTTTATGTCTTATGAAAAAAAGGGAAGCACTAACAAGGCTGGTGTTACAGCAAGTTCAGGAAAAATGGAGTTGATGTTGACAGTTGCTGAGCTGAACAGTTTTATGGCTGGTAATAAAAGCAGAAATTGCTTGCTGAAGGTGAAGGCAAGAAAAGATAGGAATTGCTGTGGCAAAGTTAAAAGTAAGATGGTGGTCTCGGTATGGCATAGAATGTTTGCAAACATTCACCTTATTCTTAAAGAGTTGCTGCTGGATGAGTTATGTGTAACCTCACTGCATAGGTTTTGAGGGCAAAAATGCTATCATTCCCCTTTACAAACCAAGGGATACATTTATTCTATGGTCATAGGAGAAACAAAGAATCCAAGGCAAAGAAGTACATTATCTTATGCAACTCTTGGAAAGAGTTCATTTTTTTCCTCCTGCTCAGACTGCACACAAATACTGGGAATATATTTTAATTTCAAATCTGATGTGTGACATCTGGTAACTCATTTATTGCTAATGAAGTTTTCACAGGAAGCAGCAGTCACCGGTATCTCATCATATTTTTCAGTTGGCAAAGTGTTGTTTACCTTTTATTGGCCCAGCATCCATGCCTCTTATCACAGGCTGATTAATGAGAAAACTCAAGTAGCCCCACATAGACATGAACAGAGAGGTAAATAATGGGAAATAGAATGGTCTGAACTTTTCTATTAAAATCAGTGGTGTAGTATCATTGTAATTTATATTTTAAAATTATATAGGTATTCACTTGTGGCTGATTCATGTTGATGTTTGGCTGAAACCAACATAATTCTGTAAAGCAATTATCCTTCAATTAAAAATAAATAAATTTAATTAAAATTAAAATAATTATATAGGTTTTCAAGAGAATGATGAGAGCTGGAACAACTGTTCAAGCAGCTTATCATCATTGCCTTTTTAGACCCCCTCTCTGAGTCCACAGAGTCCACGAGTCTATTCTATACATCTGCGTTCGTTTTGCTGTCTTGCATGTTGGATTCTCAGTACCGTCTTTCTAAATTCCATATATATGTGTTAGTATACTATATTGTTGTTTTTGCTTCTGGCTTACTTCACTCTGGATAATGGGCTCCAGTTTCATCCATCTGAGTAGAAATGCTTCAAATGAATTTTTTTTTAATGCTGAGTAATATTCCATTGTGTATATGTACCACAGCTTTCTTATCCATTCGTCAGTTGATGGGCATCTAGGTTGCTTCCATGTCCTGGCTATTGTAAACAATGCAGCGATGAACATTGGGGTACATGTGTCTCTTTCAATTCTGGTTTCCTCGGTGTATATGCCCAGCAGTGGGATTGCTGGGTCATATGGCAGGACTATTTGCAGCTTTTTAAGGAACCTCCACACTGTTTTCCATAGTGGCTGTACTAGTTTGCATTCCCACCAACAGTGTAAGAGAGTTCCCTTTTCTCCACATCCTCTCCAGCATTCTAATCCTTCTTACCATATTTGCTTGCAGGGGTAAAATTAGTCACTTACATTGCAGTGTGATTTTAATAATGAAAGTCTTAAAGATACAGGATCTCATAACATCTCCACATATATGACCTCATTTGAGTCTCACAATAGTATTGTGAGCCAGAATGGACAGGTATTTTTTTGCTTCATTATCATTATTTATCATTTATTATAATAGTATTATCATTATCATTTATTAATATCATTATCATCATGAACTTCATTATCGTCATTTTCCAGATGAATAAGATGAGTCACAGGTTAAGTACAAAACTAAAAGCTCCATAGCTCATAAGAGGAAAATCGTATACTTGATTCTGACCTTTTGACTCCCAGCCCCATGATCCTCTACTACCTTAACTCTGACTCTCACCTGAGTCAGTGTCTCCTCCCCCAGGTAGATCTTGGTTCAAATGAAAGTACAGAAATTGGTATCACCCAATCCAGTTAAAGAAACTCCTAGGAGTAGGTGCAAGAGTTATTTGACTAGATGACCTCCTGTTGGGCTGCACTTAAGCTATGCTAGTCCTAAATGTTTAAAAGAAATACACAGCTTAATGAGTAATTCTTAAGCGCATTTAGGAAGCGGCTCTATTTCTTCAGGTTTTAATACCTTGAAAGAGTCAAACGAAAATATTTTAGCTGATGCTACTTTCGTTGTGCGTTGGATTTGATTTTGCCTATGAATCATGAAGGGTTTCCATGTGGCTCACTGGTAAAGAATCGACCTGCTCATGCAGGAGATGCAGGAGACACGGGTTCAATCCCTGGGTCAGGAAGATCCCCTAGAGAAGGAAATGGCAGCCCAATCCAGTATTCTTGCCTTGAAAATTCATGGACAAAGGAGCCTGGAGTGCTACAGATTACAGACTCATACAGGCGCAAAGAGTCAGGCACAACTTAGTGAGACCTGACAACAGCAGAGATTCATGACAGGCACGGAGCCTGCCAGCAGAGGTTGCAACCGAAGATGCCAATACGGCAGTGGGTTTTTTTGTTGTTGTTGTTGTAAATTAATTTATTTACTTTAATTAGAGGCTAATTACTTTACAAAATTGTAGTGTTTTTTGCCATACATTCACATGAATCAGCCATGCAGATACTTCCTGACCCCCCACCCCACCCTCTCCCTGTCCCATCCCTCAGGGTCATCCCAATGCACCAGCCCTGAGCACCCAGTCTCATACATTGAACCTGGACTGGTGATCTATTTCACATATAGTAATATACATGTTTCAATGCTATTCTCTCAAATCATCCCACCTTCAGCTTCTCCCACAGAGTTCAAAAGTCTGTTCTTTACATCTGTGTCTCTTTTGCTGTCTCACATATAGAGTCATCATTATCATCTTTCTAAATTCCATATATATGCGCTATTATACTGTGTTGGTGTTTTTCTTTCTGACTTACTTCATTCTGTATAATAGGCTCCAGTTTCATCCACCTCATTAGAACTGATTCAAATGCATTCTTTTTAATAGCTGACTAATATTCCATTGTGTATATGTACCACAGCTTCTTTATCCATTCGTCTGCTGGTGGGCATCTAGGTTGCTTCCATGTCATAACTGTTGTAAACAGTGCTGTGATGAAGACTGGGGTACACGTGTCTCTTTCAGTTCTGGCTTCCTCGGTGTGTATGCCCAGCAGTGGGACTGTTAGTTCATATGACAGTTCTATTTCCAGTTTTCTAAGGGTTTTTAAAAGTGTGTGCCAGAATCGCCTGGAGGGCTCATTAAAATAGCTTGTTGGATACCACCCACAGAGTTTCTGATTCAGTAGATCTGTGATGGGGCCTAAGATTTGCATTCTGAAGAAATTCCCAGGTGATGGTGCTACTGCTATTCCAGGGACCACATTTTCAGAACCACTGCTAGAAGGGTTAGGTAAGTGACTTACGTGAGAGAAGCACCTATGCTGTGCTGTACAGTTCTGTGGCCAGACCCAAGTGGTCAATGAGACTTGTGTGGCTAGCCACATTTGAACTAGAATGTACTAGGGGAAAAAAAAAAAAAAAACTATATTGGATTTTGAAAACTTGGTGAAAAATGAAGTAAAATATCTCAGTAATTTTTAGATTGATTACATGTTGAAATGACAATATGTTGGATATATTGGGTTAAATAAGATTTATTATTTTTAATGTGGCTACTAGAAAAGTTTTAATTACATATGTAGCTAACATTTTTCTTTTGAACAGCACTGGCCAAAAGAATCAGAAACTAGAGAATGATGGAGTTTAGTGAACCACAGAACATTCAAATCCCAAAAGTTATAAACCCTCTGGGGGGTCAAAGAAAATACATCTGTTGGTCAGACTGAGCCTGAGGCAGTATGTATGCTGCCACAACATAAATACAGATGCTATGCAATATCATTTTACCTTTCTGTCAGCATTAATCAAGTACCATGTTATAATCATTGAAGTAAAAGCATTAGATTATAATAATGAAAAATATTTCTGTTGAACTTCTGAATGAAAAAATCCATTAACCTTTTAAAGTTCTCAGTTTTCTTTCATTAAATTCATTTCACTTATTCTTGCATTATAGAAAAGCTATGTTTTCAAAGTACCTTCATATCTTCCAAAGATCTAACTTTTTAACTTTAACAACCTATGAAACAGAAGTGAGAACTGGTGTTGGTATTCTTATACAAAATATTTTGTAATATTTAAGAGATAATAAAGTAAGAAACGAAATTACTTATGTAGTGGTTCATATGGTAAAGAATCTGTCTGCAGTGCAGGAGCCATGGGTTCAATGCCTAGGTCAAGGAAGTCCACTAGAGAAGGGAATGGCTACACACTCCAGTATTCTTGCCTAAAAAAATTCCATGGAATTTTCCATTCCATGGATTCCACAGTGGATCCTGGTGGGCTACAGTCCATGGAATTGCAGAGTCAGACACAACTGAGTGACTCATGCTTAGAACACTGATTTTAGGGACAAAACAAGCCCTTGAACTATACTCTAGTCCAGTCATTTCTCTGCCAAACCACTCTGCTGTCTTTTCATCTCTACAACATTTTAATGTAAAAAATAAAAGTAGCAAACTAAACTGTATTTGAAAAAAAAAACTGTGATAAAATCAAAATCTAATGAACATTACCCTTTGTTGTTGTTTAGTCACTCAGTCATGTCTGACTCTTTGCGACCCCATGGACTGCAGCATGTCAAGCTTCCTGTCCTTCACCATCTCCCAGAATTTGCTCAAGCTTATGTCGAGTTGGTGATGCCATCCAACCTTCTCATATTCTGTCATCCTTTCTCATCCTGCCTTCAATCTCTCCTAGCATCAGGGTCTTTTCTAACGAGTTGGCTCTTCGCATCAGGTGGCCAAAGTATTGGAACTTCAGCTTCAGCATCAGTCCTTCCAATGAATATTCAGGACTGATTTCCTTTAGGATGGACTGGTTGGATCTCCTTGCAGTCCAAGGGACTCTCAAAACTCTTCTCCAACACTACAGTTCAAAAGCATCAATTCTTCAGCTCATATTCTTCAGCTCATTTTCTTAGCACAAAAGTCCATTTAACTCTTCAAAGCATTAACTAATATAATACTTTGAAGTAATATACTACATAGTATATTACTGTGAGGTTCCTTTATAATACTCTGACCCCACCTCTATATTTTTACCTAGGCAACTGAACCACTGTAAGAAAGTGAAAGTGTTAGTCACTTAGTCGTGTCCAACTCTGCAGCCCTATGGATGGTAGCCTGCCAGAGTCCTCTGTCCATGGAATTCTTCAGGCAGAAATACTGGAGTGGGTTGCCATTATCTTCTCCAGGTGATCTTACCACCCCAGGGATCAAACTCAGGTCTCTTGTACTGCAGACAGATTCTTTACCATCCAAGCCACCAGGGAAAGCCCAAACTACTGTAAGCATTTGCTAAACTTTAAAAAGTTGTATTGTCTTCACAAAGAATTTGAGAGTAGGTTCATTTCAAATAAGTTATTTTAATAATAACACATTGTGCCATTTTTTTCATATTGATGGTATCTTGACTCTCTAACAGCAAAGTATGCTTTTAATTTTGTCTTGCAACCATGAACCAATCTGTCTTTACCCTCTCAACTGGAATTGCCAGTTAATAACACAGGGGTGCGTTAGAGGGTCACAATCTTTGACCATAAATGGAGTAAAAATAGCTAGTCTAGATCATGTTGTTGTTGTTCAGTCACTAAGTCGTGTCTGACTCTTTGAGACCCCATGGACTGGAATATACTAGGCCTCCCTGTCCCTCACCATCTCCCAGAGTTTGCCCAAGTTTATGTCCATTGAATCAGTGATGCTTTCCAACCATCTCATCCCCTGTCTAGATCATGTCCAAGCCTATAATCTTGACTTCATCAACCTAGAGTCACAACCAGATATCCAAATGCTCTGCTGAGGAAACATTTCTTTGGGTAGATAATTAATCTAAAAAAATGCAAAGAAAAACCCATCATCACTGTAACATAATGAATTTATGTTATTTAGTCACTCTGTCACATTCAACTCTTTGCAACCCCAAGACTGAAACAAGCCAGGCTTCCTTATCCTTCACTATCTCCTGGAGTTTGCTTAAACTCATGTCCATTGAGTCAGTGATGCCATCCAACCATCTCATCCTCTGTCACCCCCTTCTCCTCCTGTCCTCAATCTTTCCCAGCATCAGGGTCTTTTCCAGTGAGTCAGCTGAACTCTACTTAGTGATCTTAAGTAGAGCTTATTTATCTTCAGCAAAAGGTAAAATTCTTTTCATTTCATTTTTAATTAAAAATGAGTTCTTAGATTTAGTTATACAGTGTTGTTAAATCATTGTGACACTAATAATACCTATATCAACAGATAAATAGTTGGCTGATTTTATGATTTATCAGGTAATTTCTACTTGTCAAGCCATTATTGCCTCTGTCTTCAAAAGATGCATACCTATTCAGAAGAAAGATTATGAAATTTCAGTGTTTCAGGAGGTTTTTTGAAGCATGACAAGAGAGAGTTCTGGAGAAGCTAAGTGACTCATTCAAGGTCACCTAGCTGATGATCTGAAAAGCCAAAATTAGAACCCAGGCTTCCTTACACATTGTACAGGACCAGTTTATAGACTATCATTCAAAGAATATTCCTGCTGCGATCAGGATACTGGGCACTTTGGGGGAACATGCACAATATACTGAATATTTAACCCTCCTAGCTTCATTAAAATTTATGGTTATTTGATTTGTATAACATTAAAAACTTTAATCTGCAATGAATTGTCATGTGGCCAATAATCTCTAGCATAAAACTCATAATACATGGAAATTCTATAACATTATCATCATTTCTTAGGGGTATAAATTAATTAGTGCATCCTTTTCTTCCCATAACGTCCCTCATACCCCTTAAAGTGGAATTTGAAATGAAGTAAACAGTTTCTGTTCCTGATTTAAAGTCTCAAAGATGCAAATGTGGAATGGCTTCACATGTGAAATCTGGGGTTTTGTTCACAAAGTTGTATAACGCAGCTGTTGTTGACTGAGATGCCCACCTAGGAAAAGCCTCTTTCATCTGTTGAAAAAGAGGCTTGTAAACAGTCTCAAAAGCCATAGTGTTAAAATGATGTTGCCTCCTCCTTGCTGGCTGAGATACTGATCTTCTGAAATGTGATTATGATTCCCTGGGGAAAATTCTGTGAGTCCATGAGTTTGAGGAATTTGTGAGTATTAAAGGACAGGAGTTCATTTATGTACAGGATTTCTTTCAAATTAGATGTTATTTTCCTTTTCTCCTAGTCTCTGAAGTACTACTCTTTCTATACTCACTAGAAAACCTTCCATGACCTTCTATATTTAACATAAGAAGAATATTTTTCATTAACACCAACATGTTAAAGGAAGATTATTAAGCACCTGATTAGACTTAATCACATATCTTTCATCCTTATACTTTTTTTTTTGAAATTAAAAAAAAAAAACCTCATACAACAGAAATACCCAAGAGTTTAGGAAAGACAAGAGTGGGAAGAAATACCATAGGAATGAAGAAAGTTGTTTGGGGAGCCTGGGATATTCATCACAACCAACTTGTTTAAGCTCCTGATAAACAGGAGCTTCTCAAGTGGAGAGAAATTCAATTGTAGACTAGTGTTACATTATTAGATATTAAAGTATTGAATAATTTCCAAGAGGCAAAAATTTAGTATTAACATTCTACTTTCCTTGAAATTTATACCCTAACTTGGAAATAACTTCTGAATTTCCTTTCATAAAGCTGAGTTCTTTAGCTTCTTGGACTATTTTGGACAAAGCAAAGGGTAGGACTGGTTGAGGATGACAGAACATTAAACCACTGTCACCAGAGTTGGTTACACTTGGTATGAACAGAAATAAGAAAGTAGTTTGCACTGCTTTCATTTCTTCTGAAGGCAGGCGATGGTGGATGATATTGATTTAGTAAGAGGGTCAGAAACCACAACCTAACCACTTAGACACACCACACTTGTATTCATTAAGTTTGAGAAGATTGAATCCTAAGTATTTCATTAAAATGGCATTAATACTTTTACTACTGACTTCCCTGGTGGCTCAGATAATAAAGCATCTGACTACCATGCAAACCCAGGTTCGATCCCTGGGTTGGGAAGATCCTCTGGAGAAGGAAATGGCAACCCACTCCAGTACTCTTGCCTGGAAAATCCCATGGACAGAGGAGCATAGTAGGCTACAGTCCACGGGATTGCAAAGAGTCAGACATGACTGAGTGACTTCACTTCAATACTTTTACTACATATTTTTGTATTAAGAGAAAGATTCATCTGGGAATTGCAGAGGCAAATGAAATCATCTCCAAGAAAAGTAACAGAGAAGAAGTCAGGCTGGGATTATCAACCAAAAGCATGGCACGCTCCTGTGTATCTGACTTGAGAGTAAGTCACATGCTTTATAATATAGACTTTCTGCCATGCTTTCTTCTACACAGCTGTGAGGATTCCCCGCATAAAGGAGAGTGTCATCCAGAAAGACCTGAATGCTTCATCAAAGGGCACAGTGGAGAGGGTGGAGCAAGAAGAAAGACAAGACTGTAGCCTAAAGCTTATTGGATCCAAGCAACTTAACTATTATCACCAAATAATGTGTAGAGCAACTTCCAGTGAAGATGAGGACAATGGATTAAGCCATCATGGATATTAACCTTTTTTCCCTACATTAAATATCACATTAGGGCACCAAATAAGAATTAAGACCACATGAGAGGGACAAAACCAACACCAGATACACAGTTGAGATAAAGTTCTAATGACTTTACCAGAATAGAAGGGAAGACCATTAGACTCATGTCCTGAAGGCAACTGTATAGCTGGGTTTCCTGGTTAAAGCCAGAAACTGGAAGACTACTGCCCATTGTGACCTAAGGCTAAAATAACTTTTGTAGACCAGTACAAAGTTGAGAGTGGGTAGAGGGCCTAATGGCTTTCCTAGTACCTGAGTTGGTAAAGAATCTGTGTGCCATGCAGGAAACCCCAGGTTCCTGGGTCAGAAAGATCGCCTAGAGAAGGAATAGGCTACCCACTCCAGTATTTTGGGGTGACTCAAATGGTAAAGAAGAGACCTGGATTCGATCCCTGGGTTGGGAAGATCCCCTGGAGGAAGGCATGGCAGCCCACTCCAGTATTCTTGCCTGGAGAATCCCTACAGACAGAGGATTCTGATGGGCTGCAGTCCATGGGGTCACAAAGAGTCAGACACGACAGGACGGACTGAGTGGCTAAACACAGCACAGCACAGGGGGCCTAAAATGCAGTATCTGCAAAGTAAGGGTAAAAAACGAGGCTGAGAACTGGCTCTAAGAACTTTTCCAGATCAACTGAGTGTTGTATGTCCAGGCAGAAATTTCACCCACCACTACCATCCAGACACTCAGACATCCTAAAGAAACTAACTCTCACTAGAGATGGACGCACAGTCAAAGACTACAAAACCTAAAATGAAGGCAAATGCAAAGAAAGAATGTCTCTAGATGAAACAAATAAAATTTAAATCTGAAGAGCTACAAACAGTAAAGCAATTGAATAGGGGCTCTTAACATGCAGATGTTCAAAATGTCTAAGGAGATAAGGAAAGAAATAGATCCCATAAAATAAGAACAGAAGGTAAAGATATAAGAACAAGTGGATTTGAAAAAGAAACAAGTAGATTCTAAAAATTTTAGTGCCAGTGTCTATGATTCAGTGAATTCACAGATTCTGACTTAAGGGTTGTTCCCTGTAGAATGCCTCACTCATTACCAGGGGAAAAACACACAGGAGCAAAATCAGTTGCTTCCTAATGTCTGAATTATAAGATAGGATCAATAAAGAGAATGCTTTTTGAACAGGATGGTTTATTGAGCTCTCCATCACAAGAAACTTACAACACTGACCTACTCTTTCTGATATTTAAGAAAGATACTTTGATAGATTATCCTAAAATATAATTACTTGGTCTTTTAGTTCTCTCTTTATTATCATAGGAAATTTCAGGGTGTTTTTTTTTTCTTCAGATTGCAAACTCATTAAAAAAGGAGCTTCTAATGGACAATTTAATTAGATTGGTTGGGGCTTGAATAAAAGCTTAAGGAGGTATTAATATTCTAATCAATTTTTAGAAATGTGGATGGACCTAGAGACTGTCATACAGAGAAAACTAAGTCAGAAAAAGAAAAGTAAATGTCATATATTAACTCGTGTATGTGGAATCAAGAAAAATGGTATGATGATCTTATTTGCAAAGCAGAAGTAGAGACATAGACATAAAGAACAGATGTGTGGATACCAACCGGGAACGGTGCGGTGGGAAGAATTGGGAGACTGACACTGACATATATACACTATTGATACTATGTAGAAAATGGATAATTAATGAGGACCCATTATATAGGGAACCCTACTCAGTGCTCTGTGGTGACCTAAATGGGAAGAAAATCCATAAAAGAGAGGACACATGTATATGTAAAGCTGATTTACTTTGGTATACAGTAGAAACTAACAGAACACTGTAAAGGAACTATACTCTAATAAAAAATAAGAAAAAATGCAAAGCTGTTCTTGAAAAGTGTAATCGAAAGTCTTGGGAAAATATGCTTAGAATTAAAAAAAAGAGAAAAAGAAAATCGTTCTTATTTATTTTTAAGAACCAGGGAAGCTGTCAAGGACTGCAAGGTAATTCCTACTAAACAACCAGTAGATAAATGTGGTGTAGCCACCGTGAGCCAACCTTGTGTTTGCAGCAGACTGAGAGTTCCCACCTGACTCATGGAAAATGTGTTCAGCTGCTTAAGATTATTTTTTACTCATGCTTTGAAAGAACAACAGCTTGGTGTTTTTAGCCTTTTAATGGCAAGAAAAAGAGCTTACCAGTGATAAACTTTTTTCTTCTACTCTTTCATGCTTTTTTGACTCCTGGCTGAACCAGCCCTTGCTTTGCATTCAAAATAATAATAGTAAAGATCCACATAAAACACACTTATTAAATACTTACTGCTTGAGAGATGGACCCAGTACTTTTAAGTTATCTCATTTAATTACAATAACAATTTAGTGCAGTAAAAGGCATTGCTCCCATTTCTTAGAGATGAGGAAACTGACTTATATTCATAGAAATGGGATGACTTACTCAGAGCTATACATATCTGTAAGGGTAAAGGAAGATTCATTTACAAGCATTTTGACTCTGAATTCCATCTTCTTTCCCCCAAGGAGAAATGATGTTGTGGAGTTCATGTAAACCACAGAGCCTGAGTCAACTCCAGGGAAGACTATGAGTGGTTTTTTACACAGCCCTGTGGCCTGTGTCACCCTTCCATGCAGTACACATTCATACACCATCCATGCCCAGAAGGTTCTGCAGTATCTATAAATTTACAGGAGCAGTTTCCCATAGATGAAGCTGCAGGCATTCATAAGGAAGGAGGAGCTCAAGCGATGACAAAATCTCTAGTCTAACTTAGCTGGCCACATGCTTGCCTTTAACCACTCTGATTTCCCTACATCCTCCAAAGGCTCTGTGCCATCTCTGGGAAGCGTTCCTGATCATTCTCGGGAATCCTCACCACTAGGCAGGGTCGGTAATAAGTACAGAACATTTCACATGCCCATGGTATGGTATAAGGATTCAACACAATTTTGGCTTTAAGACTCCTAATCCCCCAGCTAGACTCAAATTATCAGGAGGAGCAGAAGGACTGTGATTTTATTCACTTTGCATTCCTTACCCCAACACATAATAGGTGTTGAGTGAATATGAGATGAATGGATAACTGCCTGATGAATGCCCTGCTTGCATTTCTGCTTCCTTGGGCTTGTTCCTGATGTTTTCATCCCCTGAAGTTCCTCTCCCTCTCTCCTTACTAGGTAGGAGTCTTGGTCATTACTTACATAAACATTTATATAAAATGTTCTTCCAATTAGTATGTTCAGTGCTATGCTCAGAGTTCCTCAAGTAATATACTCATTAAAACAATAGATATCTCACTCAAATTTCCAGGGGTGTTGCCCTAGTTGTTCAGAGCAACCTTATTAGTCAATATGGATCGATGGAAACTTATGAAAAGGCTGACCTCACAATGTGAAGGAATTGGACTACAAATCCCTGTTTATAAATTGGTCCTTTCAAATACAAAATTTGCCATAGGAATTCTTTTATAAATGATGGTTACCGTTCAGGCCTACTCAATAAAATTCTATCCCCTCTAGACAAAAATTAATAGAACCAACCAGAGTTGTGTGCCCTCAAAGTAAGATGAAGAGAAGAAAGAGAATTTCCTCCCTGCTCTTGGGCACCCAGCTCAGGGCACCCAAATTTATTCCTTCCTTTCAGTGCCCTTATGCCCAAATTGAAACAAATATTTAACTCTCCCTATTTTTAATTAGTTATGAGTTCAACCCAGGACACTTTTAATCTTTGAGATTCTATAACCTTGACATTTTCAGTTTTTCCTAAGCAAAATCCAACTTATCTCAACTAGATATTAGAAGAACAAATAATTAATCCACATTAAGGTGTAAATGACTGCTAGCCGTTTATGAAGCATTTCTTTTTAATAGAGAATATTTGTTTACCTAAATGAATATATACTTATAAATTGGCATAATTTTAGTAACTATGACTTTCTTAAAAACTGAAAAATCAGGAATGTGTAAAGAAATCCTTCTGGGTGAAAAAGAAATAGTCAAACCTCCCTGATAACCTAGCCCCAGTTTCTATTAAATTATTCCTTATTTTCATCGTCTTTTGTTTTGTAAACTACAGATTTCTAAAACTGCCAAGAGTTTGTCAATTTAAATTGGATTGGGTTTAGGTTTTGGCTTATTATCAAAGGTGAGGCTCAAGTTGACACTGAGCATTTTCTATCAGATTCTTTGGGAGCAGAATGTAAATTGATTTCATTCAGTTCAGTTCAGATGCTCAGTCGTGTCCGACTCTTTGCGACGCCATGAACCACAGCACGCCAGGCCTCCCTGTCCATCACCAACTCCTGGAGTCCATCCAAATCCATTTCCATTGAGTCGGTGATGCCATCCAGCCATCTCATCCTCTGTCGTCCCCTACTTCTCCTGTCCTCAGTCTTTCCCAGCACCAGGGTCTTTTCCAATGAGTCAGCTCTTCACATGAGGTGGCCAAAGTATTGGAGCTTCAGCTTCAATATTAGTCCTTCCAGTGAACACCCAGGACTGATCTCCTTTAGGATGGACTGGTTGGATCTCCTTGCAGTCCAAGGGACTCTCAAGAGTCTTCTCCAGTACCACAGTTCAAAAGCATCAATTCTTCAGTGCTCAGCTTTATTTATAGTCCAACTCTCACATCCATACATGACTACTGGAAAAACCATAGCCTTGACTAGATGGACCTTTGTTGGCAAAGTAATGTCTCTGCTTTTTAATATGCTGTCTAGGTTGGTCATAACTTTCCTTCCAAGGAGTGTCTTTTAATTTCATGGCTGCAATCACTATCTGCAGTGATATTGGAGCCCAGAAAAATAGTCAGTCACTGTTTCCACTATTTCCCCATTTATTTCCCATGAAGTGATGGGACTGGATGCCATGATCTTAGTTTTCTTAATGTTGAGCTTTAAGCCAACTTTTTCACTCTCCTCTTTCACTTTCATCAAGAGGCTCTTTAGTTCTTTTTCACTTTCTGTCATATGGGTGGTATCATTTGCGTATCTGAGGTTATTGATATTTCTCCTGGCAGTCCTGGTTCCAGCTTGTGCTTCTTCCAGCCCAGCGTTTCTCATGATGTACTCTGCATATAAGTTAAATAAGTAGGGTGACAACATACAGCATTGACATACTCCTTTTCCTATTTGGAACCAGTCTGTTGTTCCATGTCCAGTTCTAACTGTTGCTTCCTGACCTGCATACAGATTTCTCAAGAGGGAGGTCAGGTGGTCAGGTATTCCCATCTCTTTCAGAATTTTCCACAGTTTATTGTGATCCACACAGTCAAAGGCTTTGGCATAGTCAACAAAGCAGAAATAGATGTTTTTTCTGGAACTCTCTTGCTTTTTCTGTGATCCAGCGGATTTTGGCAATTTGACGTCTGGTTCCTCTACCTTTTCTAAAGTCAGCTTGAACATCTGGAAGTTCATGGTTCACGTATTGCTGAAGCCTGGCTTGGAGAATTTTAAGCATTACTTTACTAGTTCATTAGCCCCCTAGAAATTAGTCTCAATACTCTCCACTTACAGCTTTAAGTTATATAATATTCACCCATTCATGTGTCCACTTGTTTTCTTATTCATCAGACATTTATCATCTGCCTTATGGAAGTTATGAGGGTTTACACTAGTGAACAAGATAATCCAAACATGCCTTATCCTCAAATCACTGAAACTCTGGTGGAGAAGACAGATAAGTCAACATGCCATTATAATATATAGGTCAAAACTTACATCCAAAGTGCCAAAAGAACACACAAAAATGGAACAGCCAATTGCCCGGGCAAGTTAGGAAGGCCCCACAGAGCATGTGACATTTGCTTGTTGGTGGATGCTGAGACCCCCGTGAATGAAAAGCTAAGAAAGCAATTTAGTTCATACAGTTCTGACCATAAAAGAACATAAGGAGGGTGTAGAGCCAAAAGCCTCAGGTACAGAGAATAACTGCCCGCCTTGGGGGAGGCAAAGAGACCGCTTAAGAACCTCTTTTTCCCAGTGTTACATTTTACAATCTGGCTAATTGGGACTCAGCCTTCTCATAGCACCACTTCGCTACTACGAGGTGCACGTGTGCAGCCAGCTCTCCCGGACACTACAGGCAGCTCTCCTGGGCAGACTAGACGTGTCTCATTCCCGTTCCTCTTCCTACTCCGGACAGTTTGCTACAAGGGGAGGCAAATCTAGGGACCCATGCTCATTTAGGGAGCATCCTGGTGGAGCAATGGGGTCTTTACGCAACACCCCTCCCCTGCCTGGCCAGCCTTGCCGATGCCTAGGGCTGCCTTTCACCTCGGAGCGTGCCTGTGCCCCATCCTGCCATGTGACCCTCACAGCACCTTCAGCTTCCCTCCAAGGGTTTTTAGATAGACTCTTGTCTAGGGCAGGATATGATGCTTCTCTAAATCACATCAATGAAAAGCTTGATTGTTGATTATGTAAAATATTGGAGCAAATATTTGCAGAGGCCTTTATGGAGCTCATTTCAGAGCATCTGATTCTTCCTGAAATCCTAAAGAACTGCTGCTGCTGCCTTGAACCCTGACAAAACACATTTTATTGGTAATCCTGACCTAATCTATTCATTTTATATCCTTTATTAAACAAATGGTTAATTGAGATTAAACTCCAGAAATGGCTTGTGGGCACAAAAGTTAGGAGATTCAGGCCCTTTTGCTACACTGAGTTGGAAGTTAAGAAATAAGTGGTGACTGCATGTAATGACCTGGAAAACCATACGAAGAATGCTGTTCCCCAAAGCCTTCAGCCTTCCCTTCTATCCCCTCTTAAGTCAATTCCTCAGTAACCTAGAGGCAGCAATTCCAACCACTTAAGAGAGGATGCTAATAATTTTTATACCTAAGATTGTGAGATGAAAGAAATGGTTCAAAGAATAAGGCACAAATATGTCACATTTCTAAGGTTTAAGACAATTAGCCTTGCCTACCTAAGGAAAAGCTCAAGTCTTTCTGAATAACTAATTTAATTCAGTAGTACTTTTTCAGGTTTATATTATGTTTTTTTAATCTAGGATTTAAAAATTCCTTAGAAAAAAAGGCAAAGGACCTATGTGAGTATTCACCTAGGACCCCACTTCCACTGATCTGGGGGATATTTATCATTCCCTAGAAAAGCAGTGTGTTCTGAAACTTAATTTAAATGTGCAATCTTAGATTTTTATCTGCTCACAGCTTTTCTCCAGAAAATATGGTCTGATTTGTTTTCCTAAAACTAAAGTTGAGGTACTGCATTTATGAATAAGAAATAAAACTATTTGTTTACAACTGGAAATTTCATTTTTTCATCTTTTTCATTTTTATCTTTTCTAGGTACATTTGGCCTAGTGTCTGAGACTGACTAATCCAAGAGATCAAAATGATCCTCAACTCTTCTGCCGAAGATGGTATTAAAAGAATCCAAGATGACTGTCCCAAAGCTGGAAGGCACAATTACATATTTATCATGATCCCTACTTTATACAGTATTATCTTTGTGGTGGGGATATTTGGAAACAGCTTGGTAGTGATTGTCATTTACTTTTACATGAAACTGAAGACTGTGGCCAGTGTTTTCCTTTTGAATTTGGCTCTGGCTGACTTGTGCTTCTTACTGACTTTGCCATTGTGGGCTGTCTACACTGCTATGGAATACCGCTGGCCCTTCGGCAATTACCTCTGCAAGATCGCTTCAGCCAGCGTCAGTTTCAACCTCTACGCCAGTGTGTTTCTTCTCACATGTCTAAGCATTGACCGCTACCTGGCTATTGTTCACCCAATGAAGTCCCGCCTCCGGCGCACAATGCTTGTGGCCAAAGTCACCTGCATCGTTATTTGGCTGCTGGCAGGCTTGGCCAGTTTGCCGACTGTAATCCACCGCAATGTATTTTTCATCGAGAATACCAATATCACAGTTTGCGCTTTCCATTACGAATCCCAAAATTCTACCCTCCCAGTAGGGCTGGGCCTCACCAAGAATATCCTGGGATTCTTGTTTCCTTTTCTGATCATTCTTACAAGCTACACTCTTATTTGGAAGACCCTCAAGAAAGCTTATGAAATTCAGAAGAACAAGCCAAGAAAAGATGATATTTTCAAGATAATTTTGGCAATTGTGCTTTTCTTTTTCTTTTCCTGGGTTCCCCACCAGATATTCACTTTCATGGATGTGTTAATTCAGTTGGGCCTCATCCGTGACTGTAAAATTGAAGATATTGTCGACACTGCCATGCCCATCACTATTTGCTTGGCTTATTTTAACAATTGCCTGAATCCTCTCTTTTATGGCTTTCTAGGGAAAAAATTTAAAAAATATTTTTTACAGCTTCTGAAATACATCCCCCCAAAGGCCAAATCCCACTCAAACCTGTCAACAAAAATGAGCACACTCTCCTACCGCCCCTCAGAAAATGGAAACTCCTCTACCAAGAAGCCTGCCCCATGCATTGAGGTTGAGTGACACCCTTGAAACCTGTCTGTGAAGTCACCTTAAAGAAGGAGCAGGAGAAACATTCTTGTACAACACCTTACTACCAAATGAGCATGGGCTACATTTCAGAATTAAAGGAAAAAAGTAGATTACGTGGACTGAACTGACTTGTCTACAGCTCTGAACAAAAGTTCTTTCCCTTTGCGACTCAACAAAGCAAAGCCACATTCTGCCATGTTTTGCATTAGATAGAGGATGCCCACTCAAAGAACTGATGTCAGAAAGTGGATGAAAGGGTTAATTTGGAAATTTTTACTGGGAGAAATGTCCTCTCCCTAGTCTGCTCTTGTTCTGGTATTTTTGATTTCCACATGAAAGTATTTAGAATATGTTAAACCTCAAGAGGAGCAACAGGAGAGAAGAGCTTAAGACTGCCACGCCCAGTTTCCAAAGGGCAGCAAAGCTTCCGTGCCTATTTAGCTATCAGCACCTGCAGCCCACTTGTACCTGCTACTGCACATTTCATACAAAGATTCACTAAGCAGTAGTTGTCAGGTTTCAGAAGCTTTTGTGAAATCCAACCTGTGTCTTATAGAGTCACACTGCCAAAATATGCCAGCTGAGTGGCTTATTTGCATAATGATGTTACTGTCGTCATGTATAAAAATTAATTACTTGTACAGGTGTTATTCCAGTCCCAGGTAGTCATGTTAGTTTTATTTCATATCTGAGAAGTATATATATTTTGTGGTGAAAAGATTATATATCATAAAATATGCCTTACTATTTTAAAAAGTATATATTAAACCTATGCATGTATCTCTCTAAACTGCTATTGTCTTATTAAAATTTGGCAAAATTATATTCACATTAAAATAATGTTATTGCAATGTATTTAATCTTTATTACTTAAAATAGATGTTGGTTTATTTTTAAAACAAGACAACTGTGAATAAGTGCAAACATATTTCCATTTAAATCTTGATACAACTGATAATTTAATGCTGTTGGTTTTAGATTTAATATCCTGCTATTGAAAATACAAAGAACACACTTTCTTCCACTGCACAACATGGAATAAATATATCATTCTGAGTTTTCCAAAGTTTGTCATGCAACAAAGAAAAAACTAGTTCCTTATAACACTAAAATAATACATTATTTTACACAACATTTTAATAGGGTTTTTCTATTCACATACATGATAACTGTAAGAAATATAGAATATATAAGAAAGCAGTAAAAAAAAAAAGTCATATTAAGTTCTCCTGCTCAAAAATTACTATTTTAACATTTGGGTACCTTGTTCTACTTTTCTTGTATTCATTATACACACATACATCATTTAAATCATGATACTGAAATCATAATGTATTTTGTATGCAATTTTTCCATTTAATGACATAGCATAGTAGTTTGCTACACCATTAAATTTTTTTCTAACACAATTTAATACTTGTTTTAGAAAAACGGTTATTGGGTCTTTATTGTAGGGGACTTCCCTGGTGGTCCAGTGGCTAAGACTCCCTGCTCCCAATGTAGGGGACCCAGGTTTGACCCCTGGTCAGGGAACTAGACCCCACAAGCTGTAACTAAAGATCCTGTGCACCACAACTAAGACTAGGTACTGCCAAACAAATAAATGTAAAAATAGATAAGTAACTGTATAACATTACAAAATACAGACACATCAGTTTGCTAGTATCCAAATTTTTAAGCATTTAATTTTTTCTGATTTTTCAGTATCATAAATTGTATTGTACAATTCAAGTACATGAATCTGATAAATCCTTTCTGATATACTCCTAAAAGTGGTATAAATGATTATACAGATATGCACATTTTTAATATTCTTCACATACCTTTTGCCAAATATTTTCCAGAAAACGTAACTGTTTTCAATGCTACCATATCTCACCATAGCCTCAGGAGCAAGAAATGTTTAGTAGATTTCAGCAGAAAAGGAAAATTTACTGGAAGGATTCAAGTGCCATGTGCAAAAGCAGGGATGCAACTGCATTGAAGAAAGTGCTGTAACGTTTCTCCTGCCCTTGGCAGCTGCCTCATCCTAGAGGCCATTGCTGTTCTGGAGAATCTGCACAGAGCAGGCGGAGGTACTCATCTGACTCCATCAACAGTGGCCAAAGACCAGTGTGATATATAAAAGAGCTGATGGGATGTGTGGTGGGGGTAGCATTTAGAGAGACCTTGGGGGCTGGGCAGAATTCATGAAGCATCATATTATGTTCACATTCCCAAGGATACAGTTATTTAATGAATAAATGTGGTTATATGTGCCTCATTTTCCTTTTATATGATTTTTTAAATTTCACTGATATATAATACCAACCACTAACTCCAAAGATCCTTTACTATTTTCACAAAGAACCACTTCTAAAAAATAAATTCTAGCGGGTCTTAAATTGTAGCATAAACTTACCCTATCTGAGCTCCCTCCAAGTCTGTTTTTGTAACAGTTCATTTTTTTATTCAATAGTTATTTAAGCCAAATGATTACCAGTAGTTCAAACTTGCTAGAACATTGTATAAGTCCTACCTGGTAAGATTTCTGGTAGATATTAATAATTGTACTCAGCTATCCTCTATCTCATGTATTGATTAACTGGTGTAAATAAGTTTCAGGCCTTGTTTTCATTTTTATTTCATCAAATTATACAGTGATTTTCCCCACCCCATTTTGTGAAATAGATATTGATAACTTCATGATTAATCTTGCTTTTTCAGTGAGACCAACTTAATATTGAAGTTGAGACTACTTACCTAAATCTTAAGATGTTATGCCATGGATTATTATTTATTAACATATTTAAAGGTTAGGTGGATTCATTATTTCTTGGACTATTTTTTAAATTAATAAAAAAGGAATATTCACCATGAGGATCTAGGTGCTCAATGGAACTCAAATGCAATATATGTATTTGTATATTCTTAGTTACATTTCAATACTAGTTTCCCCCATGATAAATTCATTTTTTCAGCCAATAATTGATTAATTCATAGATTCAATAAATTTTGTATGGTTACCTATTCTATGCTAGGGGACTAGAGTTATGTAACATAAAGCTTAAAATGCACAGTAAATATTTCAACCAGCTGTTATGGGGAGTATGAAAGGAAGCCAAGTGAGAAGTAGCTTGACTGACAATCCACAGAAAGGCTCCGAAGAAGGGAAAATAGATTCAGAGAGGTCATAAAATTTGAAGTGAAATGAGTCAAGAAATGGAGTCCCAGGGGATTTTGAACACTGGTATAAAGGATGATTTCCCTGAGAGCAGTGAAGAAAATAAATCAAGAGCAGATGAGATATGTAAAAATTGAGAAGTGGCGGAGGCCTGGGTCCAGCCACAAACTGCCTCAAAAGTCAGGGTGCAAGCCTCCAGGAGAGCTGCATACAGATGCTTAAGTCTCTAGAACCATGGTGGATCCACTGGGTCCAGACCAACCAGAGGAAGAAAGAATCTATCAGGAAGGGAAGCAAGTGATAAACAGCAGATAATGGTATGGGGCAAAATTCAACAAATCTTATATATTGCAGGCTGCATTTGGGGAAAGAAGAAGTCATCTGAATTATCCACTGTTGGTTTTGATGAGACTGAAAATGAATGTAAAGGGAAATGGAAAAGGTGGAATATTGAAGCTGATGATCAGAGAGCCAGACTCTCCAAATTTAACAATGTGACTTAATCAGTTAACATATGACATCCGTAACTATAGCCACTCTTCTTCTTCTGTCTTCTGTGCAGAGGACACTGTGGAACTATCTGTACAATGTCCCTCTACCCTTACCATGGGAATTTCCCAACTCACCTAAGAATATGTCCATTTTCCTACCTAACGCTATCCCCAGGCCATACATAGTTCATCAATAAGGCTTGAAATGAACTATCCACAGCCTTTTCCCTAAGGACTTCTTAAACAGACACTGTTGAAGAGTTGGTCCAACTCCAGTGTTGAAAGTTCCTGAGAGAGAAGTTGTGTGATATAAGCTTGGGATCCAATAGCAACCATGTTGCCACTCTGGATAAATCTAGTCTCTAGAGTGAAGTTAACAAGATCAAGAAAGTTCTAGAGATACCTGAGTCCCTGATTCTATCTGTGCTATATGCCCAGCTCTATCTCTGCCCACCTTATACTTAGAACCAGCATTCATGTCTCTAATTAGGACAGAATATAATATTTTAGAGCTGAGATCTGCATGTGTTCCTTGCTACTTCACCAACACAAATCTCCTTTGTGTTACAGTCAATACATCACCCACTGACCATTCAGCAAGAAGACACCAACTAGGCCCCAAATATCTTGATGTCTTTCTTTAATAAAGGATTGGGTGGATTGTCCCTTTTTCACAAGTGTCCTTATGAAAGGGGGAGGACCAGGACACCCAGTAGTGTGTTAGAAGGGAAGTGTGTGTTAGAGGGGAAGAGGTGTGCTGATAGAGGACCCAAATTTAGTTGGGACTAAGGGTACTACAATACCTACTAGTGTAAATTATTATAAACAGAGATCTTCCCCTGAGGTGTCACACTGATAAAACACTCTTCTTTTGCCCAAGAAATCATAAGTATTAAGAAAACCATTAAATATAAGTAAGCAGAGGAAATGAGCTCCCTGAACATCCTGCTCAAATATATGGTGTACATGCTACCTGGAACCTACCTTCTCTCCATGATCCGGATGTCATCCAGATCTCACAGACCTTGTGAACACTGCATCCTACCCTGTCCAAATAAAACAGAAAAGGCCTTCATTCAACAAGTCCACCCACCTTACTTGCGAAATAAGATAACTGAAGTTTCACAATCAGAAAAATGCAGAATTAGATTACTGTCTTTCCCCCACCACTACAAAAAAAAAAAAACTTTAGAATGAGAGAATTCCGCTTTATTAATATTTAATCCTAAGTCATTCATATAAAGAAACTCTGCATAATACCTCTCTAAGGATGTAAACAGCCTGAGATTTGCCCTTCAAACAGCATGTTAGGAAAATACTTATCTATGTGCCTAAGAGTTAAATTTGATAAATAAATGATGTTAATTTTGAAACTATTAAAAGCCAGTTTGCTGTTATGATTGTTTTGCTTCAAATACCAAAATAATGATGAGCCATTTATGTCCTTGGGCCCATTTCTTGATTCTTTTCATGTCATACAAAGCTTTTTTGAAAAACTGAACAACAGAAGAACAAAAAGAAGAACAACTGGCTGAACATCCCAGGTCAGTTCAGTCACTCAGTTGTGTCCGATTCTTTGCGACACCATGGACTGCAGCAGGCCAGGCCTCCCTGTCCATCAGAAACTCCCAGGGCTTACTCAAACTAATATCCATAGACTTGGTGATGCCATCTGACCATCTCATCCTCTATTTTCCCCTTCTCTTCCTGCCTTCAACCATTCCCAGCATCAGGGTCTTTTCAAATGAGTCCGTTCTTCATGTCAGGTGGCCAAAGTATTAGAGTTTCAGCTTCGGCATCAGTCCCTCCAATGAATATTTGGGACTGATTTCCTTTAGGATGGACTGACTGGATCTCCTGACTGTTCAAGGGACTCTCAAGAGTCTTCTCCAACACCACACTTCAAAAGCATCAATTCTTCAGTGCTCAGCTTTCTTTGTAGTCCAACTCTCACATCCACACATGACTACTGGAAAAACCATAGCCTTGACTAAATGGACCTTTGTTGGCAAAGTAATGTCACTGCTTTTTAATATTCTGTCTAGGTTGGCCATAGCTTTTCTTCCAAGGAGCAAGTGTCTTTTAATTTCATGGCTTCAGTTACCATCTGCAGTGATTTGGGAACCCAAAAAAATAAAGTTTGTCATTGTTTCAATGTCCAGTTCCAGTTCTGGACATGGAACAACAGACTGGCTCCAAATAGGGAAAAAGTATGCTAAGGCTATATACTGTCACCCTGCTTATTTAACTTATATGCAGAGTATATCATGAGGAATGCTGGGCTGGATGAAGCACAAGCTAGAATCAAGATTATCAGGAGAAATATCAATAACCTCAGATATGCAGATGACACCACCCTTATGGCATAAAGGGAAGAAGAACTAAAGAGTCTCTTGATGAAAGTGAAAGAGGAGAGTGAAAAAGTTAGCTTAAAACTCAATATTCAGAAAACTAAGATCATGGCATCCGGTCCCATCACTTCATGGCTAATAAATTGATGGGGAAACTGACAGACTTTAATTTGGGGGCTCCAAATCACTGCAGATGGTGAGGGCAGCCATGAAATTAAAAGATGCTTGCTCCTTGGAAGAAAAGCTATGATCAACCTAGACAGCATGTTAAAAAGCAGAGACCGTGCTTTGCAAACAAAGGTCCATCTAGTCAAAGCTATGGTTTTTCAATTAGTCATGTATGGATGTGAGAGTTGGACTATAAACAAAGCTGAGCACTGAAGAACTGATGCTTTTGAAGTGTGGTGTTGGAAAAGACTCTTGAGAGTCACTTGGACTGAAAGGAGATCCAACCAGTCCATCCTAAAGGAAATCAGTCCTAAATATTCATTGGAAGGACTGATGCCGAAGCTGAAACTCCAATACTTTGGCCACCTGATGAAAAGAACGGACTCATCTGAAAAGACCCTGATGCTGGGAATGGTTGAAGGCAGGAGGAGAAGGGGACGACAGAGCATGACATGGTTGGATGGCCTCAGTGACTCAATGGACATGAGTTTGAGTAACCTCCGGGAGCTGGCAAAGGATAGGAGGCCAGGTGAGCTGTAGTCCATGAGGTCGCAGAGAGTCTTGACACGACTGAGCAACTGAACTGAACTGAATTGACTGTTTCCATTGTTTCCCCATCTATTTGCCATGAAATGATGGGACCAGATGCTATGATATTAGTTTTCTGAATGTTGAGTTTTAAGCCAATTTTTTCACTCTCCTCTTTCACTTTTATCAAGAGGCTCTTTAGTTTTCTTCACTTTCTGCCGTAAGTGTGGTGTCATCTGCATATCTGAGGTTATTGATACTTCTCATCATACAGAACTTATTAAGTAGATATGAGAAGCAGATGTGGCATCTGGTCACTCAATAGGCAAGGCAGAAATTTTTTTTATGTATTCACAGGGAATATAAGAACAAAGGCAATGTATGAGACCAAAATAATGAAAGAATCTACCAAGAATTGTCTAGGAACCAAGCCTTTACTATATCATTCAAGAACTGACTTTCTGTGCCAGGAGCCAGCACTAGCCTGCAGACTTCCCCTTTTTTCTCAAGCTGGTTGGGGATGAACTTCCTGTCAAAATAATCCACTAAAATCCAATCTTAAGCAAAATCATTATAGCCACCATTTATCAAATTCTTAATATAAGACATAGTTCTCTGCTTATCTGCATTATATTATATAATCCTCACAACAACCAGTCTTATCAGTTATATCCAATGAGACAAAACAGGCTAAGAGATTTTGTATAATTGATCCAAGGTAACATGACTAGCAAATGCCAGAGCTGAAATCTGAACCCAGACACTTTGACTCTAAAATCTGTGTTCTTATTTGTTAAACTATGTTGCCCCCTTCTAAGAAAATAGCATCACAAAATATGAGTCATGTGGGTACCTTCCAAAATATTGCCCAAGTCTGTTTACACAAAATCAACATACGTATTATTTTGCTTTGCTTTAAACATACTTACTAGGTCTCAAGTTAGAATTTCAACAATATTTGTCCTTGAAAGTTTGGCTCATTAATGGAAAGCATTAATTGACCTTATACAACATAATACTGGATTTTACATTTACTGTAATTTGATTTTGGATGAGCTTATATTGAGTCAAGCAAATAAACAGGCTATAATTGCTAACTGCCACAGTACTTGGTTCAATGTTCTGGTCCTTGTTGCAGCCAAGAATTTAGACAGCATTCACTAAATGTAAGGGGGGAGGAAATTCCTAAATTAACTTTTAATGTCAAATTTTATCTTCTTACACTTAATGGAATGCTGTTCTTTTAAGAAAACATTCTGGAGAAATTATATTCTGAGAGATTTCAAGTTCTACGGTTTAGATTTGACAATAAATTTAGATGAAGAATATACCTGGAATGATGCAAACAGAAGTGTAATTTATCTCAACTGTGTCCAGAGACCAGAAGAATAAAGGCAGTAAGATCACAGCCATGAGTCTTGAGGACAGTTCTAGCAGTATCATTGAAACTCATCTCACAGTGGATACTATTTAGAACAGTGAAAGCTAAGAAGAGAGCTGTGAAAATTCAGGAAAAGGATACTCCTTCACCTTTGCTTCAGGATGCAGAACAGGTATAACAGAATGGTTACACAGAAAACACTTAAAAACAAGGTGATTCAGCCATGGGCTGAGAGGATGACCATGACATGATGAAAATTCCAACAGCCAATGTGAATCAGAAAATAGTAACAGAGGAGATGAATCAAGATGGGCAGAGTAGGACATGGAACTCATCTTCCCCCATGAACTTATCAAAAATAAATCTACATGTGAAATAGTTCTCATTGAAAACTAGAAACTGAATAGCACAGGGAACTCTGCTCAATATTCTGTAACAACCTAATAGGGAAAAGAATTTTAAAAAGAACATATACATATATATGTATTAATGAATCACTCTGTTGTACACCTGAAACTAACACAACATTGTTAATCAACTATACTCCAATATAAAGCAAAAAGTTTAATTTGTTTAATTTAAACAAATTTTTAAATAAGTAATAAAAGAGGATAAATAACAAATGATACCACAGAGATACAAAATTTATGAGATTATAACAACCTAAAAGAAACGTACTTACTTCTAAAATCATATAACTTGCCAAGACTGAATCAAAGAGAAACAGACAATCTGAATAGATTGATCATTAGTAGTGAAACTGAATTTGCAATTTAAAAAATAAAAAGCTAGTAAATTGAAGTCCAGGACTGGATGGCTTCACAGAAAAATTCTACTAAACATATAAAAAAGAATTAACACCTACACTTCTCAGCTATTCCAAAAAAACCAAAGAGGATGAAACACTCCCAGATTCATTCTACATGGCCACCGTTACCCACATACCAAAACCAGACCAAAAAGAAAAAGAAAACTAAAGGCCAATATCTTTGATGAATATAAGATGCAAAAATCCTCAACAAAACATTAGCAAACTAAATAGAACAATACACAAAAAAGATCATAGACCATGATCAAGTTGGATTCATTCCAGAGTCCCAGGATTGTACAATATATACAAACCAATCAATGTGATGCATTAAATTAACAAAAGGAAAGACAAAACCCATATGGTCATCTTTATTGCTGTAGGAGAAACACTTGATGAAATTCAACATCCATTCATAATAAAAAAAACTCTTATCAAAGTATAGAGAGAACATATTTTAACACAATTAAGGTCACTGTAGACAAACCCATAACCAACATAATACTGAACAGTGAAAAGCTAAAAGCCTTCTCACTTTTCTCAGGAACAAGACAAGAAAACTCACTCTCATGACTTCTATTCAAAATAGTATCGAAGTCCTACATACAACAATCAGACAAGAAAAGGAAATAAAAGATATCCAAATTGAAAGGAAGGAGGTACAACTGTCTTTATATGCAGATAACATGATATTCTACATAGAAAACCCTAAATACTACACACAAAAACAATTAGAACTAGTAAATGAATTCAAAAAGGTAACAGGATACAAGACTAGCATACAGAAATTTTTGCCTCTGTTTACATTAACAATGAAATATCATAAAAATAAGGTAAAAACAATCCCATTTAAAATCACTTGAAAAAATTAAAATACTTCGGAATAAAGCTAACCAAGAAGGTGAAAGACCTGTTATCTGAGAACTATAAAACACTGATAAAGGAAACTGAAGACAATTCAAAGAAATGGAAAAATATCCCGGGCTCTCAAACTGGAAGAGTTAATATTATTAAAATGACCATACTACTCAAGGCAATCTATAGACTTACTGTAATCCTTATCAAAATACCATGACATCTTTCACAGAACTAATATAAGTAATCCTAAAATTTCTATGCACCTTCAAGAGACACTCAATTGCCAAAGAAATCTTGAGAAAAAGAAAAACAAAGCTAGAAGTATCACACTCTCTATCTTCAGACTATACTACAAAGCTACAGTAATCAAATAGAAGTGTACTGGCACAAAAACAGGCACATAGATCAGTGACACGAACAGAGTCCAAGAATCAATCCTCTAGCTTATAGTCATTAATCTATGACAAAGGAGGCAAGAATATATGATGGAAAAACAGCAGTCTCTTCAATAAGTGGTGCTGGGAAAACTGGACAGCTACATGTAGAATAATGAGATTAGAACATTTCCTCATACTACATACAAAAATAAGATCAAAATGGATGAATGACCTAAATGTGAGACATGAAACCATTAAAATCCTAGAAGACAACATATGCAGAAATAAACTGTAATGATATTTTTTGGATCTGCCCATAAGGCAAAAGAAATAAAAATAAAAATAAATAAATGAGATCTAATTAGATGTAAAATCTTTTGCATAGCAAAGGAAACCATCAAAAGAACAAAAAACAACCAACAGGATGGGAGAAAATATTTGCAAATGAATTGAAAGACATTTGGTTAATATCTTAAGTATATAAACAGCTCATAAAACTCAATTAAAAAAAAATCAAAAGTGGGCAGAAGACCTAAATAGTCATTTTTCTGAAGAAGACATACAGTTGGCTAACAGGAACATTAAAATATGCTCAACATCACTATTAGACAAATTTACAGCAAAACCAGTGGGATATCACCTCACATTTGTCAGAATGGTTACCATCAAAAAGTCTACAAATAACAAACGTTGATGATGTAAAGAAAAGGAAACCTTTGTACGCTATTGGTGGGTGTGTAAATTGATGCAGTCACTACACAAAAATAGTATGCAAGTTCCTCAAAAACCTGCAAATAGAACTACCATGTGACCCAGCAATTCCACACCTAGGTAGGTACCTGGAAAAAAATGACAACAGTAATTCAAAAAGATACAGGCACGCCAATGTTTATAGCAACAACACTTACAACATTTACAATGGAAGCAACCTAAGTGTCCATCAACAGTTGAATGGATCAGTGACAGAGAAGCCGCCTGCCAATGCAGGAGACTCAGGTTCAATCCCTGGTCAGGAAGAACCCTTAGAGTAGGAAATGGCAACCTATTCCAGTATTCTTGCCTGGAAAATCCCATGGACAAAGGTGGGCCACAGCCCATAGGGTTAGAAAGAGTTGGACATGACTGAGTGACTGAGCATGTACACACAGGGAATTACAGCCATTATGTTGAAATAGCTTTTAATAGTGTATAATCTATAAAAATACTGAGTCACTATGCTGGGCATCTGAAACTAATATTGTAAATCAACCATGCTTCAGTAAATAAAGAGAACTTGCAAATATCCAAAAAATGTAGTAATGAAGAAAGTATTAATATAGCATATCATGATAGAAAAGTTGAGCAAAGAGGTAGGTCGGTGATTCTCAGCTGGGACTGATACACTCCCCAGAGAAACATGGCAATGTCTGGGGACAGTTTTGAATGTCACAACTTAGGAGAGGAAAGTGCTACTACCATCCACTGTTTAGAGCCCAGGGAAACTGCTAACCATTCTTTAATGCACAAGCTAGTCCCATATAGCAAAAGCGGACAAACAAACCAAAAGAAGCAGCTAGTTCAAAATGTCACTGGGGTCAAAGCTGAGAATCCCTGGGGTCCAGAAGGAAGGGAAGAGCACCATTTCAGCAGCGTGAATCAATTACCTGCTGTGCATGGTATCCATCTGAAAAGTGTTGGTCTCCTGATTTTTATTATCCATGAAATATAGCCCCACCTCTTTTCTGTGTTCCTATTCACCTTCTCAAATGTCACTGCATGGGAATGTCATCCAAATAATATATTTCATGGAAAACTGTATTAAGAAGAGCAGTGTCGTTTGGTGGGGGATAAACAGGCAAATCTATTAAGGCTTGTGGAACAAGCTGTATATTTTATTTTTTTAATTTATTTATTTTATTTGCTGCACTGAGTCTTTTGCTGCAGGTGGGCTTTCTCTAGTTGCAGCGAGCAGGGGGCTACCCTTCATTGCAGTGAATGGGCTTTGGTGTCTTCTGTTGCTGGAGACACTAAATGCAGAAATGAAACAACTGGGCGTCGCGGTGCAGCTGGTGGCTCCACCGAGACACTCTATAGTATTTCTAGCATGTGACGTGATTCTAACAAAATTTTTATTGAACAAAATCAGGGTGAATTATTTTTACTGTAAATATTTCCATAGAGGATTTGAACAGCAGGAAGTGTTACTGACAGTCCAATGGTCCTCAAATAGTAGTAGTGCCAGTCCTAATGGTAGAAAGCAGAAAAATTTCTCATGGAATGGAGAATCCCATAATTGATTTACTCAGGATTCATGCTCCATCAATCCTCATGCTTTTCTGACAATCTGATACATCACTTCCTGCTGTTCCTACGTGCCAGGGACTATCCACTTCTTTCTGTATGGAAGGGTCCCCATGATCTATGTGGACATCCCCTCATGAAGACACACTCATGAAGTTCTTCCAATGTATTTTTAGTGGTACCACCTTTTCAACCTTTTTTTCTCCTTTTCTCTATTTAACATATCATTGGGATTAGTTTTTAAGACGTTTCCATATTCTACAGTTATCCAAAAAAATTTAAACATCATCTTTATTTTAAAATATAAATTACTATGTAACTAATAACTAGAAGTACACATTCTAAATAATAATTTTCTCTGTTAACCACATGCAAACATAAAAATTAGTGATGTTGTCAATATAACCTTACATTTTTTAAAGATACGGTGGGGGTGTATTAATTTACTGAAGTTAAAAATTAATTTTTGTTCCCTTGAACTATACATTCTTTTCATAACCTTCTTGGTTATCCTCTTACTTAAAAATACCTTACTTTTATGAATTTTTCTTCCCTTGCCCCTTATCAAATTAAGAGTCAGTTCTATCAGAATGTCTCTAATAAAGTTTCTTTTGTTTTCAATTATAAGAAAGGAGAAGTTTTTGGAAGTGATTTTCTGTAACCTCCTTATTAATGACACCATAGCCCTGGAAGTTGAACCTAGCCTTCCAGAGGCTTTTTGCTTTTAAACAGGACAATGCCTACAAAGAATGGAATTTAAGAAGCAGAATGCCAACTCTTAAATATCATCTGAGGACAGAGAATTTTGGAGAAGATGTTGCTATGACTCTTAAAATTGTACCATTGATCAGCTCTGATAACAGAAAAAAGGTAATTAAAGGAAATGACATGTCAACCCCAGGGAATCTGGAATGGAGACAAGGGAAGGTTGGTTTGCAGGTAATTAGGAAAGAGGAGAGCTTCCTAGTAACTCAGCAGTAAAGAATTCACTTGCAAGGCAGGAGACACAGGAGACTTGGGTTGACACCTGGGTGGAAAAGATCCCCTGGAGGAGGGCGTGGCAACCCACTCCAGTTTTCTTGCCTGGAGAATCCCATGGACAGAGGAGCCAGCAGTCTACAGTCCATGGGAGTCATAAGAAGCTGGATATGACTGAAGTGACTTAGCATGCACACTGGAAAGAGAAACGTAGTTCCATGTGGAAGCAGCTCTCATAAGCCAAACCCAGCTCAGAAGCAGCTTGTCCTGGTTAGTTCTTCAAAGTGACAACTTCCAAGGTCATGACTCTCAGCAACTGAGACACTGAACCAGCAAAGCAAAGGGCCTCCCCTCCCAGCAGGGAGGAATCTGAAGCAGTGCTCCTCAAACTTTAAAGTGACAATCCAGCACAGGAGTCAGAGTTCAGTCAGAGTTTGAATTCCAGTCTCCTGCTTCCAAGGTATGTAAGCCACATGCTCTCACCCCGGAAGCATTTCCTACATACAAACATTCAGCTAAAATGAAATTTGGGGCGCTTCTGCTTGAAACTCATTTTTTGTTACTTTTGACATGATGACTGTGAAATATCATTTTGGCTGCTTGAGAATCATCATGACAGAAACTTAAAACACTAAAAGCATTCAAACCAGAAAGCACTTCCAAACCACAAACCAAGGTCACTACAGTCACTCCCATACTGATTCTAGGGTTTCCCTAACATTCTTCTGAGTCATCAAACACCCCAGAAGTGTCTGTGGCTCTGTCCCTGCCACTTAATTTGGTGCTGCTTTGAGGAACAAGTTGCGATCTCTTGCCTGTTGAATGCCAGTGCTCAGACCTCATGTAGATTCTAAGACTCAGTCTGTGCAGCAGTGCCCAATCTCAGGCAGACTGTCTATTTAAAGATGGGAGAGAGAGAGTCATTATATCTCAGGATTTTATATTCTCTCAAATGCATATGGGTGCACAGCAAGCAAGCAGCAATACCACACTTCCCTGGTCATTGAATATCCTACAGTGTACTTCTTAATTAAAACCAGCATCACAAATATGATTGCTTCAGTGCCAAAAACCTGGCCTGCTTAATGGCCAATCAGAGTACTACATGATCATTAAATTCATTTAGAACTACTTTTTTTTTTTCCTGAGGTAAACAGTTCTAAATATTCATATTGCTTTCCATCCAGTGTATTTTTAAATACTGGGGTTTTTTTTTTAGTATCACAACTTCCATTTCACCCTTGTCATCAGATTTAACCCTATGTTATCATAGTTTATTACAGTTTTGGGGGTTTGTTTTGTTTTTATTTTTTGCTAGAGTTTGTAGCAATGCAGGGGGTTAAGGAATAATTTAAGTGAACAACACATTCGGTGTTGCCTAGTAACCCAAGCTGATCTGTACAAAGCCATAAATTGCAAAATTTCATAGCAGCATAAAAACTTTTACTGGCACTTAAGCATATTTTTTCCTGATTGAAGCAGAATTCATGCAGCAATTACAACCACATGACAAAAGCTGGTAATGATTAGCCTTCAAGAACTGCTGTTATTTCCTGACAGTTCCAAAGCTGTTTTTGTTTGTTTCAGAAAAGAAAGCATCAAATCCTTTATGGACTAGCCTCACTGACAAGGCAGGATCAAGTCTATTAATTAGCCAGTGCCAGCATTTTAACTGTAGTTCCCAGTGAAGAATGGAAGAGTCATGTAATAATTTATACTTCTAATTAAGTTGTGTCAACCAAAACCAGCTCTAAGTATACCCATACACACTTTAAAGAGCAGCCCTCTTCTTATGTAATATAAAGGTAGAAACACCTTAACTAATGGCACAAACATGCCAGAAACAATCAATGAGAAAAGAACTTCATGAAGATGAAAGCTGGGAGTCAGGAAGGTGTTTTCATTTATTATAGTAAATATAGTGCTATCTTAAGATATTTCAATATTTATAGCTATTAAATAAAAAATTACAAAATAGTTGTTAAATTGTCCAGGGGAGATTATTTTCACAATGAATTCAAGGTAGCTTGTTGAGTAACAGCATCCCAATGCCAGTACAAAGAAAGTATGGGCTTATGGAAATAATATCTTATCACACACACACACACAAGGAATGAGTGTTTCACTGACTGTATTGGATACTGGGTGATTTCTTTTTCTCAGAAGGTTGCATGTTTCTATGAATAGATTCACCAGTGTCAAGGGATTCATACCACAGCTCAAGGAAATTAAGGAATAAATGCTTTGATCCTTTCCTACGCTTTTCATTCTTCAAGCTCTAGCTTAAAAAAATGTTGATAAAAGTTTAACAGGTAATGGAGGCACAAAAGGATGCATTTTGAAACACATGGGAAGAAGTGTAGGTTTAGGCTATTTTTGCATCAATTTTGTGGCTGAGCTCCCTGGTATACATGGTAAGTCATGATTTACTTTCACTCGAGTCCCATAGTGTCAAATTTCTGGTTTGGTTTCTCAGAATCCCCAATCCCAACAAAGCTACAGCAGGATACTTGCTAAGATCCACATGTCACCAGAGGAAATGGAACAAGATGGCAAAGAAAGCAAAGATGGATGTCTATAAATAAAATAAGGGAATCCATCTAATCCAAAGACCCTCAGCCTAAGAAAGTCTATCCACATGCCACTGAAATAACACTTGGAATGCGTGAAAATGGTCCAGAAGACTGACAAGCCCATAACTTAGTGACTGTGGTATTTTGAGAAAGTTGCTTAACCTTCCTGAGTTGCAGTTTCCTTCTCCGTAAAATCAGGGAATTGGATTATAAAAGCTCTAAAATTCCTAACATCTCCAAGACCCTATAACTAAATCTGCTGATCTATAAGAACATTCCCATGGCTTTCCTACTCTGTCATTTCACTATAAGCAACAATAAGGAAACCAACAGTCAGAGCTGAGAAACCAGACATGAGCTACCTTAGTCAAGGTGTGATGTACTTTCCCAACATACAAGTTCACATCACAAAAATGAGACTTGTGCAGTTACTTAGCATGCTTGGTGCATAGAGGACACTCTGCAACAACTCCCCATCCACCAATGCTGCCCCTCCTATACACACACAGACATCTAGACAGACTTTGTGGCCTGCCCTCCTTTATGGAATGAGGCTTCTGTGATTATGAGTGTCCTCTGTGAGCTTTTCTGGGGAGTGCTGCCCTGTGGTGCATGTGGGATCATAGTTCCCTAACCAAGGATCTAACTCATGCTCCTTCAAGTGGAAGTGCTCAAATTTAACTACTGGACCACCTGGGAAGTCATGAGTGTCAATTGTGAAGACTGAAAAAAAAACAAATCTGAAAAACTTTCTTAGAAAGTGGCAGTATATTGCCTGGATTATGTATAGGCTGAGTCATAATTTAGTCACTAATTTCTGATTAAATTTTAAGGCTGATCCACTTAGATATTCTGAAAATAAGTTGATGTTCATCAAATCAATGATAAATGAAGCATGTCTTCTACACTGTGTTGGAAAGCAATAGAAATATCAAATTTGTGAATGATCATTAAATGAATTAGGTGAAATATGAATATTTTGTTTCATTAAAGCTAATACTTTATTCTGAAAAGAGGCAACAGAACATGTATTCAATACTCTACTAAAGCTAAGAGAAGCATTATGAGAATAACGGAAGCTCTCAGCATCTTTCTACAATCAGTCCAGGAAGAAAATAAATATGCTTATCAAATTACTTCTCATTTGTTGCTGTCAGAATAAAATAAAGCATACAAATTCCCTGATACATTTTCTAAAATATATTACTTGAAATTTCCAAGACTTCTTAAAGATGAATATTGTACCATCTTCAATAACTAAGGCAAAAATTGTATGGGTTTTCATGTGTATATGGCTCAGTCACTCAGTTGTGTCCAACTCTTTGAAACCCTATGGACTGTAGCTGGCCAGGCTTCTCTGTCCATGAGATTATCCAGGCAGGAATTCTAGAGTGGGTTGCCATTTCCTCCTCCAGGGGATCTTCCTGACCTAGGTATCAAACCAGTGTCTCCTGCATCTCCTACAGTGGCAGGCAGATTCTTTACCACTGAGCCATCTGGGAAGCCCATATGGATTATCATAGATATATATAAATTTTCTGGGCTTCCCTAGTGGCTCAGTTGGTAAAGAAACCACTTGCAATGCAGGAGACCCGAGTTTGATCCCTGGGTTGGGAGGATCCTCTGGAGAAGGAAATGACCACCCACTCAAGTATTCTTGCCTGAGAAATGCCATGGACAGAGGAGCCTGACAGGCCATAGACCCTGGATTCGGACACAGCTTAGTAACTAAACTACCACCACCACCATATAAATGTTGCAGTTTATTGAGTTAATGGACATTACTGAAGTGCTTTAGATATTGCAGTACACAAATATAATGCACTTTTATTAAAAATCTCCAGCCCAAATTGACAAGTAGAAATTCTGAAAATCTATTTTATTTTTTCTTTTAATCTATTCTATCCCTCAACCTCACAACTTAGGAGTAAACTCTAAGGTAGCCAAAATCAGAGGAGGTCAGTTTCCTAACCAAATAAAGGAAAAGTTTCAAACTATTTTTTTTTTTCTTATCTACAATGTCATTTCATTTCCAAAGGAATGGAGTATTTCGGCTTTTTACTATGTTCAAAACAGTTTTATTTTAACAATTGTTAGTTTCTGTTTGAGGCTGTTCCCATTTACATAAAAAATGTTGGACACACAAATTACCTCATGTTAGATCTGAAGGTCTGAAGAAAACCAGTTTTCTTAAATCTAAGTTTTAAAGCAAAAAACTGTTCAAATAATATAATTTTCTTAGAGAGTACATTCGATATGCTCTGCCTTTTAAACAAGGTGCAACAGACAGTACCATTTTCACCTTTCATTCTAGGATTTATAATGGTAGGACCATGAAAAGGTAACAGTGAAGAACTGGGGAAAAAAATGAAGCATGAGTTTTCTTTTGTTTTTTCCTTTTACTTGAAATAGTGGCTTCTTAAAATCTCATGGAAGACTAAAAAGTAGTTTTCAACTTGGAGACACAGAAAGTAAAATAGGTCAAAGTCCACTGCATCTATTTTCAATTATTGAGATACACAGTCCTTAAGCAGCCAGAGTCAGCCAGAATTGTCTGAGACCTGGGGATCATAATGAAAATATCTTATAGTAAAATATATTCCCCATAGGTTTAAATGCAAAATGAGAACCCAACTTTTTATTACTCGTTAAATGAAATGTGCACTCTTTATCCCCTTTTAAGGTCAAGTATGCAGTATTTTGGAAAACAAACCATAAAAACATGATTAGAGAGAACAGAGGAAGTCATTATTTTCTCCAGTCATAAAGAATGCAGCATCATTCTATCAATCTAATGTATCTTTGTAACAGCGCTGGCAGCATGTGGCAGCGCTTAAATTGCAAATACAGTATTTAAGAAAAAGCTTGGATTAAAGGATCACCAAGATGAGCTGAAAAATATCTAAATGGATTAGATTATTTTTATAAATTCCATTTTCTTCCCAAAGACCCACTTAACATTACATATTGCCATATTATCTACCTCCATGAAAATAACATATTCATCAGGCCAAAAATCATAAAGTGAACTCACATGTACATAGATAGAGTCTGTTGTGATATATGGTATAGGAAACAAAAATATCCATGAAATTAGTGTAGAAGATGTTGAGCCTGAATTGATAAACTTAACATAACATTTCTTGGTTTACTTTGCTTTCTTGGAAAGATTTATGATTCAAAAACTGAAGATGGCAAATGTACCTTCTCAGGGTTACCATCAGGAGAGACCTCATGCAAAAGCTTATCACAGACACAAATATTTCAGAGCATGTTGCCTTTGTAAAGCACAGCTTTGCTGTTGAGACAGTTCCAATGCAATGTCAGTTTTTCAACAACAGCTGCTAGCTATCTGTCATATTCAGGGCAGTTAAGCTTTTGCTGTACTCCACTTGAGGCCGCTGGATCAACTTGAAACCAATATGAAAAACATGTTTAGGAAAGGAAAGGAAAAGACTTTTAATATTAGAAACATGCCATATCATACATGAGATTCTCACCAGCCTAGCTTTATCAAGCAAGGTTATCTAAGAGAGGATGAATTTCTAAGTCACCATTCAGGCTCAGGATTTCATGTTTCAGAGCTCAGTGTTGGCTTCTATTTCTAATCTGTCTTCTTTCAACTGATGTACAGCAGTTTCTACAAGATCTGGTTCTCCATAAAATAAAAGAACAAGAAGGTAAATCCTACTAAAACTTGAATGTTCATAATGTATGATGAGCTAAAAATCCTTCTGACAACCAGGAGAATCTGCAAAATTCATAGAAGTGGACTTTTTGTTCGCTTGGGTGGTTGGTTTGGACCTTCTGTGTTTTGCTTTTTGTTTTTTGTGAGGAGGGTTGATGTTGCAATCTTATCTCCTATGCTAACATGAATTAAGAAGGCTGCCTCTGTACAGACCAGTTTGTTTCTCATCCTGATGGTTTGTTAATGTAATAAATGAGATAAATAGTCTGTGCAAGAAATAAAACTGACCTCCTGGATAGGCCAAGGAAATGTCAGGCCCCACTTATTATAGAAAATTCAGCAGAAACCCACAAAGACCCCAAGTAATTGGAGGGAAGCCAAAGGCACAGACACCACAAACTAAAGATTTGCTTTCAAGTTTCTGCTTCTCTATCTTTTCTATTCATGTCTCATAGTAAGACCTAGGATTTGACTTGGCACTGCTAAGTAAGACACGAGCTCAAGAGAAAAATTGGCATAAAAGAAATGAAGATTAATTATTTTTTAAAGTTGTATTTTTCTTACACTCTTAAGCCAGATGTTCACTGGACTCAAAGTTGGTGGCCAGACTGAAAATTTGAACATTTATGTCTTCAAACAAAATGTTCCTTTCTAGTTTGTGTTTCAGAATTATTAACAAGAGGACTAGCCCCTCTTCAAAGCAAATTAAGAAGATAATAGTTCCAGCTCTCCCTCTGAGTCATTTCTGGCTCACAGATCAGCAATTCATTTCTAAGGGAAGATGCAAATGAGAAGATAGGACACCAGCTAAGGTGTCTGGGTCCATAAAAACGCATGTGTGAAATACATGCTGAGAAAGACTTTGCATAGCCACCTGCATCTCCAGCCATAGCTCAGCATCAACACTTAGTAAACTAGTCTAGGGCTGAAGGAGCCACATAGATGAGCTGCCCTTGATAACAACACTGGGTGGTGCGCAAATCAGTGCTTTCATTTTGCATGAGGTCATACTCCAACATATAAAATCTTAGTAAGTTCTGTAGACAGTTCTAATATTGTGAATTTGTGCATTTTGTTAGCCTAAATATTGTTCTCCTGTGTTCCAAGTGCTACAGCATTCTGATTCCTCCAGTAAATTTGATACTGAAGTTAAAAACAATAAAAACACCTTCAGAAGCCTAATTCAATATGCTGGGTGACTGATATATACAAACAAAACTCAAGGTTGATGAAAAGAAGGATCTAAAGGACTTTAACTACTCCTCTCTCTTTGTTAATGTCAATGAAAAAGTGAAGTTAGATTCACAACTAGACACAAATTTAAGATTCATTTGACAAATATTTTTGAGCAACCTGGCACTCTTAAAATTTTGGGATATATAGCAGTTAAGAAATGCTAAAGAATTAACCTCTGCAGTTACAGAAATTACATTCTAGAAGAAGGAAAAATGTAATGAATGGGATAGTTAAGTGAAATAAAATACATAGAAAATAAAGATGGTAAGTGAGTGTGTAAGAGAAAAATAAAACAGGGGAAAGGACAATGATTTTCAGGTTTAGAGAAGGGGACAGGGAGTCAGTTGAAAACAGGGTAAGATCAGAGAAGACCTCGTTGTGATGGTGACCTTCAACAAGTTAATGAGAAGTCAGCCACAGTAATATCTAGGAGAAAAGCATTAGAAGCAGAGGATATGGCAAAGACAAAGTGGGGAGGAAGTGCAGACTCTGCAGTAATTATATAGGTTATTGTAAGACTTCGTTGGGTTTCACTGGTGGCACTAGTGGTAAAGAATCCACCTGCCAGTGCAGGTGACATAAGAGACACCGGTTCCACCCCTGGATCAGGAAGATCCCCTGGAGGAGGGCATGGTAATCCTCTCCAGTATTCTTGCCTGGAGAATCCCATGGACAGAAGAGCCTGGCGGGCTACAGTCCATAGGGTCTCAAAGAGCCAGATGAAACTGAAGCCACTTAGAAAGCAAGACTTGGTTAACATAATGGATGAGATGAACAGATTGTGAACAAATAAAACTGACCTCCTAAATATGCTAAGGAAACTGACTCAGAGACAAGATTTACATTTGTCTGGATTCAAAGACAAGATTTATGCTTCTACGCAAATATGAAAAATCCCTTAAATAGTACAAAAGTTAGAATTGGACATGGAACAACGGACTGGTTCCAAATTAGGAAAGGAGTATGTCAAGGCTGTATGTTGTCACCATGGTTTTTTAACTTATATGCAGAGTACATCATGTGAAATGCTGGGCTAGATGAAGCACAGGCTGGAATCAAGATTACCAGGAGAAATATCAATAACCTCAGATATGCAGATGACACCATCCTTATGACAGAAAGCAAAGAGGAACTAAAGAGCCTCTTGATAAAAGTGAAAGAGGAGAGTGAAAAAGTTGGCTTAAAACTCAACATTCAAAAAGCTAAGATCATGATATCTGGTCCCATCACTTCATGACAAATATATGGTGAAACAGTATAAACAGTGAGACACATTATTTTCTTGTGCTCCAAAATCACTGCAGATGGTGACTGCAGCCATGAAATTAAAAGACACTTGTTCCTTGAAGAAAAGCTATGACCAACCTAGACAGCATATTAAAAAGCAGAGACATTACTTTGCCAACAAAGGTCTATCTAGTCAAAACTATGGTTTTTCCAGTAGTCATGTATGGATGTGAGAGTTGGACCATAAAGAAAGTTGAGTGATGAGGAAACTTTTAAACTGTTGGAGAAGATTTTTGAGAGTCCCTTCAACTTCAAGGAGATCATACCAGTCAATCCTAAAGGAAATCAGTCCTGAATATTTATTGCAAGGACTGATGCTAAAGCTGAAGCTACTTTTACCACCTGATGCAAAGAACTGACTCCTTTGAAAAGACCCTGATGCTGGGAAAGATTGAAGGCAGGAGGAGAAGGGAACAAGCGAGGATGAGATGGTTGTATGGCATCACCGACTCTATGGACATGAGTTTGAGCAAACTCCAGGAGTTGGTGATGGACACAGAGGCCTGGCGTGCCACAGTCCACAAGGTCACAAAGAGTTGAACACGACTGAGCAACTGAACTGACTGATGGACACGACATAAGTTTCTATGTCTCTTATCTTCATAAAATGCTAGCAACACCAGTGAGTTTGGGAGGCTCACCAAGCTCCCTTTTTTTAATTAATTTATTTTTTTAATGAAGGATAATTGCTTCACAGAATTTTGTTGGTTTCTGTCAAACCTCAACATGAATCAGCCATAGGTATACATATATCCCCTCCCTTTTGAACCAGCCTCCCATCTCCCTCCCCATCACACCCCTCTAGGTTGATACAGAGCCCCTGTTTGAGTTTCCTGAGATGTACAGCAAATTCCCATTGGTGATCTATTTTACATATGGTAAGTTTCTGTGTTACTTTTTCCATGCATCTCACCCTCTGCTCCCCTTCTCCCCATGTCCATAAGTCTATTCTCTGTGTCTGTTTCTCCACTGCTGCTCTGTAAATAAATTTTCAGTACCATTTTTCTAGATTCCATATATATGCATTAGAATATGATAATTATCTTTTTCTTTCTGACTTACTTCACTCTGCATAATAGGTTCTAGGTTCATCCACCTCATTAGAACTGACTCAAATGGGTTCCTTTTTATGGCTGAGTAATATTCCATTGTGTATATGTATCACAACTTCTTTATCCATTCATCGGTCGATGGACATCTAGGATGCTTCCATGTTCCAGCTATTGTAAATAGCACTATAGTGAACAATGGGATACATGTGTCTCTTTTAATTTTGGTTTCCACAGGGTATATGCCTAGGAGTGGGATTGCTGGGTCATATGGTGATTTTATTCCTACTTTTTTAAGGAATCTCCATACTGTCTTCCATAGTGGCTGTATCAATTTATGTTTCCACCAACAGTACAAGAGGGTTCGCTTTTCGTCATACTCTCTCCAGCATTTATTGTTTGTATACTTTTTGATAATGGCCATTCTGACTAGTGTGAAATGATATCTCATTGTAGTTTTGATTTGCATTTCTCTAAAAATGAGCAATGTTGAGCATATTTTCATGCATTTGTTGGCATGAAATGTCAGTTTAGGTCTCTTTCCCACTTTTTGATTGGGTTGTTTGTTTTTCTGTTCTTTAATTGTATCAGCTGCTTGTATAGATTGGAAATTAATCCTTTGTCAATTGTTTTATTTGCTATTATTTTCTCCCATTCTGAGGGTTGTCTTTTCACCTTGCTTATAATTTCCTTTGCTGTGCAAAAGCTTTTTAGTATAATCAGGTCCCACTTGTTTACTTTCATTTTTATTTCCATTACTCTAGGAGGTGGGTTATAGATGATCTTGCTTTGATTCATGTCTTTGAGTGTTCTGTCTATGTTTTCCTCTAAGAGTTTTATAGTTTCTGGTCTTACATTTAGGTCTTTAATCCATTTTGACTTTATCTTTGTGTATGGTGTTAGGAGGTGTTTTAATTTCATTCTTTTACATGTAGCTGTCCAGTTTTCCAAGCACCATTTATTGAAGAGGCTGCCTTTACCCCACTGTATATTCTTGCCTCCTCTGTCAAAAATAAGGTACCCATAGGAGCATGGATTTATTTCTGGGTTTTCTATCTTGTTCCATTGGTCTATATTTCTGTTTTTCTGCAAGTACCATACTGTCTTGATGACTGTACCTTTGTAGTATAATCTGAAGTCAGAAAGGTTGATTCTTCCAGCTCCATTTTTCTTTCTCAAGACTGCTTTGGCTATTCAGGGTCTTTTGTGTTTCCATATAAATTGTGACATTTTTTGTTCTAGTTCTGTGAAAAATGCAATTGGTAATTCGATAGGGATCACATCAAATCTGTAGATTGCATTTGGTAGTATAGTCATTTTCACAATATTGATTCTTCCTACACAAAACATGGAATATCTCTCCATCTGTTTATACCATATTTGATTTCTCTCATTAGTGTCTTATAATTTTCTGTGTACAGTTGTTTTTTTTTTTTTTGTCTCCTTAGGTAAGTTTATTCCTAGATAATTAATTCGTTTTGCTGCAACAGTGAATGGGATTGATTCCTTAATTTCTCTTTCTGATTTTTCATTGTTACTATATAGAAATGCAAGTGATTTCTGTGTATTGATTTTGTTTCCTGCAACTTTGCTAAATTCACTGATTAGCTCTAGTAATTTTCTGATAACACCTTTTGGGTTTTTTATGTACAGTATTATGTCATCTGCAAACAGTGAGAGCTTTACTTCTTCTTTTCTGATCTGGATTCCTTTTATTTCTTTTCTTCTCTGAATGCTGTAGCTAGGACTTCCAGAACTATGTTGACTAATAGTGGTGAAAGTGGACACCCTTGTCTTGTTCCTGATCTTAGGCAGAATGCTTTCAGTTTTTCACCACTGAGAATAATGTTTGCTGTAGGCTTATCAATATGGCCTTTACCATGTTGAGGTAGGTTCCTTCTATGCCTATTTTTTGAAGAGTTTTAATCATAAACAGGTGCTGAATTTTGCCAAAGGCTTTTTCTTTTTTTTTTTTTTTTTAATTATTGTTTTAGCCATACATTGTTATGATATCACCATGGGTTTACATATGCTTCCCCTCCGGGTCCCCCCTCCCTCCTCCCTCCCCCCCGGGAAATCTCGCTGCACCAGTCCCGAGCATCAATCCTGGGCTGGCGATTGATTAGACACATGACAATTAACATGCTTCAATGCCCTTCTCCCATCTCATCCCACCCTTACCCTCATCCACAAAGTCCACAAGTCTATTCTATACATCTGCGTTCCTTTTGTTGTCTCCCATGTTGGGTTCTCATTACTGTCTTTCTAAATTCCATATATATGTGTTAATATACTGTATTGTTGTTTTTGCTTCTGGCTTACTTCACTCTGGATAATGGGCTCCAGTTTCGTCCATCTGAGTAGAAATGCTTCAAATGAATTTTTTTTTTAATGCTGAGTAATATTCCATTGTGTATATATACCACAGCTTTCTTATCCATTCGTCAGTTGATGGGCATCTAGGTTGCTTCCATGTCCTGGCTATTGTAAACAATGCAGCGATGAACATTGGGGTGCACGTGGCTCTTTCAATTCTGGTTTCCTCGGTGTATATGCCCAGCAGTGGGATTGCCGGGTCATATGGCAGGTCTATTTGCAGCTTTTTAAGGAACCTCCACACTGTTTTCCATAGTGGCTGTACTAGTTTGCATTCCCACCAACAGTGTAAGAGGGTTCCCTTTTCTCCACATCCTCTCCAGCATTTATTGCTTGTAGACTTTTGGATGGCAGCCATTCTGACTGGTGTAAAGTGGTACCTCATTGTGGTTTTGATTTGCATTTCTCTGATAATGAGTGATGTTGAGCATCTTTTCATGTGTTTGTTAGCCATTTTTATATCTTCTTTGGAGAAATGTCTGTTAAGTTCTTTGGCCCACTTTTTAATTGGGTTGTTTATTTTTCTAGAATGGAGCTGCAGGAGTTGTTTGTAAATTTTTGAGATTAATTGTTTGTCTGTTGCTTCATTGGCTATTATTTTCTCCCATTCTGAAGGCTGTCTTTTCACCTTGCTTATAGTTTCCTTTGTTGTGCAAAAGCTTTTAATTTTAATTAGGTCCCATTTGTTTATTCGTGTTTTTATTTCCAATATTCTGGGAGGTGGGTCATGGAGTATCCCGCTTTGGATTATAGCAGAGAGTGTTTTGCCTATGTTATCCTCTAGGAGTTTTATAGTTTCTGGTCTTATGCTTAGATCTTTGATCCATTTTGAGTTTATCTTTGTGTATGGTGTTAGAAAGTGATCTAGTTTCATTCTTTTACAAGTGGCTGTCCAGTTTTCCCAGCACCACTTGTTAAAGAGGTTATCTTTTCTCCATTGTATATTCTTGCCTCCTTTGTCAAAGATAAGGTGTCCATAGATGCGTGGATTTATCTCTGGGCTTTCTATTCTGTTCCATTGATCTATGTTTCTGTCTTTGTGCCAGTACCATACTGTCTTAATGACTGTGGATTTGTAGTATAGCCTAAAGTCAGGTAGGTTGATTCCGCCAGTTCCATTCTTCTTTCTCAAGATTGCTTTGGCTATACGAGGTTTTTTGTATTTCCATACAAATTGAGAAATTATTTGTTCTAATTCTTTGAAGAAGACCTCTGGTAGCTTGATAGGAATTGCATTGAATCTATAGATTGCTTTAGGTAGTATACTCATTTTCACTATATTGATTCTTCCAATCCATGAGCACGGTACATTTCTCCATCTGTTTGTGTCCTCCTTGATTTCTTTCATCAGTGTTCTATAGTTTTCTATATACAAGTCTTTTGATTCTTTAGGTAGAAATACTCCTAAGTATTTTATTCTTTTTGTTTCGATGGTGAATGGGATTGTTTCCTTAATTTCTCTTTCTGATTTCTCACTGTTAGTGTATAGGAATGCCAGGGATTTCTGTGTGTTGATTTTGTATCCTGAAACTTTGCTATATTCACTGATTAGCTCTAGTAATTTTCTCGTAGAGTCTTTAGGGTTTTCAATATAGAGGATCATGTCATCAGCAAACAGAGAGAGTTTTACTTCTTCTTTTCCAATCTGTATTCCTTTGATTTCTTTATCTGCTCTGATTGCTGTGGCCAAAACTTCCAAAACTATGTTGAATAGTAGTGGTGAGAGTGGGCACCCTTGTCTTGTCCCTGATTTCAGGGGGAATGCTTCCAGTTTTTCACCATTGAGGATAATGTTTGCTGTGGGTTTGTCATATATAGCTTTTATTATGTTGAGGTATGTTCCTTCTATTCCTGCTTTTTGGAGGGTTTTTATCATAAATGGATGTTGAATTTTGTCAAAGGCTTTCTCTGCATCTATTGAGATAATCATGTGATTTTTATTTTTCAATTTGTTAATGTGGTGTATTACATTGATCGATTTACGAATATTGAAGAATCCTTGCATCCCTGGGATAAAGCCTACTTGATCATGATGTATGATCTTTTTGATGTGTTGTTGGATTCTATTTGCTAGAATTTTGTTGAGGATTTTTGCGTCTAAGTTCATCAGTGATATTGGCCTGTAGTTTTCTTTTTTTGTGGCATCTTTGCCAGGTTTTGGAATTAGGGTGATGGAGGCCTCATAGAATGAGTTTGGAAGTTTACCTTCGTCTGCAATTTTCTGGAAGAGTTTGAGTAGAATAGGTGTTAGCTCTTCTCTAAATTTTTGGTAGAATTCAGCTGTGAAGCCATCTGGTCCTGGGCTTTTGTTTTTTGGAAGATTTCTGATTACGGTTTCAATTTCCATGCTTGTGATGGGTCTATTAATATTATCTATCTCTTCCTGGTTTAGTCTTGGAAAGTTGTACTTTTCTAGGAATTTGTCCATTTCATCCAAATTGTCCAGTTTATTTGCATATAGTTGCTGATAATAGTCTCTTATGATCCTTTGTATTTCTGTGTTTTCTGTTGTGATCTCTCCGTTTTCATTTCTAATTCTGTTGATTTGGTTCTTCTCCCTTTGTTTCTTGATGAGTCTGGCTAATGGTTTGTCAATTTTATTTATCTTCTCAAAGAACCAGCTTTTGGCTTGGTTGATTTTTGCTATGGTCACTTTTGATTCCTTTGCATTAATTTCTGCCCTGATCTTTAAGATTTCTTTCCTTCTACTAGACCTGGGCTTCTGCATCTCTTCCCTTTCTAGTTGCTTTAGGTGTATAGTAAGGTCATTTATTTGATTTTTCTCTTGTTTCCTGAGGTGAGCTTGTATTGCTATGAACTTTCCCCTTAGCATTGCTTTCACAGTGTCCCATAGGTTTTGAGCTGTTGTGTTTTCATTTTCATTCGTTTCCATGCATAACTGAATTTCATTTTTAATTTCTTCTGCGATTTGTTGGTTATTCAGCAGTGTGTTGTTGAGCCTCCATATGTTGGAAGTTTTGAGAGGTTTTCTCCTGTAGTTGATATCTAATCTCACTGCATTGTGGTCAGAAAAGATGCTTGGGATGATTTCAATATTTTTGAATTTATCAAGGTTAGATTTATGGCCCAGGATGTGATCTATCCTGGAGAAGGTCCCGTGTGCACTTGAGAAAAAGGTGAAATTCCTTGTTTTGGGGTGGAATGACCTATAGATATCAATTAGGTCTAGTTGGTCTATTGTTTCATTTAAAGTTTGAATTTCCTTGTTACTTTTCTGTCTAGTTGATCTATCCATTGGTGTGAGTGGTGTATTAAAGTCTCCTGCTATTATTGTGTTGTTGTTGATTTCCCCTTTCATATTTGTTAGCATTTGCCTTACATATTGTGGAGCTCCTATGTTAGGTGCATAAATATTTATAATTGTTATTTCTTCTTCCTCGATTGATCCTTTGATCATTATGTAATGTCCATCTTTATCTCTTTTCACTGCCGCCAAAGGCTTTTTCTGCATCTATTGAGATGATCATATGGTTTTTATCTTTCAATTTGTTAATATGGTGTATCACATTGATTGATTTGCATACATTGAAGAATTTTTGCATCCCTGGAATAAACCCAAGTTAATCATGGTGTATGAGCTTTTGGATGTATTGCTGAATTCTGTTTGCTAAAATTTCATTGAGGATTTTTGCATCTATGTTCATCAGTGATATTGGCCTGTAGTTTTCGTTTTTGTATGTTGTCTTTGTCTGGTTTTGGTATTAGGGTGATGGTGGCATCATAGAATGAGTTTGGAAGTGTTCCTTCTTCTGCAATTTTTTGAGAGTTTTAGAAGGATAGGCATTATCTCTTCTCTAAATGTTTGATAGAATTTTTCTGTGAAGCCATCTGGCCCTGGGATTTTGTTTTTTGGGAGACTTTTGATCACAGCTTCAATTTCAGTGCTTGTAATCTGGTTGTTCATAATTTCTATTTATTCCTGGTTCAGTCTTGGAAGATTGAACTTTTCTAAGGATCTGTCATTTCTTCCAGGTTATCCATTTTATTGCCATATAGGTGTTCATAATAGTCGCTTATAATCCTTTGTGTTTCTGCATTATCCTTTGTAATCTCTCTTTTTTCATTTATGATTTTGTTGATTCGATGCTTCTCTTTTTTTCTTCATAAGTCTGGGTAAAGGTTTGTCAATTTTGTTTATCTTCTCAAAGAACCAGCTTTTAGTTTTATTAATCTTTTGCTATTGTTTCTTTCTTTTTTATTTATTTCTGCTCAGATCTTTATAATATCTTTCCTTCTACTAATTTTTGAGGGTTTTATTTGTTCTTCTTTTTCCAGTTGTTTAAGGTGTAAAGTTAAGTTTTGTCTATTTGAGGTTTTTCTTGTTTCTTGAGGTAGGATTGTATTGCTATAAACTTCCTTCTTAGAACTGCTTTTGTTGCATCCCATAGGTTTTGAGTTGTCGTGTTTTCATTGTCATTTGTTTCTAGGAATTTTTTTATTTTCCTTTTGATTTCTTCAGTAACCTGTTGGTTATTTAGAAACGTGTTGTTTAATCCCTATGTGTTTGTATTTCTTACAGTTTTTTTCTTGTAATTGACATCTAGTCTCATAGCATTGTGGTGGGAGAAGATGCTTGATATTATTTCAATTTTCTTAAATTTACTGAGGTTTGATTTGTGACTCAAGATGTGGTCTATCCTGGAGAATGTTCCATGCACTTGAGAAGAAGATGTATTCTTCTGCATTTGGATGGAATGTCCTGAAGATATCAGTGAGACCCATCTCATCTAATGTATCATTTAAGACTTGTGTCTCCTTATTAATTTTCTGTTTTGATGATCTGTCCATTGGTGTGAGTGGAGTGTTAACAGCTCCCTTATTTTTAAGTCAGAGAAAAAGATGCTCAGAGGAATTAGATGACTTCTTAAGGTCACAGCCTTATCTGGTGGCAGAGCTAGAGCTAGGTCCAGAATGCCAGTGCTTTTCACACTGGAGTTTTTTTCTTACTTGAATTATTCATTGTCAACACTTAGGATTCATTCTGAATTGTGGTGCATTTTAGGGAGAAAATCACTGGAGCATTTTATGGAGAAAAGTTCATGATTGCATTACTTTTATAAAGGGTACCATATGGAGAATAAACACTAGGGAGGGCACAGGTAGACACAGAGAGACCAGTTAGGAAGCCACGGCAGTGTCTTCCACACTTAGCAAAACACCTCCCAAGTTAACAGATGAATGCAGATATGTGCCTCATAAGAGATCAAATATCGTTTCTTAAGAAGTGCTTGGTGGATAAGAACAACAGGATGATGGAGGAGTAGGTGTATGTGGAGTACATCTCTCTCCACAGATACATCAGGAATACACCTTCAGACACAGAAGTAAATGCAGAACAGCAGCTGACAGTGGATAGGAGTACCTGACCAGTGGAGAAGATTATATAGAGCCATGAAAAACTCAGTAAGATGAAGGAACCAGGGGGAAATACAGGAGTGTTAGTAGGACTGGACTTGCCCCCAGAGGGTGGGGGAACTGAAGCAGGGGTCCGATTCCCACAGTGGGCCAATTGTCTGAGTCAGAGGAGGAACATTTAAGGCTGAGAGTGAAACAGCTGATCTGTGGCAGCCTAAATGGAATCAGAATCAGACAGTCCTTGCTGCAGCCAAACATACCCCAGATAGGAACGCTGGCCTCCTGGAAGGCGCAGCAGCAGGGAGCTGGAGTTTAGGGACTGTGGAGCAATCAAAGGGCGAGGGCTGCTATTGACTGTGTAGAGACAGACTGAGAGGATATGAGGGAGGAAATATCAGTGGAGGAAAGCCAGGCAGCCATGGAAGCAAGGCGATAATGCTGAGTTATGCATACAGGGTGAAGCCATCACCATAGCCTCTCTTTGCCCACATGCCAGCATTGTCAGCTAAACAATAAAGAAGCTGGCCCGTCAAATGCCTGACGCACTGAACTACAGAGTAGGACCCCAAGCAAGGTGCCCCTTTAAGAGCCTGATGTGCTGATCTACAGACTAGGACCCCAGCCTGGGGTGGGTGGGGGGGCGTCTATGTGGCCGACACACTGTGAACAACAGAGAAGGACCCCAGGCAAGGGAGCCCTCTAAGTGCCTGAAGGAGCGAAACTACAGAGAAAGACTGGCAGAAGAGGCCTTGTGATCACCAGCTACAAGAGGCTCAAAAAAGACTCTGAGAGGAACATAACTCCTGTGGTGGAGGCAGTCCATGTCCCTGCACACTTGACGCTGCCAGGGTCCCCACAAGCCAAGCAGCTATGCCACCTTTACACACAACTCTCGCTGGGACAGAGCTGCCACAGGCAAAAAAAGAGCCTTCTGTCTATGAGCGCAGGGTCACTTTGGTCATGTCCGACTCTTTGCGACTCTGAAGGCTGTGGCCTGCCAGCCTTCTCTGTCAAGGACGGGGTTTTCCAGGCAAGAATACTAGAGCACATTGGCCAATTTTGGTTGCCATACCCTTCAAGAATACTATATTTCTTGCTGCCCTAGCTGCCAACCTGCAGAGTACCTGGTGCTGCCAGAACCCATGACCCAAGCAGCTGCACCACCTCCACACCTGACCCTCATAGGGGCAGACCCAAGCCCTCCAGGGCAGGTTCAGGAGCTAAACCCCAGTGGACAACCCACATGTAAAGGTGGAAATAAAACCACAATTCAAACCCAGGGGCAGTGTGGCTAAGGAAAAAGACCCAAAACCTTTCCACCAGCTGCACAATCAACTAAACAGACTTAGTGTCTATGGAATATACAAAGGGCCATTGAGAGCTCCCACAAAAGAAAACACACTGGCTCTGATAGCTGTGGACATTGGAGGCAAGAACGCACAGGAGTAGGACAAGATTAGAATCTGAGCTGCCCCCCACAGCAGGTCCAGAGATCAGCACAGTGTTGGAGGGCATCCTAGGGAGGTAATGTGGACTGTGACTCCCAGCGAGGGAAAGGACTCCAACAGCAGTGACTCAAGAAAAACACTTATTATTCTTATTTTTTTGACTTGTTCCGTAGATTCTTTTGGATTTTTTTCCTTCCGCCCACCATGATTTTATTGGCACTAGGAAATCCAATTATGCTTTTGATCTTTTTTTTCCTCAGTCACATTTTACATTTTTGTTATAAACCTCTGCCTCTACATTGGGCTTTTGCAGTTCTGTGGAGCTTTCCTCTTTCTTTTTTGCTTTTCTCTTTTCTAAATTTTAATTAAAAATTTTTTTAACCTATAATTATTTTTTCTACATTTATTCTTTTCTTTACTTTTCCTACTGTTCTTTTCCCCTCGCGGTTAATCTTTAAAGTATATAAATCTTCTTTACCTACCTCTATTTAACTTTGCATATCTAATCTTTCTTTATTTACTTTCCTCTTACAATATTTGTTAGTTTTGCTTTCATTGCTTTATTCCCTACTTGGCACCTTGCTTCAGTTTTGTTTTCCAGTTTGTGCTTAAGTTAATTTTGTTCTTAACTGGTAGATATAATTTTTTATTTCCTTTGTTCGCTGGGTCAATCTACTATATTTTTCTTGGACTGTTTTCACTTTGCTCATAGATATATTATATTTGTATATATCATTATTTTAATTATCATTTGCCATATTTTGTAGTTGCCATTTGTCTGAGGTTCATTTTTGGTTTCTTGTTTTGGGATATTTATTTTAATATCATTTAGTTCAGTTCAGTTCAGTTCAGTTGCTCAGTCATGTCCGACTCTTTGCAACCCCATGGACTGCAGCACGCCAGGCCCCCCTGTCCATCACCAACTCATGGAATTTACTCAAACTCATGTCCATTGAGTCAATATGCCATCCAACCATCTTATCCTCTGTTGTCCCCTTCTCCTCCTGCCTTCAATCTTTCCCAGCATCAGGGTTTTTTAAAATGAGTCAGCTCTTCACATCAGGTGGCCAAAGTTTGGAGTTTTAGCTTCAGCATCAGTCCTTACAATGCATATTCAGGACTGATCCAACTGATTCAGGTTGGATCTCCTTTCAGTCTAAGGGACTCTCAAGAGTCTTCTCCAACACCACAGTTCAAAAGCATCAATTCTTCAGCACTCAGCTTTCTTTATGAGAAAGCTGAGTCCAACTCTCATATCCACACATGACTACTGGAAAAACCATAGCCTTGACTAGATGGACCTTTGTTGGCAAAGTAATGTCTCTGCTTTTTAATATGCTGTCTAGGTTGGTCATAACTTTTCTTCCGAGGAGCAAGCGCCTTTTAATTTCATGGCTGCAGTCACCATCTGCAGTGATTTTGGAGCCCTCAAAATAAAGTCTCTCACTGTTTCCATTGTTTCGCTATCTATTTCCCATGAAGTGATGGGACCAGATGCTATGATCTTAGTTTTCTGAACGTTGAGCTCTAAGCCAATTTTTTCACTCTCTCGCTTTCATCAAGAGGCTATTTAGTTTATCTCTTTCTGCTATAAGGGTTGTGTCATCTGCATATCTGAGGTTATTGATATTTCTCCCAGCAGTCTTGATTTCAGCTTGTGCTTCATCCAGCCCAGCATTTCACTTTTCCTGATCCTAATAACAGCAGCTGCTATTTCTGGGAAATCTACTAGTTGCCAGCTACTGATCTATATACCTGGTATCTCAGAACAACCCAACAAGTACAATTTTCTTCTTTTCATAGATAAAATCTGAGTCAATGGTTATGGAAATTACATGAGGCCAGGTCACCAGACAACTGGCAATTCAGGAGTTGAATCCATGCCTTTCTCTCTCCAAAGTCCATGCTCTTTAAAAACAGCCCAAGTTATTCTCCTGAGCCCGAGTCTATAATTTCCCACTTTTACCCAAGTAGAATCTGCTTCCCAAGACAGTATTTAATAACTGGAGTTGTATATCTCTTTTCAAGATAGAACAAAAGCATTCCAATGAACAAAGATCTTATCTAAGATTTTTTTCCTTTATCAAATTATAGCTAGTATTATTTGCTATAAATTATTATATGCTTCGGTCTGAGAAAAATGCTCCCACAGATTTTAGAGTTTGTGAAATGCTCATGAAGAGCCAAAATCTTAAATTAGGCATTCTCTACCTTGAAGAGGAACTATCTCTCAAGAATCCAAATTTGTTGAGCATTTTTATTAAGATATATGGAACTAGAGAAATAATCCTCAATTTAAAAAATAAGAAGTATAATATTCCTGGTCCAAAGTTACCTTCATGATTATCTATCTCAGTCCTTATTTTATTTTATTAATTTAAACTTGCTTATTCAGAAAAAGGATTTGAAGGAATATTTAATTAAAAGATAGATGAGCTGGGATATTTAAAGTAAAAAGATAAATAACCATATAAAAGAAGAAGAGATCATTCCATCTGGAAACTAACAGGAGATCACAGTTGTATTTGGGTATAAGTTCCATTTGTGGCTTGCTGGCAAAAAAGGCAAAAATGGAAAATTTTATTTGTCTGTAACAATTTATATTATGTAATAATATTAATAGCTATATATATATATATATATATATATATATATGTGTGTGTGTGTGTATAAGAAAGGATAAGGCAGTACCTAGCACAAAGTAAGCTGTTCATTAAGTGTTCCTGCCTCCCCTTTATTTAAAAGAGCCTTTTTCTTTATTTTATACAAATTCCAGTTACAGGGTAGCATCCCTTTCTGAAATAACATGGTTTTGAACATGGGGAACAGTTCCCTTCTTATTAAATAAATAAATAACTCCTATATTGTAAGATGAAATGCAAAAAATAAATGATAAATTCTTCATAACCTTAAATTGCTCAACGAACTAGATTTTAAAAGAGAAAGAGGAAAAGAAAGGAAAGGAAGGGAAGGAGAGAGGAGGAGAAGACAGGAGGGAGGGAAAGAGAGGGGAGAGGATAAAACTGACATCTAATATGTGTGCACATTTATAAAAGTTTAAGTAAATCTCCTCAAGATTGCAAGATTCAGCTGACAATATTTTCCCTTAATCACTCAAGGCAACTCACCCATAAGCACCCAGTGATTTAAGGAAAGCCACATCTATTCACTTATATATACTGATGAGGACTAGTGACCAGTAAGCGATGACTATTCTTAAGAGCTATATGCATTTGAGGATTTGATTATTTAATCCAATAATTTTGTATATTTTAAGTATTGGTTTACTTATTCAAAAGTTTTAGTAGGTGCAAAAATGGCAGAAGCATATAAGAACATTGAGACCCCATAGACAAAATCCTAATGAAATAGAGACAACATGGAATAATCCAAAGCTTCCCAATTGGCAGGTCACTGCCAAGGGTCCAGGTGTGTTAACAGGAAACAGGTGACCTGAGAGAGAGCTCTCTCAGCCTTGGGGCTACTGGAGTAAGTAGCCTCCCCTGTTTACCCCAATATGTAACAACAGTATCACTTTCTCTGCATAATAAGAAGGGGAAAGCACCCAAAAGAGACTATGAAACAACAGCAATGGATATGGAGAGAGGCTGATGAGAAGAATGATTTGAAAGAGAAGGAAAAGAAGTCATTGAAAAAACAGGCCACAAATGGTTACAGAGATTGCAGTCAATTCAAAAAAACATAGTAATTAGAAATAGGAGTTGCAGTTGTAAGCATTTCCAGGCAAGATAATATGGTTAATAGTTAAACAGGCAAAGAAATATATTAAATACTCTAATGACAGTAAAGTGTCTGAAATAATCTCTTTATTATATCTGTTTCTGGGATGCCAAGGGATAAGAAATTTTGTTTTGTTTTTGTTATTTTTCTTAAAGCTATGCAACTCAAAATTGCATTCCCATCAGTGTACTTGAAAATGAAATACCCAACTGGACACAGTGATTCAGGCTTTAATGATACAGCTGATTTTCAAAGAGATAACTTTTTATTCGTAACTATAAAAATCTGAGTACAAATATGTATGCTATTCCATGAACCAATAATTAGCAGTAATGTTTCTGATTTCAGTGAGTTTAAAATTCAAATTTTAATACTTGGTGCATTAATGAAAACAAAGATTGGATAAGTTACAAAGTTTTATTTAAACTTAGATAATCATATGAAGATTGTTTCTTAGGAATATTCAATTCAGGGACTTCTCTCGTGGTCCAATGGCTATCTCTCCATGCTCCCAATTGAGGAGCCCCAGGTTCAATCCCTGGTCAGGGAACTAGGTCCGACATGCTGTAATCAAAGATCCCACATTCTAAAATGAAGATCAAAGAATGTATACGCTGTGCAACTAAGACCCAACACAGCCAAATACATTTTTTTTAATTTAATTCAAACTCAAGTGATAAAACCCCTTTGAGGATGTTCACAATAGTTTGAAATTAAAGTACTTTATTCACTTTCAAAACATTTTATTCAATCCCAAATATAGGGAAAATCTTACAACTGAACCTCCTAGAAACCATTTTTACTTTTAAGGCACAGCCAGTCTACACATATTGTTGTTGTTATTATTACTTGAGGAATTTGATGGTCTAGGAATGTTTATCAAAGTTACTTTTCTGTTATCTCCACAGAAAATAAAACTAATTCAATAATAATACCACAAAACCAGACAATTACTCCTAACATTCTAATATATTGTTAAACACATTTTTGTAACATGTTTTTATTTTTTACATAATAAACCTCCTATAGTTTTGTATCACACTTCCTAATATTATAGTGTAAAACTTCCTATATATCAATTCTACCTGATATTTCAATCACATTATTTGTAATAGTTACATATTACTCTATCATACAACTACACTATAATTTATTCCAACAGTTTAAACTATTGTTAAACATTTAAGTCATTTGCAACAGTTTATTACTAGATACAGTACAGAATTCCCTGGTCAAATATTAAAATGTGCAACAATGTACAACCAAAAAAATAAAAATAAAAAAATGATTTTAATACATAACCAACTAAGAGAAAATGAAAAGGATAAGTAGGAGATAAAACCACTTACCAGGGGTATTAGAATCAGATAGGCCAGGGGCTGAGGGCTGTAATTTAATGAAGTTAGGAAATAGAAGAGGAGATCTCACACCCTTGAGAGTCAGAACTAAACTTTACATAAAACTGGGGGCCACGGAAGCTGTGCATTCTATTCTACAAGCTCTGCTTGCCAGCCTTAAAAAGCTATAAAGAAGTTGATCATGTACAATGGATAAGATTGAAAAAAATCACCTGTAGTTAGGAAGGAAGAACACCAAATCTGTGCCATGGATAAGAGGCTCATATTCCCTGGGAAAGGGAATCCCAACATGAGAAACAAATAGTACACTTTGTTTAAAACAGTAAAACTCATAAATCCTAGGAAGAGGCAAACACAAAATCATTCCACAGGAATGACTCCACAGAGACAATTCCACAACCCAGGACACTGTGGTTTCAGTAGTAAACAACCTCTACTGAAGAATTGCTCACAGTATTAAAAAAAAAAAAAAAAAAAAACTGTAAGCCCTATATAAAAGTGAGTTACACTGTAGCAGAGTGAAAGATGCAACTAAGGGAATCATTTGAACTCTCAAAACTGAAGATAATAGAGCAGTCCAAAAGAAGCTTGCAAGTAAACATGAAAATAAGTCTCAAATGATCAAAGAAACAGAAAAAAGAACAGAATCTCAATGTCAAGAACACAGGAATAGGTACAAATGTGATTTAAAACAAAAATGGTCTTCCCTGGTGGCTTGGTCAGTGGAGATTCTGCCTGCAATGTGGGAGACCCAGGTTCAATGCCTGGGTTAGGAAGATCCTCTGGAGAAGGAAATGGCAAGCCACTCCAGTATTCTTGCCTGGAGAATTCCATGGAGAGAGGAGCCTGGTGGGCCTACAGTGACTCAGACAAGACTGAGTGACTAATACTTTCACACTCATAAATAAAAATGTATGATCAATGCAATTTTTTAAATTTAAATGTTTCAATTCTAAAGTCATTAAGTGGAGCTGAGTACCACAGGAGTCCTTGAAAGCTCAATGAGTGGGGAACACAGATGCAAGGAGAAATGGGCCACATACAGGTAGGACTGATGCAATAAATATACGGAGAATAAATGCATGAGAAACATCAGATTCTTCATGTTAGAGAAAGGAGAGACACATAAAAAAAGATTAAAAAAATAAAGTGGACTGGAATGGAAAATATAAGGGGAACTCGTGGATGTCAATATAAATGGTTTGAGATGTAAATATAGCAGTATATATATGTTTATATATTTATGTATGTGTATCTAGATAGATGGGGCTTCCTTGGTGACTCAGTGGTAAAAGAATCCACCTGCCAATGCAGAAGAAGCAGGAGACATGGTTTCAATCCCTGGGTCGGGAGGATTCCCAGGAGAAGGAAATGGCAACCCACTCCAGTATTCTTGCCTGGAAAATTTCATGGACAGAGGAGCCTGGAGGGCTACAGTCCATGGGGTTGCAAAGAGTCAGTGGTAAACAATCTGCTTGCCAATGCAGGAAATGAGGAGACACGGTTTCAATCCCTGGATCAGGAAGATTCCCTGAAGAAGGAAATGGAAACCCACTCCAGTATTCTTGCCTGGGAAACTCCATGAACAGAGGAGCCTAGAAGGCTATAGTCCATGGGGTTGTAAAGAGTCAGACATGACTTATCTACTAAACAACAACAACAATCTAGATAGATACATACAGAAGAAGAGAGAACTAATGTGACAGTGATCTGAGAATAACATCAATGATTACACTTAACACTCAGATCTTACACTCTTAAATAACGACTCTCCACTAAAAGGAACCACAGGGCTTCTTGGAGAAGGCTGCTTCCTAAGCTGAGCAAGGAAAGTGCTACTATAAGGTGAGCTTGAAACATCTCTGGGCCAAAAAGTAATAAAATGCTCAGAAAATCACGGGTAAAAAATCAAAGACACAGACATCAGTGTAAAGGGAATCCTAGCCCATTTTTGGACAATTTGAGCATCAGAATAGAGAATTATTGCAAAGAATAATACTCCATTGAATAAAACAAATTCATGTATTGTATAAAACAAATTCTGTATAGTCAATGCTATGGTTTTTCCAGTAATCATGTGACAGTTGGACCATAAAGAAGGCTGAGCACTGAAGAACTGATGCTTTCCAACTGTGGTGCTAGAGAAGACTCTTGAGAGTCCCTTGGACAGCAAGGAGATCAAACCAGTTAATCCTAAAGGAAATCAACCCTGAATATTCATTGGAAGGACTGATGCTGAAGCTGAAGCTCCAACACTTTGGCCACCTGATGTGAAAAGCTGACTCATTGGAAAAGACCCTGATGCTGGGAAAGAATGAAGGCAAGAGCAGAAGGGAGTGAAAGAGTATGAGATGGCTGGATGGCATCACTGAATCAAAGGACAATAAGTCTGAGCAAACTCTGAGAGATAATGAAGGACAGGGAAGTCTAGAGTACTACAGTCCATGGATTGCAAAAAGTCATATGCAACTTAGCAACTGAACAACACTAATGGTAACATAAATAAACAAGTGAGCATCTAAACACGGAGAAAAGAAAACTTTTCCTTACAGTGGACCACCACTTAATACATGGAGGTACAATAAAGAAATCAGAAAATCACAGTTTCAATAGCACCAGAGTAATGATTAATTCAGTCAAGCAACATCAATGGATGCTAGAGCTACTTGGTGGAAATTTAATGAGAAATGGGATGTATAGTTTCAAAGTACTTCTTCCCAAAATCTTCATTAATTACTAAAGGACAAAGAGTACTTTTACAGTGGAGAATCCTGACATATACCACCCTAACCAGGGTTATGATCATCAGTAATGGGACAAATAAAAGCCATGCACCATCTAATAGGATGCAATGAGAAGAATATGGTATCACTTCTGTAATATTCCTATCAAAATACATAGCCTAAATCTAACCATGAGGAGACATCACAGCTATGAAAACTGAGAGAAATTCCACAACTAACTGAGTGGTAACCTTCAAAAGTGTCAACATGAATGTCAAGAAAAACTGAGGAACTGCTCCAGAACAAAGGTGACTAAACAGACAAGACAACTATTCACAACGCATAATTCCAAGACAACTGGCAAAACCTGAAAGGAGTCTGGTTAGATGGTTAGATGGTAGTAATGTATCAATATTAATTTCCTGATATGGATGATCGTTTGTGCTTATGTAGGAGAACGTCCTTGGTTGTAAGAAGTACACACTAAGTATTCAGAAGTGATAGGGCCTCACATCAGCCACTTACTCTTAAATATGTCAGGAAGAAAAGTTATTCATCCTATTCCTATGAGTCTTCTCTAGATTTGAAATTATTTCATGTTAAAAGACACAAATGGCAAACAGTAGAGCAGGCACAGCTAATGGTGAATTTGGAACCTAGAACAGAAATGATTTTTAAAACAAGGAAATTAAAATATGGGACAGAAACTAAGAAAATGAGTGGGAGATTTCAGAGTTAAGGATTTTCAAGGGTCTTACGTTGGTTTATAGGGCCATACAGATGTACTATTTAAGAATTTAAGAAGGCACATAGGAATGAAAAGGTAA
>ML664157.1:2931379-2999147 GCA_007570785.1 Antilocapra americana
TATATATATATATATATATATATATATATATATATATATATGATCAAGTCCTTAGGAGCCCTAGAAATAGAATCACTGTGTTAATTATCATATGTGAAATCAATCGCCAGCCCAGGTTTGCTGCTTGATACAGGGTGCTCAGGGCTGGTGCACCGGGATGACCCAGAGGGAGGTGGGAGGGGGGTTCTGGAAGGGGAACACATGTATACCCATGGCGGATTCATGTCAATGTATGGCAAAACCAACACGATAATGTAAATAAAATAAATAAATAAATAGAGGGGGAAAAATTTATGTGCACAATTTTATTATAGATATAATAACGTTGATACACCAAATAAACTAAGGTTTTGTTTTAGAAACTACATTTTTGATTAATTTATTTCACTGGAGGATAATTATTTTACAATATTGTGATGATTTTTGCCATACATCAGCATGAATCAGCCACGGGTAGACATATGTCCCCCATCCTGCACCCCATTCCCACCTCCCTCCCCACCCTGTCCCTCTGGGTCATCCCAGAGCACAGGCTTTGGGTGCCCTGCTTCATGCATCAAACTTGCACTGGTCCTCTGTTTTACATATGGTAATATACATGTTTCAATGCTATTCTCTCAAATCATCCCACCCTCGCCTTCTCCCACAGAGTTCAAAAGTCTGTCCTTTACATTTGTGTCTCTTTTGCTGTCTCACATGTAGGATCATCAATACTGTCTTTCTAAATTCCATATATATGCATTAATATACAGCATTTGTGTTTCTCTTTCTGACTTAATCAAAGAAATTATACTTTTTAATAAGAAGTTTTAGCTGCATGTCTCTTGGGTGCTTCCCAGGCAACTCAGAGGTAAAGAATTCGCTTTCTAGGTAGGAGACACAGGGGACGCAGGTTGAATTCCTGAGCTGAGAAGATCCCATGGAGGAGGGTATGGGAACCCATTCCAATATTCTCACCTGGAGAATCCCATGGACAGAAGAGCCCGAAAGGCTACAGTCCACAGGGTTGCAAAGAGCCGGACACACCTGAAGTGACTTAGCACGCATGCATGCACATCTCATAGACTTCACTTTGCCATGCTTCACTCTGTTAATGATGCCCCAGCTGCACTATTCTCCTACCTGCTCCAGACATGCCAACCTCTTTCTTGCCTTCGGGCCTCGCAGATGCTGTTCTCTCTGTCTGGATGGTCCCCTACTTTCCCCCAAACCCCATGATAAATTGGTTCCTTTTGGTCTTCCCACAATTTCCACCTCCCCAGGGAAATCCTCCCATGATCCCCTTGTGGGAGATCACCTTCAAGGGAACCCAGAGGCACATGCTGCAGCAAACTTCCCACAGCTTTCTCTCCTAAAATGGAGGGGTGCAGCGTCACCATCCTACGCTAATTTTTATAGCACAGTCTTTCTCTTTTGACACTGTCGTCAGAGTTTTTTTCTCTCATAAATCAAGCTGCTAAGTGCTAATAAAACATATAATAAAAAGGTAAATGGCCTCTGTATTAATCTTAAGTACTGCCTCCCGTAATATGATTTTTAAAGCTATATTCTCAAATTACATAAATCCCACGGGGCTGATTGTCAATGTCTTTCATCCATTAGAAAGCCTCACTGTGGCTGTCATACAACTTACGCCAAATCTGTTTTCTTCTCCTGAAAAAAAAAAGAGAGAGAGAGAGAGAGAGAAGAGAAAAAACATCTTGTTGTAAGAGACTTTTGTGAACTCTGTGCTGGTGAAAGGAGTCACATTAACAGCTCATGACCTTGGCTTCCCCACAGAAGAAACACCCTCTTAGAGCACTCACATGCCTCACATGCACTTCAAAACAAATCCACAGTTTTGCTGTTGACAGTCACCGAATACTGCTGCAACTGTTTGTCATTTGAGTTTTTTTCCCACTTCCAGTAGGAAGTGACCTGGACTACTGCTAAGGAATTGGCTTTAAGGGTCTAGTGATGGCTGCCAGGCGTGAGCTGGTTAGTTATTAACATTACCAGACCTGTCTGTAGCACTTGGGATTTGCACCGTGTTTTACAATCCCTTTTCTTAGTCATAACTCTCGACTTGTGAACGAGGCAGCTGCTGTCACTTCGGCTTTGCAATTTGGATGCTGATCCATGGAAAGGTTAAATACCGTTTCCAAGGTCACTGAGAGTTTTCCCAACAGAGCCTGCTTAAGCATTCACTGCTGTTGACATAGGACTCTGGGGAGAAGGAAAGAGACGATGTGAAGAAAAGCCCTAGGCTAAATGAGAATGCTACACCATAAGCATATCCTGGGAATAGCCTTTCTGATAAACTACAAAAGACAACTACACCAGGAAATATCCAATTTTGTCCAATACTTGCTAATATTAAATAAAATTATCCTTGAGGGTGAGAGGAGTTGGGAGATTGGGGTTGACACATACACATCATTGATGCTAAGTATAAAAGAGATAACTAATGAGGATATACTGTATAGCACAGGGAACTCTACTTAATGCACTCTGGTGACCTGAACAGGAAAGAAGCTCAACAGGGAGGGGATATATGTACACACACAACTGATTCATTTTGCAGAAACTAGCACAACACTGTAAAGCAATTATACCCCAATGCAAATTATTTTTTAAAAAATCAGAGGACAGAGATTTGAAGCAAACATGGTAAAACATTTCTTCAAACTAAGAGAGGGGTATGCAGATATTTGGCAAAGGAAATGGCAACCCACTCCAGTATTCTTTCCTGGAAAATCCCATGGATAGAGGAGCCTAGCAGGCTATACAGTCCATGGGGTCGCAAAGAGGGGGACACGACTTAGCAACTAAATAACAATAACAATTTGTAGATATCAGTTGTATGTTTTATATCGCACTGTATATTTGAGCATTTCTTACCATTTTAAAATTTTATCATCCTTTAAAAAAAGTCATATTACATATCACAGACAATGTTTTAAGCCCATCCCCTATTAACAAACAATGTTCTAACTAGAAGTTCTAGACAACTGGTTGAAATGGGTCTCATAAAGCTTTGTAGTATCAACCTCTATCTGAGAACTCATCGATTTCAAGATATATGAACTTGAAGACAATAAAATTCTATTCATTAAAAAGAGAAAAAAAAATAACATTATTCTCAGAATTCCTGGGACTATAAAAGCTATTAACTGAAATAGAATGGAAAGGGGCTGAAAGAGAGTATATTAACTTTTTTTTAATTTTTCCAAGATATATGGTTTACTTCCTATTTATATCATGTTGATGCTAATATATGTAGCAATATTTACAAACACTAACAGAGTCCTACTGTTATGTGCTGAAAGCATTAGGTAGACATTGTCTGATTTTTCTGTCTTAGGGTCACAATAGGATCTTATTGTCAAAGGAATCCTCTCATTATTGAGAGTGGCACACTGTCTTCAGAAAAGTTAAGTGGCTCATCCAGCAGCACATAGCTACCCCAGGGCACCTTTCTCCCAGTTCAGTGCCCTATTCTCATGCCATGCAATCTCCCTCTGACCTTCCCATGATGACACTACTGATACCCTCAAACATGTAGAAAATACTATCCATGAAGACATTTTATTCTGGGAGTGGCCATGAGTGGAAGGAATCAATCGGCAACAAGAACTACTAATCAACTGAATTTGGATGAAATACTAAAAATACTCTAAAGTCACATAAGCTGAAGACCTTTAAGAAGGGGAACTCCCCACTGCTCAGTAATTATCAGTCTCGGTTCACTGCTTATCCTAAACACATGGACCAAGAGTTGGAAACCCAGATGAGCTCCAGAGCCAGGCTGTGCCTCACATCCTAGGCTCCCATAATCACTTGTTTATCCAGACCACCTCCTACACATTGAAGGGTGCTGTCATGCCTATTTCTCATGGAAAGCAAACGAATAACAGACAAATCAAACCTCTGGTCTTTGTTTATTCCAGAAACAAATTTACTGTGATTCAAATCCATTGCTCTGTGATTCATGAATACATTTGATCATCAGATCTTGGCAGCTGTTGTCTATCGTGGAGGAAGACAGATACCAAGGCAGGGCCTAGAGCAACCAAACAGAACTGAACCTGCAACCCAGTTCCCTCAGCCACACCACCCTCTAAGCAGAGTCCAAGCATGGCCCTCTCACTCCTGCCTTCAGCAGCAAACCAAAGACTTCTCAGTGTGGGATTTGGGGATGTTGTTTGCTTTCCCTTCGCCCTGTGACCATGACTTTTCTAGGACATGAGCGAGTTCACTGTCTCTCTGCCAAACTCCCCAATTGGTCCCCACAGGACAGACTTGGCACCCGAGGTAACATAGCTAGGCAGACCGCAAAGTCTCCAGAATGAGAAGATGCTGGAAGCTGATAATGTATTCAGCTGAGCATTCTTCCTGGCAGGGTGAGCGAGAGCATTATTGAGACCTTAAAAGCTTGGTGGTAACAACAAATGAGCACTAGCCTAGAAAATCCACTTCCTCTTAGGCATGATGAGGTAGGGAGCTGGAAGGTACGTTTTAGGTGTTTGCAGAATCTCCCTGCATTAAAAAAGAAAAAATGGTCACAGTCCCATGCAGGCTGCTTTCATGGAATCACTCCATTCTGCAGCCCCTGTATGTGATCCAAACCTCTCTGCATCTCTGACTGCAGCCCAGTACCTGAGGGTCAAGTACCCCACTGAGAGCTCAGAAAGAGAAGCCAAAAAAAGATATGGAGCTGGTATGGGTGACTGTTGAGCACAGATGGCCAGTTATCGATGTAATCTGTGTATCTGGGAGGCATGTGCTGTAAGGAGGCAGCTGCTAAACTGAATTAAGCTACAGTTTTCAAGAAGAGAAAGTGGATTGGGAAAGGATAGATGTTTTGAATGTATGCGGCTGTGTGAAGCTATGATCGATGATTAAAAATCAGGATGATGTGCACTAAGAGATTGAGGATTTTCCCAAAGTACAACCCTATGGAAGTCAGAGTGAGAATCCATTTTACTGTGTAATTGGCGAGGGGGGGTGCTCATTTTTCAAGCTCACCTTTAACTCCCTCAATCCACTGTTTTGCCAGTAAGCTAGAATGTGTTGTATTACCATCACTGTTCCATGCTTTGAGGTAGAATATTATGTCTAAGTTTAAAAGAAGGTATTGGCCTGCCATTTTCCTATGAGGGCAGAGAAGAGCACGGGATGCTTTCACTCCATTTATTGGTCACTTAGACGTGGGGCTTCATCTGTACAGCTGGATAAATTCTGAATTTTCTATCTATTCGCAGTGAAAGCCATAATGTCTCTGGAAAATGAGCCAGCGTTACTTTGTTCTGGCTATGTGAGCAGCACTGAATTCTAATTTTGTTTCTCGACCTAAGCTCCAAATAGGAAGCTGCCAAGATCAATTCATTTTGATAAATCAACTGTTTCCGATGGTCATCTACATGGAAATACAGCTGCTGTTCTTTTTTTTTTCTAACAAAATGATCATGAAGCAAGTATGAACCAGCTATTACTCAGACTGTTTTACTGAACTAATGAATTGCTCTGGGAAGCCTGTTATGAAGATGTGTGATCAATTATTGTATACAAACTGGTTAAAAGGAAATACATCATAATTAGGCTAACAAATATACTGTGATGCAGCCTCTCCTGATGAAAGAACTCCTTTGAGACAGTGTGGGCACATTGGGGTACTTTGTGTTTTTCTGTTTATTGATTTTCATCTTTTATAATTTGATGGATTAATCACACTGGTTCACAACTGTTCTCTGTCCAGTTTAATGGAGAAAAAAAAAAACCCTTTTGGTATCTTTTAAAAAAAAATCTTCTCCTAGACGTGTGAGAGGAATAAGCATTTGGTCTCCAGCAATACTACTGAGAACATTCACCTAGATCAAAATGAGGAAATGCATTTCAGCTGTCACTACCAAGTCATTAGGGCCCCTCCTCTACTGCATTTCTGTTGCCAACAAGAATCCTCACCAGATCAAAATGATTGGAATCAGGCCCAAGACAGCTGTGGCCTAGATAAAGAAAACCAAGCGATTTTCAGTCTCCGGGATACCAAGAAACAGAAAATGTCAATGATGGCCAGCACTTCTCATCTGAATGTAACACTTTCTGTATAGTCCTTCGCCCATCATTGTTTGCTAGAGAAGAGAGGATTCCATTTACTTTAAAGCCGTTTTAGTACAAAGCTGGGGACTCAGCAAGTGACACAGAGAAAACTTTGGAAGTCTAAAGAAAAAAAAACCAACAAACCAATCAACTACAATGCCCCTTATTCTATTAATTTTATTGTTCAAGAACTGAGGAGAAACTGGCATACACAGAAATTCTCGACTGGAGAGTAGAAAAGGACATATGGAGTACGACTCTTAGATATGTTAAAATTTGACCTCATATACCACTGGGGACTCTAATAAAAGGGAGACTACATGAAGGAAAAGTCATCAAGTCACAAGAAGTTTGGGTACCGATATGAAATTAATCCTTTTAGAGCTACCCATATTTAAGACAGCTTCACAGGAGACTCAGTGGTAAAGAATCTGCCTGCCAACGCAGGAGATGCAAGAGATGCAGGTTCAATCCCTGAGTCAGGAAGATTCCCTGGAGAAGGAAATAGCAACCCACTCCAGTATTCTTGCCTGGGAAATTCCCTTGCTTTCTCTGAAATAAAGATAATTACACCATGTAGGAGATAATTTATAAAAGTGTGGTATTCTTGGAAGAACAATGTTGAAAGAGTCCAGTCATGCGCAACTCAAGAGTACTCCCCAACCTTTCTCATCTCACAGGACACACAAAGTTAATGATTATATAGACAAGGTGCAAGAGGTGTGGGGTTGCTCCAGCTGCAAGCTGCCATCCTGAGGAATGACAGCATAAATTTCTCAGCTATATTATGAAGCTATTCACATGGAAGGGCTTCCCTGGTGAATAGTGGTAAAGAATCCACATGCCAATGCAGGAGACATTGAGGGGGGGGTGGGTTGATCTCTGGGTGGAGAAGATCCCCTGGAGGAGGCCATGGCAACCAACACCAGTATTCCTCTTGCCTGGAGAATCCCCTGAACAGAGGAACCTGGCAGGCTACAGTCCATAGGATCCCAAGGAGTTGGACATGACTGAGCAACTCAGCACACGCATGCATTCACATGGGAAGCTTTGCTGTCCAGCAGAGGATATTAATCCTTTTTGTGCCTTTGAGTGTGTTAGTCACTCAGTCATGTCTGACTCTATGCAACCCCATGAACTGGGACCCATCAGGACTCTCTGTCCATGGAATTTTCCAGGCTAGAATACTGGAGTGGGTTTCCATTCCCTTCTCCAGGTTTTTGTGCCTTGCACCCCTTACTACCTGGTGATGCCTATGGATCCTATCTTAGAATAATATTTTTAAATGCATAAAATAAAATTAATGAGATTAAAAAGGAAAGTGTATATTAAAATGCAGTTTAAAATATTTAAAAGCCAAATGTATGATGTAGCCTTTTTAATTAAAACAGGAAATAAGAAGATCTAGTGACGAGTCTAGTAACTGCCGTAATTTCAAAGTACCTGTGACAGCAGGTAATATCTGCAACAATCACACTGTGATTTCAAAACATTTGTTATCTGTATGAAAGACAAAATCATGAGTGTTACTAATATAACAATGTTTTGTCTTGTAGATTAAATTCACAGTTGAAGGATATGCCAACTTCGAGTCAGAAATGAGAAGAAATAAGCATGAAATTCTTTTTGAATCCCACAAATTCCTTGATTCTTCTCTGTCAATCTAATGCTGAACCCTGCTTTAAAAGAAGAAAGGTACAGGAAAAACTCCACATTCAAAAAACTAAGATCATGGCAGCTGGTCCCATCATTTCATGGCAAACAGGTGAGGAAACAATGGAAACAGTGACAGACTATTTTCTTTGGCTCCCAAATCACTGCAAATGGTGACTACAGCCATGAAATTAAAAGATGTTTGTTCCTTAGAAGAAAAGCTGTGACCAACCTAGACAGAGTATTAAAAGCAGAGACATAACCTGCTGACAAAGGTCCCTATAAGTCAAAGCTATGGTTTTTCCAGTAGTCATGTATGGATGTGAGAGTTGAACCATAAAGAAGGCTGAGCACTGAAGAACTGATGCTTTTGAACTGTAGTGTTGGAGAAGACTCTTGAGAGTCCCTTGGACTGCAAGGAGATCCAACCAGTCAATCCTAAAGGAAATCAGTCCTGAATTTTCATTGGAAGGACTGATGTTGAAGCTGAAGCTCCAATACTTTGGCCACCTGATGCGAAGAACTGACTCATTGGGAAAGATGCTGATGCCAGGAAAGATTGAAGGCAGGAGGAGAAGGGGACGACAGAGGATGAGATGGCTCAATGGCATCACCAATTCAATGGACACAAGTTTGAGCAAGCTCCAGGAGTTGATGATGGACAGGGAAGCCTGGCGTGCTGCAGTCCATGGGGTCACAAAGAGTTGGACATGACTGAGTGACTAGACTAAACTGAACTGAACTGACTGATGGTACACACCAGAGGTTTGGGCACAGGCAGAAACGCACCGTGAAATGCGGCCAAGGTATGAGGTGAACACGGCTTGCTCCAGCCAGTCCTCTCTGTCATAGTGAGAGACAGGAAGCAGTCTCCACAGCTCAGAAGGAAAATGGGCAATGATTTGCTGACTTTAGTCAACATTCAGTCAATAAAGTCATCCAATCTCCAAAGCAAAATATTTTGACATATTTTTTATCATTTAAACAACAAATTCTTCCTACAGAAACTAAGGTTACATTAGTTAATCCATATTGTTACAGAAATTAGTATTTTTAAAAACCCTAAAAATCTTCTGGTCAAGACTGTAAGGAAATTCAAGCATTTAAAATTGTTATCCACATACCTCAAATACACAGCACTCAAAAGTTTAACAATACTTCACACACACACACTTATTACCCTCCTCCTCAAATAATATTCTATAAGCATCTTATATGATTATTCTCTTAGAGACCACTGAATTTTATGGTTAGTCTTCTGGGCCATGATGTTTAATCCAGAAATGGTTAAACTCCTTAGTATGTAAGTAAATTTAAAAAAAATACTGAATAAATATGGGAACACTAGGAAAAAAAGAGACTCATAAATGAAATTTATTTTTAAATTGTGCCAGAAATATCAGATTTACCAATGAGGAAAGGGAATTCATTAAATGTTAAATATTTCATCTCAGTAAAGCATGTGTAACAACATTTAACATACTTTTGTGTGAGACCATCTGAACTAATTTTGTAACCCAAAACTCAGCCACCTGGGTAGAAAACTGTCTGAAAAAATAATGATAATTTATAAAAATGCTAATTGGAGGAAAGCACTTAATACTACGCTGCCTAGCCAAAAAAAATGAGATCTTTTCCAATTACTTCAATCCCCTGACATAAAGGTTTTTGTGTTATTTTTGTTCTTAATTCATCATGAAAAAGACTCAGTCAGGAGGCAGGCAGAAGCTTCTGTGTGAAAGTTGCACCTAAAATCACATCCTTTTTTTTTCCAGATAACTCTCCCCTTTCTGGACTACATAGGTCTCCCTTCCTGTTGTTTCAAATACAAATAAACATTTCCAACTCAGTTCTTGGCTTCCTGACCAACTATGTGACCCTGAGTAGTTAGTTTTTTATGAGTCTCAGTTTCTTCAAATATAATGTAGGTATAATTCATATGAACAAAGATGAAAACCAAGATAGACAATCCATAGCTAGTTGTTAGTTCCAAGCCTGGCACAGAGTACTAATACATAAATAATACAGTGATGGTCTTTAATTGATCCATCCAACTGATCAGATAATATTTCATACTGTGAGAAGAAAGGACAGTTGAATTTTGTATTCTGTGGAATGCCTTCTACCAGTTTAGGAATCTATTTTGTTCTCCGTATATTTTGTGAGATATATACCAAAAGTGTGCCAATGCTGTGCCGTTTTTTACACACCAAAATTGTTAGAAGTAAAATTTTAACTTCAACTATGAGTAGTTCATATTATGCCTGGGACTAAGTCATCTGCCTTGGAACAACATAAAGAAAAATAACATCCACCTAGGGAGAAGGAGAGGAAGCATTGCTTCTATTAGTGAGAATAAATAAAAACTTGGTGGTTGCTGTACTTTGAAATCCAAAGTACACGGGCTTAGCCTGGGGATTTCCAAAATAATAATTTTTTAAAATAATAGTGATCTTTAAAACTAGGGAAATGATTAAAAATCCATCTCCTTTATTCAGCCCATTCAAACATAATATCTATAAAAGCTTTGTGTTGTGGTAATAATCCCTTACTATTTCCTCTCTCTACTTGGTCTTTTCATTTATTCATTTCCCATTAATCGTAAAACTGAAATAAAAAGAGAATGAATTTTTTAACGTCACTTTCCATTCTGGAGCTTTGCTAATTTCTTCTAAGTGCACTTTAGTGCTATTTAATTTGTATCTAGAGGTAGCACCCTTTTACTGCACTGCTCATTCCTCTAGATAGAAGCAATTAGATGGGCTAGCCAAATCCTCCACCTGGCCACCATCAGCATATGCACAGCACCAGGAGAAAACAGGAGACTGAGTGTTCCTTAGGGCCTGCTTCCTTTGGTAGCCAAAATCCCCACTTTCCCCTGTGTGCCTATGGTAGGAAAGGCATATTTACAGAACTCAGATCATCCCTGATCTAATCCCAGCAGACAACAAACACAGTTGTATTCCTCTTCGATATTTTAAACCCAAACACAGTGCTTTCTATTTAGAAGCTACTGCACTAACAAAACCAGCTTCCCCTGTAGCTCAGTCAGTAAATAATCTGCCTGCAATGCAGGAAACTCAGGCTTGATTCCTGGAGAAGGAACTGGCAACCCACTCCAGTATTCTTGCCTGGAGAATCTCAGGGACAGAGGCTGGCAGACTACAGTCCCTAGGTTCCCAAGAGTCAGACACGAGTTAGCCACTAAACCACCACCAACAGGGAAGCTCTTATCTTCCTAAGCAATACTCAAAACACAGAAGACATTAGGGAAAATATGGAAAGATTTGATGCAATAAAAATTAAAATTTCTGAATGACAAGAGGCAGATGACAAACAAAAAGTGTTTTAAGCACTAACAAAGGGCTTCCCAGGTGGCTCAGTGGTAATGAATCTGCCTGCCACTGCAGGAGACTCAGGAAACAGGGATTCAATCTCTGGATTAGGAGGATCCTCTGGAGAAGGAAGGAGCAACCCACTCCAGCATTCTTGCCTGGGAAAGCCTGGTGGGGCTACAGTCCATGGGGTCACAGAGAGGTGGACACAACTGACCACATGCAAACACAAGTACTAACAAATAGAGAATCTTTAAGTTGCACTTACCCATTTGACACTGGTTGATATTCTGATGTGTTTTTAATATTACCAAGTCATTTTCTGTGACACCAACTGGGTGTCCTACAATTTAACTCAATTCTAACACTGTCTACCTGGAGATGGCATCAGACCCTACAGGTTAAGGGTTCAGTCCCACAAGACTTACCCACTCCCCCACCCACCCACTTCAGATGCCAATCACAAATCCAGGTTGTTACTGTGTTTCTGAATGGCCAGCTGTGGATCAGAGGTTCCCACCACCCCTCCTTCGAGTTCAATTAATTTTCTAGAGTAGTTCAAAGGACTCAGAAAAACATTTTATGTTCTAGATTACTGCTTTATTATAAAACGATATAGCTCAGAACAGCCAGGTGGAAGACATGCATAGGAAAGGGGCTGGAAGGTTCCATGCTCTCCTGGGTGCACCACTCTCCCTGAATCTGCATGCGTTCATCAACCTAGAATCCCCCCGAACCCCATTCTTTTGGGGTTTTAGGAAGACTTCATTACACAAGCACAATTGATTAATCACTGGCCATTAGTGTGATTGATTCAACCTCCATTCCCCTCCCCACCCCAGGTCAGGCAAGTGGGACAGAAAGTCCCAACCGTCAAATTACATGGTAAGTTCACCTGGTAAGCAGCTCCCATTCTTATGTGCTTTCCAAAAGTCACCTCATTAACATTCACTCAGATGTGGTTGAAAGGGGTTTGTTATGAATATCAAGACACCTTTCTGGCTCTCATCACTCAGGAAATTCCAAGGGTTTCTTAGGAGCTCTGTGCCAGGAAGAGGGACAAAGACTAAATATTTCTTATTATAAACTACAATACTGGAGCTCAATGTTTTTTAATGCTATGTAAGAAAAGTCTAGGAAAAAATAAGAGTGACCCTGGTATGGCTCAACCAGTATTATGGATGTCCACGCTTTGGAAAATGTAGGATAGATGTTGGACTAAGGTGAGATTGTCTTTGGAGGGTCCCTGGACTACCCTATATCCCTGTGTATTAGTATTTAATAAATTTGAAGTGTAACTTGATATATGCCTATGTTGAAAATGGATTTTCTCTTAGATGATAGCTTCATTAGTTTCTAGGCATGCTTCTCAAACCTTAGGGAAGCATTTTCTAGATTATAAGAAGTTTCACTCCCTAGATGTCATCTGATGAGTGCTCATATTGAGGCAGAGAAGTATACATTTAAAAATTAAATCATTCTTCATCTGGGTGTTAATCCAGGAACCTGGTACCCAAGTCATTTTTAACTAAGTATCTATTAGGTCCCACTTGACCGAAGCCAACATTGAACATCTTGTGCAACATCAATAATGTAAAGAAATATGCAAGAATTTTAGATGAATAGAACACAGCACCATATTTTTTTATTCTATATGAAATGCTTGTAATTAATCTTGCATTTTTATTTTTGAACAATATTTATATCTTTCTCCTCAGGTTTCAATAAGAGACATAGGGTTCAAAAGGCCTTATCTGAGGGGCCTTGGAACTTTCACTTTAGAGAATGATTACTCTTGTCCTGGATCATATTCTACCTGATCTTAGAAGTTGTTCAATGCCAAACTCATAGGTGATTCAGGAAAAATGTTGACCAGGCTATTATATCAAAGAGCTGAGAGGAAACCCCACAGATTTTTAAATCAAGTAACCAAAAGTTGCAATTTTCTCCTTCCAAAGCAATTTAACTCTCCTTTTTTAATTAGTTGGGAAAATCATCTGCTAAATGGGTTCTCTCTTTAGTATCTACAGTTTAAAATGCTGTTCACAGTTGCAATCGAGGTCCCTGGTTCAGTGTCTAGCGTATGGAAGATGGTTACATAAATATCTGTAAAAATAATGAGACTAGTTTAGTGACTAGATGAATGAATGAATAAATGACCATAGCATGAGTCTTATTCTATCACTAATAATTTAGCAAAAATGTCCTGATAAGTGTTATTGCTAACATTATTTAAACATTCACCATCATCACATCTTCCCTTTTCATATCATCAAAAATGTGCAGATGGAAAACTGGCCTCTGATTGCTCTGCAGTTGTAAGAAGACAGGGGAAAAGGGTAAATCAAGGTTGGGGAAATCTTCCAACCTCTTAACTTCTCTGGCAAATTAATAAATTATCCCTCATGTTGTTCTGGATCTGAAAAGATTTTAAACTAAATTACTTTTTACTCTTGGTCCCTTTAAGAATCTATTTAAATCCCAGTTGTCAAGTGTGAAATGTCCTTCAACCGCAAAAGGACAAAAAAGGAGGCAATGAAATGATACATTCAAGAACACAGTTTTAAAGAATTAGATTGCTATGTCGCCTCAGAGCAATCTGGAAATGACAATTGCTAGGCTTTTTGGTGGTATTAGCAGAGTAGTAAATATAATGTATATGTCATTTTTATTCCAGACAAGAAGACTGAAGGTAGTTACTAGTGAATGACAGTAAATTGTACCAGATGCCAAATAAATTTTAACAGCCTTTTAGCTGCACTTCTCATATTCACATAGTCATTAGTATTTTAATTTTAGGTATATTACTCAAGGTTTCAATACAACCCCACATAAAAAATAAAACTGCAAAGATGTCAATAGAACATCCCTGCTCTTAAGACAAGAATCCATAGTTCAATCAAGAAATCATTCTGTATCTACCTAAGAGAAATGAAAAAATATATCAACACAAACTTATATGTGACTGTTCTTATTCATAACAACAGAATAGAACAAACAACCCAAACACCCATGAACTGGTAAATGGATAAACAAAAGGTGGTCCGTCCAGGCAATGGAATATTATTTGGCAATTAAAAGGAATGAAGTCAGTAAAGAATCCACCTGCAAGGCAAGAGACCACCTGCAATACAGGAGACTCAGCTTCAATCTCTGGGTTGGAAAGATCCCCTGGAGAAGGAAATAGCAATACACTCCAGTGGAGAGAGAAGCCTGGCAGGCTATAGTGCATCCACTCACAATGAGTTGGACATGATAGTGACTAAATCACCACCACTGATAAATACTACAACATGGATAAACATCAAGAAATATTGTGCTAAATGAAATAACCCAGGTGAAAAAGATCATTTATTATAGCATTCAATTTATATAAAATGCCCTGAAAAAAGAAAATCGCTAGAAATAGAAAATTAGTGACTGCTTGGAGCCAGAAATGGGAGCAGTGATTGCCGGCTCATGAATCTGAGAGATCGATCTGAGGTAATAAAAAGGTCCTAAAGTCTGGATTTCAGTGATAGTTACAGAGTTCTATATATAAGTTTACATCCTCACTGGTTCCTCAGCAATCTTCAGTTTACACAACCTGTCAGGAGTGTGCTTTCAGGCCTTAGAGTTGATGCTGTAAAGGATTGAGACTGTGGACAATGTTAGAGTGAGTCCATGTACTTTGTACCTTCACCTCTCCAAAGACCAACAATCACTCCCAACTGCCTACTGCACATCTCTATTTGGACAACATATTGGCAGTGCAGATTCATATGCTATATTTCATTAAATCTAAATCACCATTAGTTATCAACTAAACCATTGCTTTATATAATCACAATGGTGTGATCACTCACCTAGACCCAGACATCCTAGAATGTGAAGTCAAGTGGGCCTTAGGAAACATCACTACAAACAAAGCTAGTGGAGGTGATGGAATTCCAGTTGAGCTACTTCAAATCCTGAAATATGATGCTGTGAAAGTGCTGTACTCAATATGCCAGCAAATTTGGAAAACTCAGCAGTTGCTACAGGACTGGAAAAGGTCAGTTTTCATTCCAATCCCAAAGAAAGGCAATGCCAAAGAATGTTCAAAGTACCGCACAATTGCACTCATCTCACACACTAGCAAAGTAATGCTCAAAATTCTCCAAGCCAGGCTTCAACAGTACTTGAACCATGTACTTCCAGATGTTCAAGTTGGATTTTGAAAAGGCAGAGGAACCAGAGATCAAATTGCCAACATTAATTGGATCATTGAAAAAGCAAGAGATTTCCAGAAAAACATCTATTTCTGCTTTATTGACTATGGCAATGCCTTTGCTGTGTGGATCACAACAAATGGTGGAAAATTCTTAAGGAGATGGGAATACCAGACCACCTGACCTGCCTCCTGAGAAATCTGTATGCACGTCAGGAAGTAACCGAACTGGACATGGAACAACAGACTAATTCCAAATCAGGAAAGGAGTATGTCAAGGCTATATATTGTAACCCTGCTTATTTATCTTATACTCAGAGTACATCATGCGAAATGCCAGACTGGATGAAGCACAAGCTGGAATCAAGACTGCTGGGAGACATATCAGTAACCTCAGATATGCAGATGACACCACCCTTATGGCAGAAAGTGAAGAACTGAAGAGCCTCTTGATGAAAGTGAAATAGGAGAGTGAAAATTTTGGCTTAAAGCTCAACATTCAGAAAACTAAGATCATAGCATCTGGTCCCATCATTTCATGGGAAATAGATGGGGAAACAATAGAAACAGTGACTGATTTTACTTTGGGGGGGCTCCAAAATCACTGCAGATGGTGACTGCAGCCATGAAATTAAAAGACGCTTGCTCCTTGGAAGAAAAGTTACAACCAACCTAGACAGCATATTAAAAAGCAGAGACTTTACTTTGTCAACAAAGTTCCATCTAGTCAAGGCTATGGTTTTTCCAGTAGTCATGTGTGGATGTGAGATTTGGACTACAAAGAAAGCTGAGCGTCAAAGATTTGGTGCTTTTGAACTGTGGTGTTGGAGAAGACTCTTGAGAGTCCCTTGGACTGCAAGGAGATCCAACTAGTCCATCCTAAAGGAGATCAGTCCTGGGTATTCACTGGAAAGACTGATGCTGAAGCTGAAACTCCAATACTTTGGCCACCTGATTAGAAGAGTTGATTCATTTGAAAAGACTCTGATGCTGGGGAAGACTGAGCACAGGAGGAGACGGGGATGACAGAGGATAAGATGGTTGGATGGCATCACCAACTCAATGGACATGAGTTTGACTAAGCTCCAGGAGTTGGTGAAGCACAGGGAAGCATGGCGTGCTGCAGTTCATGGGGTTGCAAAGAGTTGGACATGACTGAGTGACTGAACTGAACTGAAATGAACTGAAGAAAAAAAAAGTCACCCATTTGATTATGATTTGCTATTCATTGTAAGAATCAGAGAAAATTGATACATATTAAAATGGGGAAGGGGACAGTCTGTCTTGAATTTGATAAACTGTGGGATGGAGGTGAAGAATTTCCTCAGCTGGACTTCAGAAAGAAAGTTATTTCAGAGACTTCCCTGGCAACCCAGTGGGTAAGACTGTAGCTCCCAATACAGAGGGCCTGAGTTCGTTTCCCAGTCAGGGAACTAGATCCTACCTACCTCAACTAAGAGTTCACATGCTGCAACTAAAGACCCCGCACAATGCAACCAAGACCCAGAACAGCCAAATAAATAAACTTTTTTTTAAATGCATCTATTTCAAGCAGGTGGCAGAGCACAAGTAAGGGCACAGTGTTGGAAAATGCTTAGTGCATTTGGGCAACTATAGCGCCTGGAAAGACCAAAACCAACCTGAAACAGTCTGTTATTAAAAGATCTGAGCAACTAACGAAGCAGGTTTTCAATAATTACCCACAGTCCCCTACCTGTGAAATATCCTCAGCATTCACATTCAAACTCTCCCTGAAGCACAGTCTCATTTCAAATTAAGAAACACTGTTCAGTCTTGAACCACCCTCTTTTAAATCACCTACTGAGCAGCTACACATTTTTAAAGAATTCTATAGCTTAGAAATCAGCAAATTATACTGGTTCTTTAACATTCTAAACAGACACCAGGGAAGAAGCTAAATAAACACAATATGCTTTTAAAACACATTCCTTTAAAAATGTGTGTGACATATAAAATTAAGCAATATAAATAAGAAGGATGTCTGCTGCTTGCACAGATTTTTCCTAACAGTATTAAGTGGACTAAAGTCCAGCAAGTGTTACAAGGAAATTTCAATGGTGTGTGTGTGTGTGTGTGTGTGTGTGTGTGTGTGTGTGTGTGTGTGCACGTCACTCAGTGTCCAACTCTTTGCAAGTAAGTAGCAATTCCCTTCTCCAGGGGATCTTCCCAACCCAGGAGTCAAACCCTGGTCTCCTGCATTGCAAGCAGATTCTTTACCACTGAGCCACCAAGGAAGCCCAACATCAAGGATAAAAAGCGTCATTTAATTAGATCACAAAGAGACAAGGATTTAGCAAAGAATGTGTCCCTCTTCTTTACTTCACTTTGTGGAGGTAGTATCATAACTAAATCAGAAAGAAAGTAGAAGTACTCAGCTCTTAGCTGCCCCTGCCCCAGCCTGTCTTCGCTTGGAAAGGGCCAAAGAAATCAAGCCCAAGAAATGTGGGGAACAGTGAGAAAGCATCAGTCCATTTACTGTGGTCACGGGCTCCAGGCCCAGCTGAACTGTGCCAGGGAACTCAGGTTTCCCTAGGGGACTGGAAGTGCTTGCAGATTGTTCAGTGCTTGTTCAGAAGGAACAAACACTAAGGAACTTGAAAGAACTCAAGATACTTCTAGTGAAGGAAAGCATCTCACTCAGTAATTGCCACCCTCTTTGTACTCAACTGCTGCTGCTTTCTAGTTTGTAACATCTCAGCTTCCACTTCTCAGGCCAAGTTTCAAGGTTTCTTTGCCCTGTTCTGGGGCTTCCCTGGTGGCTCATCAGTAAAGAACAGGCAATGCAGGAGCCTTGGGAGATGTGGGTTCAATCCCTGGGTCTGGAAGATCCCCTGCAGGAGAGCATGGCAACCCATTGCAGTATTCTTGCTTGGAGCAGCCCAGAGACAGAGGGGCCGGTGAGCTACAGTCCATAGGGTCACAGAGAGTCAGACAGGACTGATGCGACTTACATGCATGCACAGTTGTTTCACTCACTTCGCCTCACAAAACCACAGCTGCCTACAAAGCCACCAACCTCTCTGCACTGCTCAGTTCCAGAAAATAATCTACTGGAGCAAGCATTGTGCTCCAGGGCTGGCATGTAATAATCTCACTGTCACTGATATTGTCTTATGACTGAATGCTCAAATGAGTTCTCACAGATGCTGATGGAACCATCAAAAAGTCATGACTGATGTCTAATCTAAACATATTACATGTATGCCTTCTTCCTGATTTGCCTCTTCATCTGGGTCTATAGTCTTACTAAAGCTCAGAAGCCTTAGCTTGACTTGGAAGCAAGCTCATCCATCAGTGGACCAGCAGTTCTCAACAGGAGAGGTTTAGCCCTGGATGAGGACATTTGGCAAAATATGAAGACATTTTTAGCTGTCACAGCACAGAGGGTGTAGGGGGTTACTACTGCCATCCTACTGGCAGAATCCAGGAATGTTGCTAAACAAACTAAAATGCACAGGACAGTCCTTGAACAGAGAATGACAACCCCAACCAAAATGTCAATAATGCTAAGATTAAGAAATCTTGCAGTAGCCCAGCAAAATATCATTAATTCCATGACGTTAAGCTCAGTTCTCATTTGTCATGTATTTTTGGTGTGTAGATTACAGTGTATTATTCACATCCAACCCTTTGCAATTAATGGACTGTATGTAGCCCGCCACACTCCTCTGTCCGTGGGATTCTGCAGGCAAGAATACTACTGGAGTGGGTTGTCATTTCCTCCTCCAGAGGTTCTTCTCAACCAGGGATAAAACCCGTGCCTCCTGTGTTCCCTGCATTGCAGGCAGATTCTTTACCCGCTGAACCATTGGGAAAGCTAGAGTTCCAGTACCTGACTTTAAAGATTGAACAATAATATGAGCTAAAAAATAACACTGTTCAGTATACCTACCATGCATACATTTAAACCATATTCAGAGATCACTGACATCAGATAAAATAATACATGCCTCAAACACTGCTGACTCTTTTTTCAGTTTGGTTCAGTTCAGTTCAGTCACTCAGTCATGTCCAACTCTTTGTGACCCCATGAATCGCAGCATGCCAGCCCTCCCTGTCCACCAGAAAATCCCGGCGTCTACATCCAGCCATCTCATCCTCTGTTGTCTCCTTCTCGTCCTGCCCCCAATCCTTCCCAGCATCAGGGTCTTTTCCAATGAATCAATCCTTCACATCAGGTGGCCAAAATATTGGAGTTTCAGCTTCAACATCAGTCCTTCCAAAGAACACTCAGGACTGATATCCTTTAGGATGGACTGGTTGGACCTTCTTGCAGTCCAAGGGACTCCCAAGAGTCTTCTCCAACACCACAGTTCAAAAGCATCAATTCTTCGGTGCTCAGCTTTCTTCACCATCCAACTCTCACACCCATACATGACTACTGGAAAAACCATAGCCTTGACTAGACAGACCTTTGTTGGCAAAGTAATGTCTCTGCTTTTCAATATGCTATCTAGGTTGGTCATAACTTGCCTTCCAAGCAGTAAGCATCTTTAAATTTCATGGCTGCAATCACCATCTGCGGTGATTTTGGAGCCCAAAAAAATAAAGTCTGACACTGTTTCCACTGTTTCCCCATCTATTTCCCATGAAGTGATAGGACCAGATGCCATGATCTTAGTTTTCTGAATGTTGGGCTTTAAGCCAATTTTTTCACTCTCCTCTTTCACTTTCATCAGGAGGCTCTTTAGTTCCTCTTCACTTTCTGCCATAAGGATGGTATCATCTGCATATCTGAGGTTATTGATATTTCTCCCGGCAATGTTGATTCCAGCTTGTGCTTCTTCCAGCCCAGCGTTTCTCATGATGTACACTGCATATAAGTTAAATAAGCAGGGTGACAATATACAGCCTTGACGTACTCCTTTCCCTATTTTGAACCAGTCTGTTGTTCCATGTCCAGTTCTAACTGTTGCTTCCTGACCTGCATACAGGTTTCTCAAGAGGCACATCAGATGGTCTGGTATTCCCATCTCTTTCAGAATTTTTCACAGTTTATTGTGATCCACACAGTCAAAGGCTTTGGCATAGTCAATAAAGCAGAAATCGATATTTTTCTGGAACTCTCTTGCTTTTTCGATGATCCAGCAGATTTGAAGTCAAATCCCTTATGATTATACAGTGGAAGTGAGAAATAGATTTAAGGTACTAGATATGATAGACAGAGTGCCTGATGAACCATGGACGGAGGTTCGTGACATTGTGTAGGAGACAGGGATTAAGACCATCCCCATGGAAAAGAAATGCAAAAAAAGCAAAACAGCTGTCTAAGGAGGCCTTACAAATAGCTGTGAAAAGAAGAGAAGTGAAAAGCAAAGGAGAAAAGGAAAGATATTCCCATCTGGATGCAGAATTCCAAAGAATATCAAGAAGAGAGAAGAAAGCCTTCCTCAGTGATGAATGCAAAGAAATAGAGGAAAACAATAGAACGGGAAAGACTAGAGATCTCTTTGAGAAAATCTGAGATACCAAGGAAACATTTCATGCAAAGATGAGCTTGACAAAGGACAGAAATGGTATGAACCTAACAGAAGCAGAAGATAAGAAGAGGTGGCAAGAATACACAGAAGAACTGTACAAAAAGATCTTCATGACCCAGATAATCATGATAGTGTGATCACTCACCTAGAGCCAGACATCCTGGAATGTGAAGTCAAGTGGGCCTTAGAAAGCATCACTCTACAAACAAAGCTAGTGGAGGTGATGGAATTCCAGTTGAGCTATTTCAAATCCTGAAAGATGATGCTGTGAAAGTGCTGCACTCAATATGCCAGCAAATTTGGAAAACTCAGCAATGGCCACAGGACTGGAAAAGGTCAGTTTTCATTCCAATCCCAAAGAAAGACAATGCCAAAGAATGCTCGAACTACCGCACAATTGCACTCATCTCACACGCTAGTAAAGTAATGCTCAAAATTCTCCAAGCCAGGCTTCAGCAATTTGTGAACCATGAACTTCCAGAAGTTCAAGCTGGTTTTAGAAAAGGCAGAGGAACCAGAGATCAAATTGCCAACATCCGCTGATCATCGACTCTTTTTTAATTCCCAAAATACATGAAGGTATTAAGCTATGCATAAATCATTAACAATTCATTTAATAAGTGCGTGAAAGAATAAAGTCCTGACAGCTTCCATAATTTTCACCTATGAACCTGTCTCTAGACTCTTTTTCAACCCCTTTAAAGTCTTATCTGTATTAAACATAATGTACCCTCCCATAACCAGGAAGAATACACGGAGTCACTCTTTCACATCAGCAGATTTGAGCCACACACCAGACCCCACATGGCAGGAATGGACACTATATTCTGAATCTGCTTGATACCATTATGGTAATCTCATGAGGGATTAACTTTTGTAAAATTTTCATTTGATGGACAAAAGGCTAGTCTGAAATGGGGAAATGAATGAGTTTTAAAATGGGTATGAGGACTTCCTTGAAAGTCCAGTAGTTAAAACTCTGTACTCCCAATGAAGGGCACACAGGTCTTATCCCTGGCCAGGGAACTAAGATCCTACATGTTGTATGGGACAGTCAAGAAAAAAATGTCAGTATGAGTGACAGAGCTAATTCACTTTGCTGTACAGCAGAAACTAATGCAACATTGTAAAGAAACTATACTGCAATAAAAAAATTAGCTTTTTTAAAAAAGACTAGGAACAGAGAAAAAGAGAGAGCTTTTTAAAAAATCATCACCAAACAAAAAAATCATCAAGGCTTATGCCAAAAAATGTTGGTGAATAATTACTTTAGCTATGCCCTTCTCTCAGCCCCTGAAGCCCTACCATTGTCCTCAATGTATCACTCGGTCCTGTATCACTCTTAATCAACTTGTCAGTCTGTCGGTTACAATTTGCCATCAAACAAAACTTTTACCAACTGCTACCCTTATGCCCATTGGACTTAAACCAGCCACTCTTTCCCATATTTTATACTCTGGACTAAATTGTGTGTGAAAATTACCTTTTATTGACTTTAGCAAGAGCCTTATATAAACAACTGAGGGCAGATTTCAACTGCCCACTGCCAAAATAGCCCTCTGTCCCATCTGTTGGATGCACATATCATTAAGACTTTTATTAGCCTCAGAAACAGAGAACTCGTTTTATGTTTGAGCTAAAAATCTACAAAAGTCCTTGAAAAGCAGTTCTTACTCATCCTGGTAACCACTGCACCTGAGCAAATGCTGCTAAAGAACTGGAAGCAGGTATTAAAAGAATGGTAACACCAAACTGTAATTTCAGGTCTAGAAATTCATACTTTATATTAAACTGCTCAAAGATAATATACCTGTTGTCCTTCCAAAATGGAGACTTTTTAAAATTTAGGCTTCGAAAAGAGACAAGAAAATTTCCTCAAAAACATTTGGAAAAACGTCATTTCTTAAAGAAACCCTGGTGAAGGAAAGACACGATGTAAGAATCACCAGCAGAAGAAATCAAGAACTTTCTTGGAAATGGAAATGTTATAAGAGGCTTAACCATTGGGAGCCCAGGGAGAAGTAATGATCTTTCACCAGAAGAAGAGAATAAAAACATGAAAGCCTAATATGGCTTTTTACAGTTCTGCTTACAATTACGCATTAAACAATTTACCCCTTGTGGATGAGTTCCTAAAGCCTGCTGAGATGCTGCACTTGGAGAAATGAGTACATGCTGTTTTTTCTTCTGTTGAGGGTTATTTTTATTAAAACAAAAAACTTACAACAACTGAAAACAATTCATTTTTGCTGAATCTTACTCTTTCTAAGAAGACCGACAGCATGGATGAACATTTGTCCAATGTTTGTGTTAAGTCCAACAATAAAAGACAATGGCTTATACATTCATGCCCACTCAATGTCCTATGGGCTGGAATTCATAAAATAAAGGCAGCAGATGGCATACCTAAATTTAATTTGCTATTTGATTCATCCTTGTGTTACCACTCTGAAACGCAGGCACTGAATGCTTATCTAACACTGTCAGAAAACACAAGACCATGCTTTGAGCAAGTTTATCATGTAATCTAATGTTGGATCATCAATCCTGAGAATGAAAACTGCAGCCCATCCACAGAAGCACTCTCTTCAGACCAAGGGGGACCTGTCAACAGCCAATACTCCGTGTATCAGAGATGGCATTTCATATGGTTTGGAATCACTTCTCATGCCAGTAAAGCAATACCAGAGACCATCAAAAGGAAGAATGTGCTTGGATTCTGTTGTTCTAATTTGATACTAAAGAGGATATATTTGTGTGTTTCAGACTTAGCTCCCAGTGCTCCATTAATGTGATCACTTTTCCTTATGGATTCTTCTCTTAAATACTGTGTTACTGCCCTGGATTGTCCATTAGTATGTATATACCAGACCAATATTCTAGACCACCACACTCTAAAAGGAAAACCTCCTGAGTCTTATGTTACTGCTTCTGGCAGCTGTCAAAATAATTCCTGCTGACATCATGTTTAACAGACTTGCATCCCAGTCAGATCAATGTTGGGGAGCAGCACGCAGTGCTGCAAAATTAGGTCATTAATTGTGAAGCCAGCTCACCCCTGCTTGCATTTGGAGCCCAAAACACTCTGAGGTTAAAAAAAAACTAAACAATCAAAGATTCTGGAATCTTCTTTTAAATCTCAACAAAGGTGTCAATTTAACTATTTATAATTATTCTCAGAGTTCTTTGGAAGAATTTTATTATTTAAAAGTATGGTAATATAAAAAGGAATGAGTGAGTCAGCTCTAGTGAGGTGGATAACCCTAGAGCCTGTTATAGAGTGAAGTAAGTCAGAAAAAGAAAAACAAATATCACATATTAATGCATACATATGGAATCTAGAAAAACGATATTAATGAACCTATTTGCAGGGCAGGAATAGAGGTGCAGACATAGAGAACAGACTTGCAGACACAGTAGTGGAAGGAAAGGGGGTACGAACTGAAAGAGCAGCATTGAAACACATACATTATCATATATAAAACACCTGATGGGAAGTTACTGTATAACACAGGGAGTTCAACCCAGTGCTCTGTGACAAAGAGAGGGGTGGAAGAGAGGTTCAAGAAGGGAGGTTCAAGAGGGACGAGACATGTATTCTTGTGGCTGATTCTCATTGTTACATGGAAGAAACCAATGCAACATTATAAAATAATGTAAAACGATTATCCTCCATTAAAAATTTTAAAAAGTGAAAAAACAAAAGATTTTTTAAAAGTATGGCAATATAATACCTAGTCCTCCAAAAGGGCTAGAAAATATGCCAATAATAAAATATACACACTCCTAAAGTGTGAAAATCCAAGTGCTGACTCTCATCGTACTGATCATCATTTTGAGAATTCAAATGTTAACTTTCTCAAATGACTACAGGAGAATCTTGTTAACCTGAGTGGTTGGCATAGGATTTGCTTATAAAATTACCTCATAGTAATATAAAAGAAACACAAGAGTCTCAATGACTGAGAATCTGGGAGCAGGAAAAACCAACCTGGTAGTCGGAACCAGATTGCCAAATGACAGCATCGGCTGAATTATCTGTGTGCCTGGCGGCTGCCCTTCCAAACTAATTTTAAAAATAAATTGAAATTGAACTGGAGCCATACAAAGTAGAACACAAACCTTTTTGAAGATTCATATCAGGTAACAAGTAAACAGGTTGTCAGAGAATATTGACATTTTCTTTTTAGAATTGATTTTATGCTTTTATTTTTCTACCCATATGGCATTTCATATTACTAACATTTATTTATTAAAACCCTGGCCTTTCCTCCACAGATTTTAAGGAATCTTCATGTTTTGTTACAGCATTTCAAGATAAAAATAGCTCTCTACTACTTTAAAAACTAGAATAAAACACATATTTCTCACATTTGAATTAAAGGAATAATGGTACACCTTACAAGTTTGTTTCCAGTAAAGGAGACCTATTAATTAATATGAAAATTCAAAAATTATTATTTAGTAATGTAAAAATTCAAATACCTAGGAATTCTTCCCTAAAATTTATCAACTAATACAGAAATCAAAGATCAAAATATTAAGATGGTTTATAAGAATTAACAAAGATAAAGGTAGATGGAAAAACAGGTTGATTTATTTGGCATCATTCCAATTTATCTCCCCACTCTTCTGATTAATTGCCCTCAGCAAGGAGCTAGAACCTAGTTATGCTGTTTTATAATTCCTGTTGATGGGGTGTTGACATAAGGATAAAAAGAGAACCAATTGCCTTTTAACGAACCCATTCTTCATGAGCTAGTCAATCATAACTTGTCCATTTTAATTATCTCCCAAATTCCGAATAGAGATATACTTGCAGTTTCCAAATATTTTCATGATTAAAGATGTTTTCCTTGTTTCAATAGGAACTTCAATTTGATGAGTCAGGTGGTAAGATTTATGAGATGAAGTTGTCCTGTTTATCTCTCAGCTTTCAAAAATACTGGCCTGCAATTCAGTAACAAACAACATTCGCATTGGAGATACGCAGACTACGCCCATTCACGATGATAAACATGTTTAAATACATAGATAAATACACCAACAGCAGTAGATGCCAGAAAGAAAAGCCTCCAAGCAAATATTTACTAGCCTCCCTTTTCATATCTATAAAAAAGCAGTCTATTTGAATATTAAATATAATTACACAAAGCTAACAGGCCATTGGTACACCTGGATAACATTTTCAGGTCGTTTTGCCCTCCTTGGAGCAATACCACAGACTGTCATCAATCAGTTATACTCCTCAAATTACAGGGAAATTCTGGCTGACTCACAAACAACTGGACAGATCAGTTAAGGCAGAATTCTCACTGAATTGACTAAGCCAATTCGCTATTTTGATTGGGTGCAAACAGAAACAAAAGCTAACTCTTTTCAAAACTAGCTTCCCACTTAGGAGCTTCCCTCTTCCATCACCTAAAATTCCACCATGTTTAAATTATCAGAATTGAAGCAATAACGCTCCTCTTTCATAGTAAATGGTCTAGCAACTGATGGAAGAATATGGTGATGATGATGGCAACGATGATGATGATACAGGGTTTCTGAGAGAATTTTTATATAAAAATTCTCATATTCAGTATCCAATAGACACAAATAAATGTACAAAAGTACTTGTACTCCTCCAAGTCATTAGAATTGTTTTCTCTGATTTAATAGAAGTTTCACATTCCCTGATTTCTCTCTCTTCCCTTATATCATCTGGTCCTTTAACAGTGAAGAGTCCTCTATTTAATCCTCACCCATCTGTTTCAGGTAGCACTCAAGTTGAGACAATGGTTTGCCCAGAATAATCAGCTGACCCAGTTGTTAGGCCTTGTTGTTGTTTTTGTTTAGTCGCTCAGTTGTATCTGACTCTTTGCAAGCCCCGTGGACTGTGGGCCTGCCAGGCTCCTCTGTCCATGGGATTTCCTAGGCAAGAATTCTGGAGTGGGTTGCCATTCCCTTCTTCTGGGCATCTTCCCAACCCAAGGATCAAGCCTATATCTCCTACACTGGCAGGTGGATTCTTTACAACTAAGCCACCTGGGAAGCCTGCCTGGTAAAACCTGGGTGAGCCTAACATCCATGACAATGTCATCCTGGAGGCAGGGTACTGTTCAGAAACCTAGAGAGTGCAGGTCCACCTCTCTTCTTCTTGGGCCTATCCATCCTTAACTGAAGTTTTATATAGCTCCAAAATCAGTTATACTTCAATATGAAATTATACAATCAAATGTAACTATATATATATATATATATATATATATATATATTTGTATATATTCACTGACACTTAAAACTTCCATGTAAAGAGTATAATTTATGATCAAAGGTGGGTATTCAAAACATGTCTGTAAACACTCTTCTAAATACATACTTGTCATTGTTTAGTCACTAAGTCGTGTCCAACTCTTTGCAACCCCATGGACTATAACCCGCCAGGCTTCTTGGTCCACGGGATTTCCCAAGCAAGAATGCTGGAGTGGATTGCCATTTCCTTCTCCAGCGGATCTTCCTGAGCCACGAATCGAACCCACGGCTCCTGTATTGTAGGCAAATTCTTTACCATTGAGCAACCAGGGAATTTTATAATTACACTGATAACGCTCAGCCAGTGACCTTAACACTGAAGTCACAATAAACTTTTTGGCCTTGAACATAAACAGACCATGAATCTACAAGTTAATGTGGTTCTATTTGTGAACTTAGTTTGGAGTTTCCCAAACTGTGTTCCCTAAACCACTGGTCCTAAATGATGTTTTTGAGGAAAATGTTCCACGTCCACACAATGGAATGCAGCAATAGTCCTAAATCTTCTAACTTAGCTGGACTGAGCCAACCAGGCACTCTACTGTGAGATAAGTTTGGGAAATGCTGCATACAAGTCCCTTTTTGATGATTTACAATACATGTCAACAACTCTAAAAAGCCCTACACTAAAAGAATTTGTTTATTTTCGTTTAAAGCAAACACATTTGACCTTAGAACTCCAAGGGATATGCTTGGGGAAGTCGTTTTCCAGAAAGTAAGACCTCACATAGGATGAATCATAACTCCATGGGGCAGTTAACAGAATCTCCAAAATCTCATGCTGTTACATGAAACACACACAGACACAAAGGTGTCTCTTGGCTTATGTATCACCAAAACTGTGTATAAAAAAGAATTTAAATATATAAACATGAGACAGGAAGCAGGAGTTTTAGTATCTGTGAAAAGTTATTACAACTAACAAAAACAAATTTTAATTATTAACTGAAAATCCTAACTGCCCTCCACTTGGATTCACAAAACATCAGCTGAAATAAATTCTCTAGCATGTTTATCATCCACAAATGATTATGTCATTCTTTTTGAGCCATCCAGATCCAAACCTCTACTCTTAAGTGTGGAGGCAGCTCTAGCTTAGAAGCCAAAGGAGGCAGAGATCCTTCCCACTATCAAAGTTAAAAGTCAGACTTCCACTCACCAAGTCCTCTGTCACCGCTAGGCGCTGACCTACGACTTTGACTCGATTTGGGATCTGGTGACAAACACAAGTGACGACTGCTCAAGATCCATCCTGGGAAAGGCAGCAGTAGCAGCAGTAATAGTTTCATAAGCATTTTATTTGGGGCTTATTCCAAGATTCTGGAGGTGATCAAATGACTTAGCACATTCCATCATCCTGACCACAGAATTGCTTTAAGGATAGAGATGTACCATATCAGGCCACTGAGATTCATTCTGAAGATCTGTTAGATTTGGGGGGAAGAAGAAATTATCTTGCCATCAGGACTGCCAATCCAGTAAGATGCTAACCTGGATCTATTTGAGGCATGGTCTTCCCTGGTGGCTCAGTCAGTAAAGAGTCTGTCTGCAATGTAGGAGCCCCAGGTTCAATCCCTGGGTCAGAAAGATCCCCTGGGGAAGGAAACGGCAACCAACTCCAGGATTCTTGCCTGGAGAATTTCATGGGCAGAGGAGCCTGGCAGGCTATATAGTCCATGGGGTCACAAGAGTTGGACGTGACTGAAGCAACGCACACATGCAGACTCCCTTCTTGCAGCCAGTGGTGGAATTTACACAATAGCTAATATTTCCTATTGTAATTGTAGTATTGTCTCATTGGAACAGTCAACACTGAAATTTAAGAAAGCTACCTGACTTTCTAAAACAGACGCTGATAGTTTATGGAACTTCTTCAGCTGGTAAGGCCTGGTACCCTAGGGAGGCACGGCTGAGGTCAATACAACAGACCGGTTTCATCATACTACTGGGAGTCCTGTTGAAATTAAACTTAATTAAATGTCACATTAGACAAACTGAATGGATTTGATCCCAGCCCCTGTCAATCAGATTAGTAAGAGTAACCAGTAGAGCAGCACACTCATGGAAAAATTCAACAGAAGTCAAGAGTGTATAGAAAGAGGTAGGAATTGCTGAGAGACAAGTCTTCATGGATCCCTCTATTTCTGCATGTCCTGGAACAGCTTTTATTTTGGATTATCTTTTTTCAAAGATGTTTGTAATAGCAAACAGCTTGAGAGACAGAATGGCATCTCCCTCTAGGGCAAATGAGAGTTCTGCTTGCAATTCAGGATATTAATGCTAATGTGTCCTCTGGGGCAAAAGCTAGGCAGATTTGCCAGTGGTTCCCTCATAAGATTGAGAGTTTCCTAAATTTGGTAGACCTCAGTTGTGACACAGATCTGTGTACCCAGCAGCCACTGGGGTTCACAGAACTGCAGAGTAAAAAAAATGAAACAAACATAAAGCTTATGCTGCCTGCTGTGCTTGCATAATAAGGTCCTTTGATTCTGAGCAAGGAGTTTATCTTCCGCCAGCATGTAATAAACTGTGGCTAGATAACCTTTTATCTTGTAGGTAGGATAATATCTCAGATCCTTCACACTTTCTGACAAAGACCAAGATTAATAAACAGAGGTAACATGCTTGTAAGTTGGAGGACTCAAAATTATATCAGCTCTTCCAAAACTGATCTATAGATCAACGCAATATGAAGCAAAATTCCACAAGATTTTTCATAGAAGTTGGCAAGTGGACACTGATAGCCAGAGCAATATTGAAAAAGAACTAACTTGGAGGATTTGTACACTCTCTGATCTTAAGACTTACTATAATGTATAGTAATTAAAGACAGCATGATGGTTGTATGAAATTAGAGAAATATATCAGTGGAACACAATATGAAGTCCAGAAATTATCCCGCACATATATGGCCAAATGAATTTGACAGACACCAACTGTAATTCAATGGGGGAAAGAAAAGCCTTCTCAACAAACAGTACTGTATCTACTGGTTATCATATTTTTTTCAAATGTGTTAATACACACTTTACATCATGCATAATGACCTAAACTACAAAACTCCTATAGGAAAACACAGGCAAATACGTTTGAGGTCTTGGGATAGCCAAAGATTTCTTGGGAAAATGCAGAAACACAAATTACTAAAAATAATAATAATAATAATAAAAAGGCAAACAGACCATTTCTTTTAAAAGGTAAAAGATTTCAATAGATGCTTCACAAAGAAGATTTACAAATGGCCAAAAAAATTCATGACAAGATGTTTAACTTCATCAGCATCAAGGATATACAAATTAAAACCACAGTTAGATACCACTGTGCACTCACTAAAATTACCAAAATTAAAGACTAATACTACCAAAACATTGGAGAGAATGCAGAGTAACTGGATACTGGTGGAAGCTTAAAATGATACAACCACTGAGGAAATATGTTTGTTAGAATCTTAGAATATGAAACCCTCACCTACATCATTATTTATCAATTACATTCTTAAATTAGGGGCTTTAAACAGTGGAAAAGTATCCGCCTGCCAATGCAGGAGATGTAAGAGACATGGGTTCAATCCCTGGGTCAGGAAGATCCCCTAGAGGAAGGCATGACAACCCACTCCAGTAGTCTTGCCTGGAGAACCCCATGGACAGAGGAGCCTGTCAGGCTATAGTCCAGGGGGTTACAAAACAGTCGGACATGAAGGAAGTGACTTTGCACATAGCACATTCTTCAATAGCTACATAACCCACCCCCCACAAAATGAAAATATATGCCTACAGAAAGACTTGCATACAAGGTTTATTACAGATTAATTCATAATAATACAAAATTGGAAACAATACAAATATCCACCAACAGGAAAATAAACTGTGGTGTACAATAAAATATAACTTGCTAATAAAAAGGAAAAAAAACAATAATAAAAACAAAACACTAATCAATTTCAAAATCATTATCACGAATGAAACCAGACACAAAAAATTATATACCATATGATCTCATTTATATCAAGTTTTAGTATAGACAAAATTAATACATGAAACTATAAATAGGAATAGTGGTAGCCTGAGAGGAGTACAGAAATAGATTGAAAAGACACTCAAAGGAACTTCTTAGGGTTCTATACCCAAGGATGAAAATGTTCTATACCTTGACTGGGATACTGGGCTGTTTATTACATGGGTATATAGATTTGTCAAAACTCACCAAACTTTATACTTACATATATAGAATTTGTTGTATGTACTTCTGAAATCAAAAAAAAAAAAAATTAAAGGCTACAAAATAGATTTTATTTAAAACTTCTTGGGACTTCCCCAGTGGTTCAGTAGTAAAAAAAATCCAATGAATGGGATTCATTTTGCCAATGAAGGGACATGGCTTGGATCCCTGGTTCGGGAAGACCCGACATGCTTCAGGGCAACAAAGCTTGTGCTCCACAACAGCTGAAGCTGGAGCGCCTAGAGTTGGTGCTCCACAACAAGAGAGTAGCCCCCACTCGCTGCAACTAGCGAAAGCCTGCACACAGCAACAAAGACCCAATGTGTTCAGAAATAATAAAATAAAAACAGTATTTTATAAAAAACAAAAAAAATGTAAAAAGCTCCTTTTCCTCCAGATATTCAAGGTCTGACATCCAAATTAGATGGGCTGAACGTCATATCATTTGCTCTGTTTCCACAGGTGTTGGGAGAGATAAACTTCTAGACTTTACACATCTACCAAGGCAACAATGCTAGGAAAACCATTAATCAAGATCTGACAGTGCCTATTTGCAATCAGAACACAGAGAACACCCCAGATTATAAAAGCAGGTGAAACCTACCTGAAGGACCTAGTCAGGCACAATGTTGGCGTTCTTAATTCTCTTGACCGTGGCCCTAGCATCTGCTCACCATCCTGGTGAGCACTTTGAAGGGTAAGTAGCCTGAGGCTTAAATTAGCAACTCCTTCCTTGTTAACCAAAAAATTTGAACATGTTACCCAATTTTAAATGTTCTCTTCTTCTGTATCTCATCGTTCAGTGACAAGGTGTTTCGTGTCCATGCTGAAGATGAAAATCACATCAACTTACTCCATGAGTTGGCCAGCACCAGGCAGGTAAATGCCAATCTATGCTTACAGGTTTCCTATAACAATATTTAAAAAATCTTAGATTATTTTTTAAAATCTTAAGATTGCATTGTGATTCCATCAAGGGAAAAATGACATGAAATATTAACTACAGCACTTTTGTAACAAGAAATAAAAACTTGAAAAACATTTAGTGCCACCATGCCTTATTTGTCTGCCTAAATTCGATTGCCATAAGCCCTATAGTGTTATAAATCTAGGGCAACTTTTTAAAGAGCTGCCTGAACATGACAACTGGATGAGTCAAAATTGTTGCAAAGGTCAAAGAACATCTAATGTACAGCAACTTCCCTTCTGAGTCAAAAGAGAAAAATGATCAACTTGGATATTACAGAAAAACTGGGCTTTGGTCCAACTTGAAATTCATTTCCACATCCCATGTATCATCTGTTCTCTTTGATTTTATTTCATTCCAAATCAAACATCTTGAGTTTTCACGACCTTGATTCAGGCCCTTTTAATGATAGGACTTGAAGGGGGTAAAAATGATAAAAAATCATGAGTGATTTTCATAATTTTATTTTACTATTAAGAAACCAAAATCTCTAGGCTACTTTATTTTTTTAATTTACTGTATTATGGGATTAAAACTGACATTTTAAATTTTATATATATGTAAGTGTATGTATATATATATATACATATATATATACATATATATATACATATATATATATATATATATTAGTGGCAGAGAGCTATTGTAGACCACAAATAGTTTACTTAACCCAATGCTGTCTTTTCATTAATATAAAAACTTTCTACTAGTTCCTATGTATCTATCTATCCATCCATTATCTTTCTATAGTTATCTTTTTAGCTTTTAACATGTGGAGGGGAGACAAAGGTAGAAGAGTGTCATAAACTGAAACAGATTCAGAAGGTTAGGTCTGAAAGAGAATTTAAAGTCATCTAGTGCAGGCTTCCACTCAAATTTGAACTTCTTCAGTGGAAACAGCATCCCTGGTTGCTAGCCCTAATAAAACCTGTTTGAGTACTTCCAAGGATAGTAGGAATACTTCTTCTTCAAAGTAGCATTTGCCTTACAAACCATTCAAACCATTACACTGAGCTGAAAATTACCCTAACCTTGACCCATTGGACCTAGCTGAGTCAAATACTGTCTCACTTCTGAGATTTATCAATACTCTTGGCACGGGTTTACAGACACTTGGTCATTCTAGTCACTTCTGGACACAGCTCAATCTTTCTGTCTATATTTCCTTTTTAAAAATGTAGCTCTCAGAATTGACAATGGACCGCCAGGTGTACTCTGATTAATACATAGTGTAGGGCCACTGTCTGCTTTCATTTGTAAAGCAGACACTTACAAATGGGGTATAAGATTCTTTTTACAGCTTGAACAGTTAGAAGGCTCTAAGCTTATAGCAAACCTAATGCTGATTAAAGCTATCAGGGTATTTTTTTCTCACATGAATCATCCTCTCACATGAAGCAAGGTATTCTTCCTTCCATACTTGCCTAATTGATGTTTTAACCCAAATGCAGGATTTTATTATACATTTAGTCAGTTAAAAATTATCTTTATTGCATATTGAGATAGCTTTAAAAATGAATTTACTCAGGTAAATAATTTGCCCTAACTTCACATCACCAGAAAGTTTGATAAATATGTCTTATTGACTTTTACCTTTGTCAAGAATAGAGGAAAAATATTAAGTAAGTAAAGGGTCAGTACAGAATTAGAGGCATCTTCCATGATTCATTCTTTTCATATCTATTTATCAAGAGTCTCCAGTATGCCAGATGCAGTGTTAAGTAAGCACTGAAAGTGATTGATCAATCAACGCATCTCAGATGAGTTTTCTCTCCTATCCATGTCACTGTGGTGTTACCTACAGCTGACACTGTGCTTTCCAGCTTATAAAGAAGAATGTAAAGGTAGAGACTTGGTCAGACATTTTGCTAAGATCCAGATTCAGCACTCTGGTGGCCTAGTGTTTTCTTTCAATCATCACATGAAGTTAATCGGGCTTGACTTACTCTTGCGGTACACTGTGCTGGCTCCCAAGGATCACGGCTCCCTTTTCTGAGCATCCACAACCCAACTGCTTCCAGTTAACTTTGCCAGTATCCATGCCGGGCCCTGGGAGATCCTGCTTCTGAGATTCACCTGTCTTCTTGTTTATGAAATCCAAGACATGCCCCCTCTACTTTTCAGTGATCCTGTCAAGCTCTGATTTCTCTAAGATTGCTGAGAAAAAGTTTTGCAGTCACATCCTTTGCCTTTTTAGTTACCTAAAATTCACCATTTTCTAGCAGTCAAGAGCAGAGAATCTGGACTCAGATTTCCTGGGTTCAATTCCTGGCTCTACCACTTGCTAGCTAGACTTCGGATGCCTCTCTGGGTCCCAACCATCTCATGTCTCAAGTAAGGAGACTAAGAGCATATACCTTACAGAATTTTGTGAGATTTGAAAGAACTAATATAAGTAAAGCACTTAGAAAGAATTTACATAGTAAAAACTATGTGTTTGTTATTATGACCACCGTGAGATCCAGGATTCTGAACATAATTGACATGACGGTATAATCCCTTCTCTCCTTATCTACCCTGGGCCTCAAAGTTCTCTTTCCAAAGGGTATTTCTGCTAAAATCTTAACATGTGAAAAATCATTTACTTAGGGTAATTTCATCTCTCAGTAGAAGTAGGAAAAAATAAGAGATAGTGTAACTCCTTAGAAAAGACAAAAGCCACACAAGAGTTAAATAAGGCTACTTCATCTCTTCAGCTGCAAACATTATGCTTTAGCTCCAAGCCTTGAGAGAACATGTTTCTTCTTTATTCATTCTGTTTCCAATATGATTGAAAAAGAGGTTTTACTCTTCTTGGTAATCTTGCAAGTATAGTATTTTCTGGACTGTAGCCTTCCTGATAAGATCATTACAAGGGCATCTAGCCTTTGTCTTCATCCTTGGCCACGTGTCCTTCCTCCCAGCTTTGGAACATGTCCTTTTAAAAGTTGAATGTACTCAAGAGACCTGTGACCACACTCGACTTTAGTTGCCTCCCTCTTTTCATATTTAATTGTAGAATAAAGGTTCCCTTTTACCGTCTTGTTTCCTTATTAGAGACATTCACCACAAAACCTAGCCTCTCCTCGCTATACTTTCCTGAACTCTGTTTCTCTAGCTTCAGGTACACAACCAATGTAACACGATCACAGACTCCTAATGTTCCATCACTCCTATTATGCCTGTAAGTTCCTCCCCACCGTCTGGAACTAGACCTGGAGTAGAAGGTATCGCCTCTTCCAACAAGAAAGGAAAATTCCATCAAGATAAATGCATAGTTAATTCTATGCTGAATTTACAGTCAAACACAATGTGAAGAAACAAATATGTGTAAATATGTGAAGAATAGAAATTCTCCAACATAATTATTCAGAGAAGGCAATGGCACCCCACTCCAGTACTCTCGCCTGGAAAATACCATGGACAGAGGAGCTTGGTAGGCTGCAGTCCGTGGGGTCGCTAGAGTCAGACACGACTGAGCAACTTCACTTTCACTTTTCACTTTCATGCATTGGAGATGCAAATGGCAACCCACTCCAGTGTTCTTGCCTGGAGAATCCCAGGGACGGGGGAGCCTGGTGGGCTGCCGTCTATGGGGTCACACAGAGTCGGACACGACTGATGCTACTTAGCAGCAGCAGCAACATAATTATTAATCTGTTTACATGTCCTTTTTATTCCCAACAGAATTTAAGGTGAACACACTATCTTGCTTTTGTGCTGGTTTTGTATCACATTTTACAACAGACTCTTTGGTAATTAGCCAGATGGATGGTTTAGTTGACATTCTCAGAGTGCTATCACTTAAAGTTATTCCTTTATCTTCCAACAAATATTCTTTATGGTTCTTTATTACTCAGATACGTGGATTTATAAGTTTATAACCTCAATCTGTGTATCTGTGTGTGTGCATGTGCTCAGTTGCTCAGCCACGTCTGACTGTTTATGGCCCCACAGACTGTAGCCCATCAGACTACTATGTCCATGGAATTCAGGCAAGAATACTGGAACGGGTTGCCATTTCCAACTCCAGGGGATATTCCCAACCCAGGGATAGAACCTGCATCTTTTGTGTCTCCTGAGTTGGCAGATGGATTCTTTACCACTAGTGGCAATTCTTTAACTTATAATTCAATTCCCCACAGCTCAGATCATATATTTTACCCTACTTCCATATTTTAAACATAGATCTCACTCACAAAGTGTTGGTAATTATTGAAACTTATATTTATCTCTTTGTGCTAATGTTTTAAGTTTATTATTTGTAACCATACTTAATGCATTATAAACATCTTTGGGGCTATGACCTTCTTGATTTTTGGATCCATGTCTCTTAAGAAGCACTGGTTACTAAGCCCAGGTTAGTAAGTCTCCATCATATTTGTAGGACTCCACAATGTTGGATGTCAGTATGTTTGCTGACTAATTTTCTCCTTGTCAAACTGAAGGTTTTAAGGGACCTCAGGTTAGGTCAGCAAGTCCTTTGTCAAATATGTTTATGAGATCTCTCTATCCCATTTATAAAATATATATTATATATATATGTGTGTAGGTATGTGTATATGCTGCTGCTGCTGCTGCTGTGTCGCGTCAGTCATGTCTGACTCTGTGTGACCCTAGAGACGGCAGCCCACCAGGCTCCACCGTCCCTGGGATTCTCCAGGCAAGAATACTGGAGTGGGTTGCCATTTCCTTCTCCAATGCATGAAAGGAAAAGTGAAAGTGAAGTCTCTTAGTCATGTCTGACTCTTAGTGACCCCATGGACTGCAGCCTACCAGGCTCCTCTGTCCATGGGATTTATAAACACACACACACACACACACACACACACACACACACACACACATATATATATGTATACACACACACACACCAATATTTGGCAGAGCCAAGACAGATGGACAAGAGGTTAAAATATTAGGGAAGGCAACGTTCAATTTAATATCAAAAAGAAAACCATTTATAAGGCAATTAGGCTGTTCCGAAACAGTACTAGATATATTCAAGATTGTATTAGAACCATCACCAAGGATGTTGTGCTACTCTAGATGGAAAACTAACATCTTAACATAGGTTCTTCCAGAGCAGATCCTTAGACAAAGATTCAGTGGCAGATTTCACTCGCAAAGTACAGGGAGCCTGGGTAGAGAAGTGAGGAGTGATGCAGAGAAGGGAGGGAAGCCAACAGAAGGGACACTACAAAGTCAGCTAGCATAGAGGATGACTAGAGCTTCACCCTACAGAAAAACTCTAGGAAAGGATGCAAACCACACACTTCAAAATTATCCCACCTGAGAAGTGAGAGAATTGGAATATTTAGACACCTACTTTCTAGGGTCACTGATTAAGCACTTCTCTGGAAAGTGCTTCTTTGGCAGCTCCTGCCTGCTGTGAGCTGTTAGGCCTTTTCCAGTTCTAGGAGAGCTTTCAAGCACAGATATGTAGATCTTGGCAGTGAGGAGTCTCCTGAGCAACACTAAAAGGTCCCAGTGTTGTGTGAGTAGGGCACTGTCTAATTACCTACATGTGCTTGGAGAACTTCATGTTCTTTACCAATTCTGAACCTCTGTGTCTGTAATCAAGATACACCTCCATTTCCCATCCCACCATGGAATGACAGATATTTATGAAGAACACATATTCACAGTTAACTTTTTGGTGTTGTTGTTTATTTTTTTATTTTGGCTGTATTGGGTCTTCATTGCTGCATGAGCTTTCTCTAGTTGCGGTAAGTGGGGGCTACTCTCTGGTTGCAGTGCTCGAGTTTCTTAGCAGTGGCTTCTCTTGTTGAAAAGTACAGGCTCTAGGGCACAAGAGCTTCAGTAATTGTGGCTCATGAGCTCAGTAGTTGAGGTACCTAGGTTCTAGAGCACAGGCTCAGTAGTTGTGGTGCATGAGCTTAGTTGCCCTGGGGCATGGGGGACCTCTGAGGATCAGGGATCGAATCCTGTGTTTCCTGAATTGGCAGGAGGAGTCTCATTCTCCACTGAGCCACCAGAGAAGCCCCAGAGTTAACTTCTTTTAAAAACTTCTCCTATAATGTGCTTGTCTTCATGGCCCTTCTTTCTACAGTATTGGCTAACTAGAATTCATCACCAGTTCTTGCTTTCTCTATCTTTATCATGATAAGCTTTTATCCTTCTTTCACTATCTTTTAACCTCTCATCTTTATCTTCTCACCAAATTCTGTAGCCAATCCTTATCAAATTATCAATACTCTCTCCTTTCAGCAACTTAATGACAACCACACTCACTCTCTTTCTTCTGAAATCTTTCCTGTGTGATCCTAATGTCCCATCTCCCACTGAGCTGACATTCCCTACGACCCTGACTCATGATTCAGCATCCTCTAGACATCTGCAGCAGCTGGAAGATTACCAGGATGGGAGATAGGCAACTGGGTTCTCCACAGGCATATATAAAATTGAGTCATCCTAATATCTTACATCATCAGTTTCTATTTAACAACCTCTAAGTCTGCCCAAACTCCCAAGTTCCAAAGCAACAGTCCTAAATGTCACCACCTGCCACATCTCTAGCCTGAAATTAGCTCATAAATATCTGAACAGGTACTGGGGGAGACAAGAAGCAGAGAATGATCCAATATCAGGGTCACCTTGGGCTTCTAGGCCTTTATTCAGCTCAAGGAAAGAACAGAAAATCAGAGACCGGTTAGAGGCAGGATGTCCTTGTTTAATATTTTGCCAAGGAAAAACGGAGATTTGAAACACACATCCACAAAGAAAAACATCAGAATTATCAAATATGTCATCCTACCTTTGTGCGTAACCACCTCTAAAATCCCCCCATGCTTGATTTGCTCATGAGTGTGTTCCTAGTCTCAGGTGCAGAGCCTAGTATATAATTGTATTTATTGTTGTTGTTCAGTCACTCAGTCATGTCAGACTCTTTGCGACCCCATGGACAGCAGCACGTCAGATTTTCCTGTCCTTCATACTTCACTTTCATGTCCATTGAGTCAGAGATGCCATCCAACCATCTCATCCTTTGTCATCTCCTTCTCCTCCCACCTTCAATCTTTTCCAGCATCAGGGTCTTTTCCAATGAGTCAGTTCTTTGCATTAGATGGCCAAAGTACAAGGAACTTCAGCTTCACCATCAGTCCTTCTAATGAATATTCAGGACTGATTTCCTTTAAGATGGACTGGTTGGATCTCCTTGGAGTCCAAGGGACTCTCCAGAGTCTTCTCCAACACCACAGTTCAAAAGACTCAATTCTTGGTGCTCAGCCTTCTTTATACTGTTCATGGGGTTCTCAAGGTAAGAATACTGAAACGGTTTGCCATTCCCTTCTCCAGTCAGATTGCCAGAGAAATATCAATAACTTCAGATATGCAGATGACAAAGTGAAGAACTAAAGAGCCTCTTGATGAAAGTGAAAAAGGAGAGTGAAAAAGTTGGCTTAAAGCTCAACATTCAGAAAACTAAGATCATGGCATCTAGTCCCATCACTTCATGGCAAATAGATGGGGACAAAGGAAAAACAGTGTCAGACTTTATTTTGGGGGCTCCAAAATCACTGCAGATGGTGACACAGCCATAAAATTAAAAGACACTTACTCCTTGGAAGGAAAGTTATGACCAACCTAGACAGCATATTAAAAAGCAGAGATATCACTTGTCAACAAAGGTCTGTCTAGTCAAGGCTATGGTATTTCCAGTAGTCATGTAAGGATGTGAGAGTTGGACTATAAAGAAAACTGAGCGCCAAAGAATTGAGTCTTTTGAACAGTGGATTTGGAGAAGACTCTTGAGAGTCCCTTGGACTGCAAGGAGATCCAACCAGTCCATCCTAAAGGAGATCAGTCCTGGGTGTTCACGGGAAGAACTGATGTTGAAGCTGAAACTCCAATACTTTGGCCACCTGATGCGAAGAGCTGACTCATTTGAAAAGAGCCTGATGCTGGGAAAGACTGAAGGTTGGAGGAGAAGGGGACAGCAGAGGATGAGATGGTTGGATGGCATCAAGGACTTAATGGACATGAGATTGAGTAAACTCTGGGAGTTGGTGATGGATAGGGAGGCCTGGCGTGCTGCAGTCCATGGAGTTCCAAAGAGTCAGACACGACTGAGCCACTGAACTGAACTGAACTTTATGGTCCAACTCTCATATCCATATATGATTACTGGAAAAACCATAGCTTTGAACTATATGGACCTTTGTGTAATGTCTATGCTTTTTATTATGCTGTCTAGGTTGGTCTTGTCTTTTCTTCCAAGGAGCAAGCATCTATATTTTAATTTCATGGCTGCAGTCACCATCCACAGTGCTTTTGGAGCCCAAGAAAGTAAAATCTGTCACATAGTAGGTCCTCAGTGATTGTTGACAAATAATTGAACAAATGAAAATGTCAGCACACTATTGGATTCTTGAGACTATCTTGTTTCTCCCCATGGTGCCAAGATGACCACTGTGGAAAGTTACAATTTTTCCTCCCTGATGGATCCTCCACAGGTCAGGGATGCTCTGGTTCCCACATTACTGTGATTTGTATAGCACTGAGTTCCAAGAGAAACTCATAAAATTAGTTCATTAAAAAGTAAAAGGGAAAGCTCCATTTCTCTCTATTAAATTTTGGGCTCCAGGTAATTCAGCATCATTCATTTATTACATATATCCATTACCACAAACACTGCTGACACCAATAAGCAACTGTTCTAGAAAATCAATAAACAGAAGATAGCAGCTATAGAATACTACAATTAACTATGATTATGGGAGATAATCATATGCTCTTCATGCTTGTTGATAATTAATGCTTATGTATGTATGTGTGTGTAAACACTTAATGATATTCAACTGCTTGGTCCCAATTTTTGTCCACTTAAAAATAAAGGAGATATATAAAGGACATATTTATAAGAGATTTCATGGATAATTTGATTCATAATAATTCACTGGCATAGTGTGCTCACTAGTGATGATTCACCCATTGAATTATTGGTGTCCAGTACATTATGTCTTATTCCTTATTCAGCTGGATTTCTGGAAACCAGATTCGGTCACACAAATCAAACCTCACAGTACAGTTGACTTCCGTGTTAAAGCAGAAGATGCTGTCGCTGTGGAAGACTTTCTGGGGCAGAATGGACTACAATATGAGTAAGCTTATGTTTTATGGTTATGAAAATTCTCTGTCATATATGCTCTCATCCTGGGAAGATAACAATAAGGCCAAGACAATGGCCTCCTCAGGGCCCCACACAAAGGTCATGGCAGAGCTGGCCCTGAATTTCAAGTCTTATGATGTTAGGCCTGAGAGACTTTGTGTTGAGTTATTGCTCTAATAAAAACAGGCTTGGCTCTAGAATCCCAAATTTTTAGCCAGATATTTGACCTGCTCCTAGTTTACAATGTTCTCCTAAGTGAAGGCAGTTGTCCATCTGTTGATCCAACAGATAGTGATCACCAGTCTATCATATAATAAATGCTGGGGGAATAGATAGGACCCACTCCCCTTCAAAGGAAAATGAACAAAGGATCACAATACCTTTAACAGATGTCAAGAAGAGTGAAGAGCTGGAGATGCAGGGGAATAGATTAAGTTGAAGGATCACAGGCGGCCATACTAGGAAAGGAGCCTTCAACTAAGAATTAAAAGACTGATGAGTTAGCCAAACAAGACAAGGAAAAAAATCACACTCTAGGCAGAGAACAGACTTGATGCTTAGACGTAGAACTTCCCTCCATCTTCATTTGAGGGAAGATGGAAATAACTAAACTAAATGACCAAAGTAGAAAAATTCAACTTTTTAGTCTAAAGCAGAGTGTTTCCTCCAAAGAGTGGGTCAGCGACAAGCAAAGAGACAGTCTCCAGCTCCAGTTCTGAACCTTCAAATATTTACCCAACAATCCCCAACCACAAGCAAAGTCTCCATTACATTCTGAGAAACTGAACTACAAAATTCTGACAGAAATTTTCTATTATTTTTTACGTCTTAAAAATATAGAATAGTATTTATGCCAGTAAAGATATCAAAATTATCACCTATCAGATCTTCACCTCCACCAGAAGTGGTGCAGCATAATGCAACAACCAAATGCTTTGGGAAAAAAATGCACAAGACTGAAATCCTGAGTCTGCAACTTCCTGGCCGTGTGACATTGGATAATTTGCTTAACCTTTCTGAGCTTCAGTTCCCTTGTCTTTATAAAGAAAGGATCCTTAGAATCGTATTTTCATAAAGTGAAGATAAATATAATACCACTTTCAAAGGGTTATTGTGAAGATGAAACTAAACAATATATAAACATATTGCAACTGACATTGTTATGGCTGTGAATGCTGTTATGGTTTACTATTTGTACTACTATATAAAGAGAGAGATTATGCATTTTTTAAAGGTCAACAGAAACTGCTTTGTTTAACCCCATTATCATACTTCACACAGCTTAGCTATCTGCTTCGGCCTGAGGAAAGTGTCAAAATGTGACCTTAAAAATCTATCTTTTTAAAACAAAGATGTGACTCAGTAAGTTTCGAAATGTGACTGAGATTCATGTCTGTGATATTTTGCTCTTTTCATTACACTAGGAAGGACTTCTAAAATCCTAGCCTTTAGGAGCCCTCAATAATATTCAAAAAGATGACAGTTTCTTTAAAAGTCTTCAAGAAAAACAAAAGGAAGATCAGCGACCATATGCTAACCCTAGTCGCTTGAACTGAAGTCCTTATTCTACTCAGATCACAAAGTGGTAGACCAGCTTCTAATTGAGTATCAGTCTCTTTCTAGCAGGTAGAAAATTCATGCACTTTTATACCAGGTAAACTTTTGGGGAACTATGTATGAATGCTGTCTCAGGTAGAACACAGGATGTTCCCTGAGGACAAGATCTTGTTAATTTTTGCTTAGCACATTAGTGGCTTATAATGTTCTAAATATTAAGTAATAATAAGTCCCTAGAAATCCTGTAGAAGCACACCAGCAATATCTTTGCCAGGGTTGCAAGCAGTCCCTGGGAATCCCATTATTACCTTGTATGGTAGCTAATGTGTATTTAGATGGTTTCCTGCCAGCAAGAATTTGCAGTTTTTCTATGTAATGGGCTTCCCTGGTGGCTCAAACAGTAAAGAATTGCCCGCAGTACAAGGGATCAAGGTTCAATACCTGTGTTGAGAAGATCCCCTGTAGAAGGGAATGGCAACCCACTCCAGCATTCTAGCCTGGAGAATCCCATGGACAGAGGAACCTGGCTGGCTATAGTCCATGGGGTCGCAAAGAGTCAGACACAATTGAGCGACTAACACTTTCACTTTCTACATAACAGGAACCATTTACTGCACACATTTCACCAAAACAGCTTTTCAGATTTTTCAGTGATTCTAGCTCTCTTCTCCAAGACTTGCATCAGTTGGTAGTTTTAAACAGATTCTGAATTACCATGGGAAAAAATTTAAAATGTGTGCACCAAGAAAAATAACTCTATTTTTAAATGCTTACGTTGTACCCTAGGTACACAAAGACTAAGAATCGGATGGTGTAAAACTCGTACTTACGATTCTGAACGTTGACAGAACCTTTCAGTGGGTCTGTGTCCTACCCAATCCAGAAAGAGACTGATTGTTGCTCTCTGTCTGTAACATTTTCCTGCATATTGCAGATCTGAATAGTAAAGTGTCCTTGGATAACAGTGTGTACACAGTAATGTTCTTCAGTGGCAACGGGTGTGTAGTCTGCGAAGTGACCAAATACTACTTTTTCAGGAATCTAAAAGGGGGAGAAAACTGTTATGTCCCTCCTCCTCAGACATTGTGTTTCTTGCTTTGTTGGGAGTCTGTTATCTAATTTGCATGCATACTTGAAAAAAAGAAGTTGGACAACACTACAAAAGAAACATATCAAAGTATAAAATAGTGTACATGCCTCTGTACTTTGGAGCTGTAATGCAGTCCCTGATACATTAAGAGGCATTGTTTTAATCTCCTGGAATAGAAGCTCATTATTTAGTAATAATATTCTGTAATATAGCTAAAGTAGTGCTTTATCCTAAATCTAATAAAATCAAATAATCATAGGGCTGGAAAGGTTCATTTAAAGTCAATCCCCTACCTTCAGGCAGAAGTCAGCACCACATTTCAACCTCATTCTGATAGTGTTTTGTAAGTTACTAGAGGACACTTTTACTCTTGGGTATCATCTTAAATCTAATTGGTTTTATTATGCTTCTTTGTTTTGATTATTGATGAAAATGTTCAATATTTAACATAATAATAACTCTAACAGAATGTCTCCTTTTAGTACCAAACAAAACATCAACCTTCAAGTAGTCGCTTATTCTCCCAAATAATTTGAATCTGAAGATTGGATGAAAAAGTAAAGATATTGCAACATGCTGTGGAAACCCTACTTCCTACTCCATTTAGAGCTGGTTTGTGATAGGTCAGAAATCACCATGGCTATTGTCTTAGATACAAACGTCTATTGAATGTCTTGAGGCTGGGAGCAATTAATTCATGATTTCTTTTCTCTGGGCACCCATTAAGAAGCCATGTGACCTAGACGATTATTTTACTTGTTCACTGAAAATGGAAAATCTTGATAAAGGGAAAGTGGATGTCATTGACCATTTCCTCTTGTATTTTTAGTTTTGCCATTCTGTTAGAGAAGCTTATACTTACTGGACAGGATTTGTTCTTTCAAATTGATGATCTTGGATATAGCTGTTTTTTTTAAAGATTTCTGCCTACTGATTTTTAGTTTTCAAGGTTTTTGTTTTGCTTACTTTGGCTTTGCTTGTTTTTAGTTTTTAGCTACATTTGAAAATCATCTTCATAAACTATTCTATTCTAGACGCTTGCTTCCCTGGAGTTTATGATGATGGTAAAGTGAAAAAGTGAAAGTGTTAGTCACTCAGTCATGTCTGACTCTTTGTGACTCCATGGACTGTAACTTGCCAGGCTCCTCTGTCCATGGAATTCTCCAGGCAAGAATACTGGTGTGGGTAGCCATTCCCTTCTCCAGGGGATCTTCCCAACCCAGGGATCAAACCTGGGTCTCCTGCATTACAGGCAGATTCTTTACAGTATGAGTCACCAGGGAAGCCCATAACTGGCAACTTTACTATAGTTTAACTTTTTTTCATAAACCTTGAAAAAAATCTATATAAATGACCAGGACCTATGAAATTGAGTCAGGTTATTGCATTTTAGAACTGAAAAGAGCACTAAATACCAGCTAACCAAATATCCCACTATAAAAATTATGAAAGTCAGGCCCAGAGATTAAATGACTTTGCTGAAACCAATCTACATATGAGGCAAAACCATGACTCTGATCTTTTCATTTCTAACTCTAGATTCTTTCTAATTCTACCCTATTTCCTAACAATCCAACTGGATGTTATAATTAATTTAACACTTATTATAATCATTGTTCCTAACCATAGCAGGCAGAATGACTGCCCCTCCCCAAGAAAAAGACTACATTCCAATCTCTAGAACACCTGAAGGTTTTATGTTAATGGCAAAGAAAAGCTAAGAATGTAGATGGAATTAAGGTTGCTATGGAATTAAGGCTGCTAAGCAGCTGAACTTAAAATAGGTAGATTATTCTAAATAAATGGGATTCCCAGCTGGCATTGTAGTAAAGAATTCACCTGCCAATGCAGGAGACACAAGTTCGATCCCTGGGTGACGAGGATCCCTTAGAACAGGAAATGGCAACCCACTCCAGTCGGTATTCTTACCTGGAAAATCCCATGGACAGAGGAGCCTGGTAGGCTACAATCCTGGTAGCCTACAGACTTCTGGTAAGCTAGCAGTCGCAAGAGTCAGACAAGACTGAGCCACTGAGCACAGCACACAGCGCAGCATTCTAGATGAGCCCAAAGTAATCACAGGGTCCTTACAAGAGGAAGAGAGAGGCAGAAAAGGAGGTCACAGTGATGAAACATGAGAAGGACTTGAAATGCTGCTTCTGGCTTTGAAGATGGAGCAGGGCAAACAGCCAGGGAATGTGGGCAGCTTCTAGAGGCTATAAAGAGCAAGGAATCAGATTCTCCCCTGGAGCTTCCAGAAAGGAGCATATCCCTGTGGACACATTGATTTTTACCCCAGCAAGACCTGTGCTGGACTTCTAAACCATAAAATGATATATTCATGTTGTTTTAAGCCACTTCGTTTGTGCTAACTAACAGCAGCCATAGAAATGAATACACTAACAAGGTACTGATGGCTGTGCTTAGTGGGAAATTTTCTTTCCACAGAATAAATTTTAAACTCTTCTCTTTTTCCATTTTATTTTTTTTAATACTACCTTAAGAGAGTTAAGACCTTAAGACAGTGTTTCCTTCTTGCTAGGAAATCCACAGCATTTAGTATTGATTTATTGCATTTTTCCATAAACAGATGCAAGTTCACACCCAAGTTAACCAAATGAAGGAGAAACCGGGAGCGGGGGTTCAGAGAATGTCCCTGACATACTTCATCAGAATGACCTTGGGGTAGTCAGAGGAGAAAACTTTTGATGTGCGGCTATAATTCTCTGTGTCAGATAAAAATATTTCAAGGCTTAACTGTGGATAATAGAAGTTTCTGCAAGCTAGCTACTGCCCATAATGTTTACAGTGCTATGACCAAGGACATTAATGCTCATAAAATTTTGTCCTTTTGTTTTTTTTTTTAATTAGTTTTGCCATACAGTGACATGATATCACCATGGGTTTATATATGCTCCCCCTCCAGAACCCCCCTCCCTCCTCCCTCCCTCCTCCCTCCCCCCGGGAAATCTCAATGCACCAGCCCCGAGCATCAATCCTGGGCTGGCGATTGATTAGACATATGATAATTAACATGTTTCAAAGCCATTCTCCCATATCATCCCACCCTTACCCTCATCCACAGAGTCCACGAGTCTATTCTATACATCTGCGTTCCTTTTGCTGTCTCGCATGCTGTGTTCTCGTTACCGTCTTTCTAAATTCCATATATATGCGTTAATATACTGTATTGTTGTTTTTGAAATACACTTTCCACTCAGAAGCTACAAAGTCAAACAAAGTCACACATACCCACACCTTCACCCCTGCCTCTTATAATACACACTTCCACCTGAATAATCATTTTTAGGAAATAGCAGGCCTCAAAGTTTCTGTCAGCAATTTTCATGTTACCTTGCTACAGGGCCACTCTTAGATTATTTTAAACATGCCAAAAGAAAGACAAGCGGAAGCCAGTACTTTAAACTCAGTGTTCTTTTGTCTAATAAAGTTTTAATAGCTTGTTAATATTTCTGAATTTCCACCCATCGAGGTATTTTTCTCAAAACCTAAAGAAAGGCCTCAGGTGACTGGATGCCCCAATTTTCCTGGGAATGAATAGGTTGCTGGGACATGGGACTTTCAGTGCTAAAACAAGGGAAGTCTTGAGCAAGAAAGACCATATGTAGGCTTGAGGGAATGCTTTTGTGCAGCAGCCCAAGGTCCTGACCCAGAGTGCCCCAGGTACCCGGGAAATCATTTTTCAAATTTAAGGTCCAAGGACAACCAAACAAGTTTGGGCCAAAGAAGAACCTGCCTTACTCATCCTCTCTGGTACCCTTCTCAATGATTTACTCACTTTCTGAGACAAGTAGCTCAAGTTGAAGAGCATAATCAGAGGACACATCTGACTGGCAGAGACTCTGGGTTGTTGCATATGTTCACGGGGAAATATGCTTCTTATTCACAGGAGCACTTCCTCTGGTTTATTATAGGGTATTGATAAGCAACCTGAGATCCATGCTGGAGGCTCAGTTTGATAGCCGAGTCCGTGCTACTGGACACAGTTACGAGAAGTACAACAAATGGGAAACGGTATGAAGTATACTTGATTTAGACAGACATTGCCTTGAGGACTGAACTGAGAATGTTGCATTAATCCATCAATGGTTCCATTTGGTAGATAGAGGCATGGACTCAACAAGTCGCCAGTGAAAATCCAGACCTCATCTCTCGCAGTGCCATCGGAACTACATTTCTAGGAAACACTATATACCTCCTCAAGGTAATTCTTTTTAACCATAACCTTGCCATGTCTGAGCACATTAAATCAATGAATTCTAACACAGTAACATCTGTTTCACAGACATGTTCATCTCAAACACTGTTATAACTCTTTCTCTGCCTACATCCCTCAGGGAATCAAACAGAGTACCCAGATTCTTTTACCATGTGTGAATTTTTAAATCATTATTTTGATTTATCCAAAAGGAAAAATGCAATAAAAATAGAAGTCCTATAAATTTAACCACATTCCTGTAAGCAATGTAAATGTTCACCTACCTTGATGAAATTCTCCTCTCCCAGATGTTGTTTGCAAATCCATTTGCTAAAGAGGTTCATAAACTTCATGTCTATCAGACAACATTACACAGCGTATCAACAATTTGTTACTGTCGTCCTCTAATGCCATTTTTATCATGCAATTCTAATGAAGAAAATAAAAAGACAAGGAATAAGTAAGAGAAAAGAAAAAAATCTTACAATATTAGCAACGATCATGATTACTTCTAATTACTTATCCAGTTGTCTTGGTCATATCACCTAATAATAGCAATAAAAAATAACCTCCATGTGAGCACAATTAAGCAGAGTAATCAAGCATCTTCTGAAAATATGAGCTTGTCAAGCTTAATAAAAATAACCAACAGCCATGTAAGCCTCCACCTCAAACCCTGTGAGTGTCTACAGGCAAGAACACTCTGTGCAAGTATTATGTTTTAATTTAATCAGGGAACATATCTTATGTTGCTGCCAAGTGTCACCAGTGGAGTCCAAAGCCCAGACAGGTAGTGAATGTTAACCTCTGAATATGATAAGTCACAGTCTTCCTTTTCCTTTTGTTTGCAATAGGTTGGCAAACCTGGATCAAATAAGCCTGCCATTTTCATGGACTGCGGTTTCCATGCCAGAGAGTGGATTTCCCCTGCATTTTGCCAGTGGTTTGTCAGAGAGGTCAGTATGTAGGATGACTACTGACAGAGCAAAGGAGAAAGTATTTTTTTTTATTTCAATCAATCCCTTTTAAATTAGCTATAATAAAAGAGAATAGCAGTACAGAAAAAAAAATCATAATTCCAAGTTCCAAGCTATAAAGGTCACTTAGAAAACTTGATAAGGCAAAATTTTAAAACAGTTAGCAAATTTTATTTATTTGAATTTCACTCATCTTAATTTTCTCACCCACCTTTGGGAAAAAGGCTAACAGGTAGTAAGTACAGTCAATCAGTTCAGTTCAGTTCAGTCGCTCAGTCATATCTGACTATTTGTAACCCCATGAATCACAGCATGCCAGGCCTCCATGTCCATCACCAGCTCCCGGAGTTTACCCATGCTCATGTCCATTGAGTCAGTGATGCCATCCAGCCATCTCATCCTCTGTTGTCCCCTTCTCCTCCTGTCCCCAATCCTTCCAAGCATTAGGGTCTGTTCCAATGAGTCAACTCTTCGCATGAGGTGGCCAAAGTATTGGAGTTTCAGCTTCAACATCAGTCCTTCCAATGAACACCCAGGACTAATCTCTAGGATGGACTGGTTGGATCTCCTTGCAGTCCAAGGGTCTCTCCAGAGTCTTCTCCAACACCACAGTTCAAAAGCATCAATTCTTCGGTGCTCAGCTTTCTTTACCATCCAACTCTCACATCCATACATGACTACTGGAAAAACCATAGCCTTGACTAGACAGACCTTTGAATAGGTCATTCAAAAATAAATGATTTTTGGGTGATTGTGTGATTGTGGGTAAACCCTTAACTTGACCATTATCTCCTAGATAATAATCAATGCATACTTCAGAATAAAAGAAAATCACACATAGGAGCCCCTACTGTAAATGATACTGTTTTTCACTCCTTTATAAAGGTCAAGGTAAGATATATGTGAAAACTGTAAATTGAAGTTGCTCAGAAGTGTCCGACTGTTCATGACCCCTTGGACTATAGCTTAACAGGTTCCTCCATCCATGGGATTTTCCAGGCAAGAATACTGGAGTGGGTTGCCACTTCCTTCTCCAGGAGATCTTCCCAACCCAGGGATTGAACCCGGGTCTCTCGCATTGTAGGCAGACGTGTTACCCTCTGAACCACCAGGGAATATATGTGAAAACCCTTTTAAATACTCATAAGCCCATAAATGATATAAAAAGATAATTCAGTCAAGAAATAAAAGGAAGTAACTATTCTTTCTTATAGAATAATTACAACTAATGGATGTACAAATGAGCAAAACAGAAAGCCATCATTAGAGCACTATAATAATAAATACTTCATAAACACCTACAGATGCAAACAAAAATTATGGGGTAAAAGTTTAAAGAGAAATAGGTTATTTTTAGCATCAAAGCATCTCCCCCAAAATGTATTATACTATATTACACAAGCAAAATTTACAGTAGAGAAACCGAGCAGTGACTACCTTAACCAAGTGATCAGGTTAACAACACTAGTAACATCACCAGTGTAAGATATAATCAATATCATGTAAACCCTGATACTGTGCACTAAGAAGATAAACCATCTTTTTGGTATTCTTCCCCAAAATGCACAACCTCCTTCTAATCATTACAAAAAATAAAATAAACTCAAGTTGAGGGACCTTCTGTAAAATACCCAGACCAGTACTCACTAACAATGTCAAAGTCGTAATGAAAAGTCAAAGGAATTGTCACAGATAAGAAGAGACTAAGGAGATATGACAACCAAAACAATGCAGGAGCCTAGATTGGATCCTACAATAGAAAAAGGACATTAGTGGGGGGAAAAATAGTGAAATCTGAATTAAAGTCTATAGTTTATAGTACTGTACCATTATTAATTGCTTCACTTTGATCATTGTACATGGTTATGTAAGATGGTAACATTTGGGGAACCTGGGTGAAGGGTATATGAGAACTCCCTGTACTTGCAAGTCTTCTATAAGTTTCTAAAATTATCTCAAAAGTAAAATTACATTTAAAATATTGAAGTACTTTAAAAATACAAGAATATTATTATATACAATATACGTTCTTTTGTGTAAACCATTTTCTGTATCTATTCATTGGTTTCTAGACATGTTATGTGTCCAGTTGGCACCATTTAATTTCAGTGAGTTATTGCACCATCTACAAGACTTCCCAGGTGGCACTAGTGGCAAAGAATCTGCCTGCCAATGCAGGAGATGCAAGAGACAGGGGTTCAACCCCTGGGTCGGGAAGATTCCCCAGAGGAGGGTATGGCAACCCATCCCAGTATTCTTGCCTGAAGAATCCCATGGACAGAGGAGCCTGGCAGACTGCTGTCCATAGGGTTGCAAAGAGTCAGACACAACTGAAGTGATTTAGCATGCATGCTCACCATCTGCTCTCTAGGAGAAAGAACTTTCATCACTACTTTGGTTACCTCCAATCATAGACTACCAACAAAACATACTTTATACTTCCTCCAACCTAAAAAGCACATGCTTTGTCATTTATTATTTTAATAAACATACATGTGAGGAGCCACAGAGAGTTTTTAAATGTTTTAAAATCTATTCAAGCAAGCCTAGGGAAGAGCTGAAGGTAAACTTAATATGATCCTGGGGCTGAGGAACTGTGACTAAGAGAATATAATAAGTCAGTATATGCTCCTTCATTCATACATAAGTGTCCACATCACTTAGCAGAAGAGCTAGACCCTTAACAGAGCTCCTTTCTCAAGAAAGGGGAGTAAGAAGAAGACTTCCATCACCATACAATGTGGAGACTTTGTAAGAGCCTCTCCAAAACCCATCAGAGTGATCTCACTTCACAGTAGGAGGCCTTTTCATTCGTCTTCCATGTCAGACACTTCCTCTAGTGAGACGGTCTACAGGAAGTCTCATCAAAATTAAACAAATTTCTAGATGATAGTATAACGAACATGCAAAGCCATCCACAGACATACCTTACTTATTAGATATAGGTCTTACTCTCGTATCCAACTAACTTTGAAAAAAAGTTATTGCAGTTACTATTTCAAAGGAAATAAGCATTTATACTCTTTACAAGTCTTTAATTTTATTACAATTGTGTCCATTTAAAAAAAAGTTAAATAAAAATAATAACTAAATGAGCTACATGTGGATAAAATAGAGTACTTGGAAAATCAGAAACTATTTTAAACAAAACTGTTAGTAATACTTTGCTATTTGCTTTTTTTCAATATTAATAATCTCTACCTCAAAAAGGGAAACCACTTTTGTTATCAGAGTCAACATTCATCCAGTCTTTGTAAATTTCAGCCCGTAATGCATACCATTTTCCATAAAATTCTGCTTTGTAATTTGTACACAGGCTGTTCGGACCTATGGACGTGAGATCCACATGACAGAATTTCTCGACAAGCTAGACTTTTATGTTTTGCCGGTGGTCAACATTGATGGCTACATCTACACCTGGACCACGGTATAAGAGCAATACTAAAAGGGGCTGATGAAATTAAAATTTACCATTCTGTTATACTTGTCCTAACCATACACTGCACTTTCAGAACCGAATGTGGAGAAAGACTCGCTCCACCAGAGCTGGATCTACCTGCACTGGCACAGACCTCAACAGAAATTTTGATGCTGGTTGGTGCCGTAAGTATCAGGCTGACCATTTGGCTTGCATCGTGAAAAGCACAGGAAGTAAAATAACAGAGGAAAACATAACAGTGTCAAAAACAAGAAAAACTATAAAATTTTATACTTTCAAGTTCCAGGTTTCTAAAAGCACAGACAATAAACAGTTTATATATTCAGTCAGTAAAGATGCAGTGCCTGTTCTACTGTGTTCCTAGCTGTGTTAGATGCTGGAAACATAAGACTGAACAAACCAGACATAACCCTACTATTTGTGGGATGTATAACCTAGAGGAAATCATCATTAAATAATTATTTAAACAAAAATGTGACAGAATTATAATTTTGTGATTCAACTCTCAGTAAATGATTACAAATAACACAGAAATTTCTCATGATATTTGTCCCCTACTCACTAGTTTCCTTATACTATACTGATCTCATCATTTAGTACTACACAGGGACATTAGGGTTTCCCAGGTGGCACCAATGGGAAACAGTCTGCCTGTCAATGCAGGAGATGCAAGAGATGTGGGTTTGATCCCTGAGTGGAAGGTCCCAAGGAGGAAGAGCTAGCAACCCACTCCAGTATTCTTCCCTGGGAAATTCCACGGACAGAGGAGCCTACGGGCTACAGCCCAGGGGGTCCCAATCAGACAAGACTGATCATACACACACATGCACACAAGGACATATTGGTGATTCTGCATGCAACTTTTTACCCTGTTAGCTTAACAACACCATAATCTTGTGACTAAAAGTATATATACTTTATAATGTTTACATACATGGGATGATTATGAAAACTCTTGTGAAAACAACTTATTTTTTTAACTCTCTAACACTGTAGTTTGAAATTTTGAAACATGTCCTGTAGGAACATCAATAGACGACCACTTGCCATCAACAGCATCATGTTTTTACAGGTATCGGAGCCTCTACAAACCCCTGTGATGAAACTTACTGTGGATCTGCTGCAGAGTCTGAAAAAGAGACCAAGGCCGTGGCTAATTTCATCCGCAACCACCTCTCTTCCATCAAAGCATACCTGACAATCCACTCCTACTCTCAGATGATGCTCTATCCTTACTCCTATGATTATAAACTCCCCAAAAACAACGTTGAGTTGGTAAGTCATCATGGTGGTAGATACAGTATTTTGCTGTTGAGTTTTTTTTTTTTTAATTCTATTCCTGGAGGAAAAAATTATACAATTTCTGGAAGGTCCAAGGTTGATCTTTGGTAACAGAAGCAAAACAGATTTACAAGGAATCTGAAATTGGCTAGATATATTGGCTAGAAGAAATATGATTTTCATGCAGAGAATGATCCCCAACATATGGTTCATTCACTAACCTTCTAAACAACAAGAGTTCCACATCCTCCTTCTTCACCACAACACTGACACATATGATGATTTCAGATGCATCTGGGGTAATCAACAAGGTTCCTTCACTTCATACATAACCTTCATCAGAAAGTTATTGTTATCAAGCTACCTCAAACTGGATTTGACATACACAGGCAGAGTATGGCAGATGTTAATAGGAATTAGGCATATCTGGTTGATGTAGAGCTAAGTGATAAGATTCTAAAATGCCTATTTCGCTGTTGAATTAGGTGAGACACAGATGTAAACCAATCAATGAACAAATGATATGAATAGGTCTTTAATAGATATGAGAAAAAATTAAGTATCCCTGCCTCAAAAATTATCAGTCTTGTTGGAAAGTCAAGATACAACTACGTGAAAAGTTAAATAATGAGTTTTATAATATTCATGTTAAATATTGTATATCTGCATAATTTTTTTAAAAAATAAGCATATGTGAATCCTTCAACAACTTTTTTTTTAATTATGAACATCTAACTACCAGAAGTTGGAACCAATGATCTAAAAGAACAAGTATAAGATTTAAAGCATTTAACTAATGCCAAGAAATAAAGTATTCCACTTAGAAAATGACATGGATATTTGGCTTACCTAAATGCATAAATTCAAAGACCCAAAACTTAATCAACTGGAAATTGTTGTTTTGTACTTTCAGATTCGGTTTTTCAGAGGCCAAATAAAATATGTAATGCTGTAAATATTTTGTGAAGAGGAAACCAGAAAAAATAATTCAACCTCTTAGAAAACTGATAGCTAATAGTTGGCCAGGTTCTTTTCTTTAAAAAAAAAAAATGCTATTTTTCAAAAAGCTTCCCATTTTCCCTATCTGTAGCCAAAAAACAAAGGAGAACATCATTAGTTGGAAGGATTAAATATTTCAGTTTTCCAATAATGCTCAGTCTGTGAGTATTCTCAGCAGTGGGTGCTCACAGGCCTGCTGTCCCAGAGATGAGTGTGGTCAGCTCCTCATTTCAGTCCTAGATTTCTGGCCACCAGAGGAGAGGAAGTGGGGGTACATTGCTGGCTTAATTCATGTGAATATGTTTAAACTGTACCACATCAAAAGAGAAAAAGACAAAGCCATAAAAACTAAGCACTAATGAGTTACTAAATAAAATATTAAAACTAAAATTATAAGCCACATTAAATGTAACAATAGCTAATATATCCAGTTTGCTTAATAACTAGTTTTAAATATATAAACACTAAAAGACTAATGCTAATAGAAAAGCTTAAAGTGTTCTTTGGAATGGAACTGCTTCACGATGTTGCAATACTTCTTATTTGAGGAGTAAGTCTAAACTCTTTTAGCGATGAAAACGTTCTTGCCCCACTGGCTCCACACAATAAAAACCTAGTATCTGGACTGCTCTAAAAGTCTATAAATTGTCCTTTAGAAAAAAGAATCAAGTTAGGTCTACTGTTAGAATCTCAAGAAAAATTCTTGTTATGTCCCTCCAGAGATTGTGATCCACTGATACTTTTCTCCAAGAATCACTTCTCCGTTTAAAATCAAGGAAAGAGAGGCAACAGAAAAAAATACATACTAGAAATTCTATCCTTCAAGATTGTATTTAAATTCTAAAGAAGTGAGACAGAACTATACAAAAGTAAAATATTCATAATGAATTCTCAAAAAAAAAAACACAAACTACAAAATAATCTTACCTTGGATGTTTATATTTATAGTCACAAATCTAATAAATTCAAGGAAAAGGACATGCCATTTCCCGTGTTTTTTAGAGCATGATACGTGATAAGATGCATGCATGCATACTTAGCATGATAAGAGACAAACTTATTTGCACTTATATCACACAGATTGATTTAAAAGTTAATTTCCAACAATTTTGTCTCTATGAGTAAGCTTTTGCCTGCCATCTTAAATCAGTTCAGCTCAGTTCAGTCACTCAGGCATGTCCAACTCTTTGCAACCCCACAGACTGTAGCACGCCAGGTCTCCCTGTCCATCACCAACTCCTGGAGCTTACTTAAACTCATGTCCATCAAGTTATGATGCCATCCAACCATCTCATCCTCTGTCGTCCCCTTCTCCCGCCTTCAATCTTTCCCAGCATCAGGGTGTTTTCTAATGAGTCAGTTCTTCACATCAGGTGGCCAAAGTATTGGAGTTTCAGCTTCAGTATCAGTCCTTCTAATGAATATTCAGGACTGATTTCTTTTAGGATGGACTGGTTGGATCTCCTCCCAGTCCAAGGGACTCTCAAGACTCTTCTTCAACACCACAGTTCAAAAGCATCAATTCTTCAGTGCTCAGCTTTCTTTATGGTCCAACTCTCACATCCATACATGACTACTGGAAAAGCCATAGCTTTGTCTAGACAGACCTTTTTTGGCAAAGTAATGTCTCTGCTTTTTAATCATGCTGTCTTGCTTGGTTATAACTTTTCTTCCAAGGAACAAGCGACTTTTAATTTCATTAAAAGAAAAAAATGAAAGATTTGGAGCCCCCCAAAATAAAGTCTCTCACTGTTTCCATTGTTTCCCCATCTATCTGCCATGAAGTGATGGAACTAGATGCCATGATCTTAGTTTTCTGAATGTTGAGCTTTAAGCCAACTTTTTCACTCTCCTCTTTCACTTTCATCAAGAGGCTCTTTAGTTCTTCTTTGCTTTCTGCCATAGAGTGGTGTCATCTGCGTATCTGAGGTTATTAATATTTCTCCCAGCAATCTTGATTTCAGCTTGTGCTTCATCCAGCCAAGTGTTTCTCATGATGCACTCTGCACATAAGTTAAGTAAGCAGGATGACAATGAACAGCCTTGTATATTGTCAATATATAATATACAGTATATTAACAATATACTCCTTTTACCATCAATAAAATCTGATTCATATTATTTGATTATTTGATTCATTTAGGATCTGGCACCCCAAAGATAATGTAAATCATTTGAATAGTTAACCAGAAATCCTTTCAGTCTTGTTCTTATTTTGTATCCATCCAATTCACTTACTTTCTAAGAATAATTTGCTAGAACAACTTATAACTACAGTGTTATTACAAACATATGTATAGCCAAATGAGAATTAGAGTCTCTCAATAAGAAAGATACTGGCTTTTGCATGGTTTTTATTTGTAATAAAGATATCAATTTTAAGAAAAGTAAAAGTCTTGACCTAAAAAGATGAAGGTTGCACCCAAATCTAGTGCCTCCATATTAATTCTCAATTAGAAAAATATGACTTCACTATTAGAAAGCAAAAGATAATAAAAGATTAATAAGATGAATTATTGGTACCACACTACATTTTAGTTAACTCAGATTTTCTTAAAGCAATGTAAAGCAGATTTATTTTAGCATATATATGATTCTTTTTCTTTATACATGTAAAATTTATAAGATCATATTTGTAGCAAAAAATATGCTTCAGTGAAATAATCATAAGGAAATAATTCTAGACAGAAACCTTAGCAGCTTCAGTCCAAAGTTAGAACATACCATAAGCAGCAATCCTTTTATATTAGATTTGTAATAAAAATGTATATAGCTGCGTTTCTGAAAAATCTTACGTGGAGATTACATGACAGTTACTCATATCATAGGACAGCCTTCAGGGGAATAAAGGGCAGAGATGAGAAAGCAAAAGACCAATGAAATAAAAGTACAGAAGTAATAGTATGGATTACAAAGGCTACCAAAAAATATATCTCCAGCAGATGGGTACAAAGTTTGAGGAAACATAAGTGCATCTTGCATGCATATGCTCTCCTGACAGCAAACTACTTTTACACACACTATAATTATTTAAAGAAAGAATACAAAATGTACTGTGAGTTTTCAAGAGGCTTCATAAACTGTCCAATCTCAGTACTGACTTCAATATATATCTATCACTATCTTCAAACAAAATTTTAGGACTCAGAAAAGAATATACTTATAGCTCAAAAATTCTAAAGGGTAATGAAATTTTGAGTTATATGACCTCTTTATCATCAGAGGAAATAAAAACTAGGAGACATAATTAAAAAGGCTCCCAAATCAATCCATATCCTTCTATTTATTGAGCATAGAGAATCTCACAATCTTTGGTCTACTTTCCTCCCAAAGAGGGCTACATGGCACTCTTAACAACAATTATTACTATAATACTACTTCTAAATTCAAAAACAGGAACAGAACTTCACAAGTGGGAAATCTTCAAAGTTCTCTGGTTCTGCTTTCTCATTTTCCAGCTTAGACAACGAAGGCTTAGCTGAGCCAAGATCAGTAATAGAGGCAGTCTTGGGCATGGAGCTAGTAGACACAGAAGAACTCTCAGGGCTGCCCCAATTCCCAAACACACACACCCACACCCACAAACACACACACACACACACACACACACACACATAGATTTGCATGGCTGTGTTCTATGCTGGTGCTCCATATAGCCAGTTTGCAAAAGACCTTTCATTAAATAAAGTCTTTTATCCCACAAATATACCATTATTACTTCTAACCCTGGACACTGGTAAGAATTTACACTGGCCAACTAAGATCCCTGACTTCTCAGGGCCCAGTCTTTATGATTCTGGCCCATCCCTTCATGGGTATACATACATAAACCAGGAGAGATTATGACAGGCTAATAATTTCTGGAAAATTATTGACCTTGACTGAAAGATAGAAATCCATTTCTAAACTCTAATACCATCTAGCCCAGTGACACCTCACTACCTCTTCATTAAAGTTTTAGTTAATGAGCCACCAAGATAGAAACCCACTGTTTCATTCAAGCATGTGAGCATAAACCAAGACTATGATTAGAGATAAGCATAAATATCAGAGGGAAGAAATATTGTGATTAGGAGGTGGGCAATTACAGGGTCATGAGCACGCTCTATCACAGCTGTCACCATGTCCCTGCCTAATAGCAAGAGTAACAGGGTCAGAGCCCGTCTTTCAGGCCGGCTGCCAGCAGTCAAGGCAGATAGGACTTGAAGCACACATTTGCTTCAGGAGCTTTCTCAGAATTTCTAATCTCACTTATAAGAAAAAAGAATTTTAAATGACAACTGAGAATTTCTTTGACTGGAGAGATAGCTGCAGGATCTGATGACTCACAAGGCAACTGCCAGAAATTCTACCGAGCACCTATTAAGTGCTCAGCAGAAACCATGGTTCCTGCCATAAGAAGGGAGTAGACAGGGATCAGCCTGTTATGAGTGTTTTCCGGAAGGAAGAGCGGGAGGGAGGTAACCAGACTGTGGAGGGACCTGGATGTCAGAATGAACCCTGTGTCACACAGCAGGCCCTGGAGCCAGTGACCTGATAAACAGAACTGCCAGGTCAAATACAGGACTCCCAGTTCGATCTGATTTCAGATAAACAACAAATAATTTTTTAGTGTTTAAGTATGTTCCAAACAGCTCATGGGACAGACTTTACTGGAAAAATATTCACTGTTTATCTGAAATTTCAATGTAACTGGGTAATCTGCCTTTGGTTATAGCCACCCTGGAAGTAAAGTGCTCTTCTAGCAGGAGTGACCTAGCGGCAGTGCTGAGGAGGCACTGTCCTATGGTCAGGAGAGGAAAACGAAATAAGGCATCCAGAGCACCTTGAAAACCGGTTGTCTTCTTTTTCATTCTTTTTCTCTATAATACTTTTTTCTTTAACAAAATTATATCTTTTATCTGACTTTAAGCTGATTTTTGCCTCCTTCCCTTCCCCCAGAGGACATTTGGCAATGTAGACTGGGGGCAGTGGGGGAGTTGATTGTTTTAACTGTGGGCGTGCTCCTGGCATGCAGTGGATAGAGGCCAGGGAAGGCTGATCAACCCCCTAAAATGCCAAGTTCAGCCCCCACACACAAGATGACCCAGCCCACCTGTCAAAAGCACCAAGGTTGAGAAACCCCGCTTTAAGCAAAGATAAGACAAGTCTCATTTCCTGGCCAAAGTCCCTGGCTTTCACAGGATCTTAAACACACACACACACACACACACACACACACACACACACACACACACACACACAACACACACACAAAGTTTACAATTTTCTACAAAGCTCAAGTGCAAGACAGTATACATCCCCATTACACTGCATTTATTTGGAAGAAGCACCACTGCCATCAAAAAAAAAAAAAATTCTGGGCTTTGCAGCTTCAGCTGACTCATGCTTCACATTTTACTTGAATTCTAAAGAGCTACAAAACACATAAAAGCCACAGAAAGAATTTAGTTTACCTCAGTGAAAGCATCGCCACGCTCCCCATGGGGTCTGCCAAGATAGACAGGTTCTGCTCTCCTAAAGTAGACCTTTCGCTACTCCTTGTCTTTTCTTGTTTCCCCACCTCAAGGCTTTGCAGTCAGAGGCTGCATTTGTTTACTCTCTTCCTTTTTCTCAGAAACATATTTGTTTTTTCAAGTCCTGTAGGCTTTCTCCTCAGTTCCTGCCTTAGTAGGCCCTGGAGGTTTCTCCCTTTGCACCAAAATTACAAAAGTTCAATTCCTCGCTGGTCCCTTGGTGTAAGTTACCCAGGATCACAGCACAGAAGGAAGGAAACTGCAGCAACAGATCATTTTGATGTTTCCATTATCACATGTATTCACCCAGAGGGATGGTTAAACTCAGGACTTGAAGTTAGAAACAAAGTTCTGAAGCAAATCTCCTTTGCACTGGCGTATACCCCACTGCCGCCGTGGGGCTTTGGCTTTCTTGTACTGTAAGAATGGGCCAGGGCAAGATTAGAAGAGGCAGCCCCCGCGCCATGACACTGGCTGTGCGCCAGAGGCTGCAGTGAGGACCAGGAGCATAGTCGTGAGAAAGGGGCTTCCTGCTCACGTGTGTTACGTGGGAACGCAGGTCACTGAAAAAGGTCACCCTCGCCTTGTTCATCTCACCAGCCTCCTGGAGCTCAGAGCCTGGGGAGATGTTACAGGAGTTGGCCCTTTGTCTCTTGGGCTTTGAGTTAGATATGACATTTTAGACTCTCTCTGTCTTTCGCTCTATGACCAAGGCCTCTTTTTAAGAAGACAAGTGACAAAAGGAAGCATGCATAAGATGTGCTAGGAAACTCCTAACTAAGGATTAATAAAGGCTGGCCATGTTTGGCCTTGACTGAACGCAAAGTTTTCTCTCAGACTGGTTTATATTTAGCTTCCTTCTGTTCTTTACAATTGGTAAAACCAGCTCGAGCAACACTTCTTTTGAAGTATTCCAAGGCCAGAAGGAGAAGTGAAAAAGAGCACAGGATTTAAAGCAAGAAGAACCCAGCTCAAGTCAGCCACTTACAGGGCTGCGTGCCCTTGGGCAAGTTTTTTTATGCTCTCTGAGTTTCAGTTCTTTTATCTGTAAAATGGGGATAAAAATATCTAGCTCTTAGCAAGAGCTCTTTGTAAAGTCTAAGGTTTTATGTAAATGTTAGTTCTTATTTTGAACCCATTGAGGATGTAAGGTCTCTGTTAAATAACAGGTTATATAGAAAGTGTCATTAATTAGAGTTTCAAGATATGAATCATGGTCTCTGACATACTATTGTTTCTGCTGGACTTCTGTCAGCTGTCTAAGTCCCTTTTTACAGAAATGTACAAGGAAAACAGGTTACCTTCTCTAATATTTTAGCCAATTCAGGAATCACCTCTCTCTCTACCATTTCTGACAGGCAGGGGTCAGTCATCCAGCTTGGTTGGAGCATTCTCACCAAGTGTGCTGCCTCACATGGCATTCCATTCTGCTAGAAAACTCTGTGTTGATGAAATGTGGACAGATAATGTTGGGAAGATAAATGAGTAACATTTGTGAAAGTATTTGAACTCTTCAAAAGAAAAGACTCACACTGATTCCAGAGATTTTTGTTTCCATAACTGGAATTTAAAATATGATATTTTGGTTGATTAATGTCTGTTCTGACTTTTTTGTCTCTTGGCCTTAGAGGGGCTGAAAGAAAGGGTCCACAGACTCTACCTTTTTTATGAAAGGAAGTAAGTGCATAGCAGAGGTCAATGTGTAAATATGCTAACCCATCAACCACCACTACATGGTACCACCACTCTCCCCACAGGCATCCTTAATCTCCACCCAGGTTGGGGGGAGGGGCAGGGTCACAGTCCAGCCTCTGTAGAGATCGGCACTCTGCACCCCCAATCAGACCATGCTCACCTGAAGCCCTGGGAAGAGAATCAATCAAGCAACCATGTGCTAGGTGTGATGCAATCTGCTAAGGATACAAAACGAACAGCCAAGAATCCTTCTCCCCCGCCACCACCCCACCAAAAGCTCCACTAGGGGACAAACAGATGCAAAAACAAATGATGACAGCACAGAGTGATAGGAATTCTGATGGAGATGTGAGCCCTCACAAAGAAGGGGGGCTCGCTGCTCCCAACAGAGTTGGGGGCAGCTTTGCAAAGAAGGTGACATTTAGACTGAATTTGGAAGAACAGCAGCAATTCCTCTTGGGAGCAAAAAGGGCAAGAGGATTCCTACAAGGGGAGTCATGGAGGTAAGGAGAGGCAGGGAACAGTCTGAAAACAGTTCAGGGCAACCTGGCTTGGAAAGAAGGTGGGGATGCATGGCGAGTGATACATGGCCAGACTTCAGGATAGAAGGTGAGACAGCCATTCAAGGATGCGGTGATGAGGGGATGGTCAGGAGGTGAGTGAGGAGGTAGATACCAAGATGAGAGAGCAACTGAGGACAAGGAAAGCCAAGGCTGAGACACAAACTAAATGTTCCTTTAACGGGCACCAGTGATAAGAGCGAAATAACAGCTGTTTTAAGTTAACATCAATCTTAGGTATTGTTTCAGCATCGGAGGCAGAGCAACCGTTTGCAAAAGTTGTCTCTGAAGGCTTAGATAACACTTGGTTATTGCTTTGAGGAAAGGAAACCAAACATTTCATGTGGCCCTAATGGCAGTTATGACTAAATGGATAAGTTGATAAATCAAAAGAGATAACAGATCACAAGTAAGCCTCTTCGATTTTGCCAGATAACTCAAATATTACATTATACCCATTAAAATATGGAGAGACTTTGAAGGTCATCTGACATGCAGAAGATCAAGAGATAATGACAATGATCTTGTCTTAAATCGCCTAAAGTCATCATAACTTTTCACATTTGGAACTAATCATAAAGAATTTCCTTTATTCCAGATTTATGCAGATAAAATATATTTAAGGTGTACAATGTGATGATTTGATAATATAAATACTGCAAAATGTTTAATTAATTTACATACTTTCTGTCTCTATTCTATAATTGTCATTTTGTTGTTACTGTGAGAACACTAAAGCTCTACTCTCATAGCCATCTTCATGTATTCAATGAAGTCTTGCTATCTATAGTCACAATGCTGTACATTGCATGCCTGGAACTTATTAGAATCTTATTTCTACTAACTAAAAGTAAGAATTCATGGCTTAAGGAGGGGGTGGAAAGCAGAACAGAAGAAAAGCCTAAGGAAGGCAGCTAGAGAAGGAATAAGAGTTCTTTAGGATCAGAGGTTCTGCCTTACAGAAAAATAAATGATAGAAATTTCCTTGGTTGAGTCAAAAGTTAAGGAAACTGTAGAATTGTAGGAAATATGCTATTTATCTAGGGCTTCCCTTGTAGCTCCTTCGGTAAAGAACCTGCCTACAATGCAGGAGACCCAGGTTCAATTCCTGAGCTGGGAAGATCCCCTGCAAAAGAAAAGAGCAGCCCACTCTAGTATTCTTGCCTGGAGAATCCCACAGACAGAGGAGCCTGGCAGGCTACAGTCCATGGGGTTGCAAGAGTCTGACATGACTTAGTGACTAAACTACCACATGCTGTTAATCTAGCAAAAAAAAAAAAAAAAACCTAGTACCTCACCACGTTTTGCATCTCTCAAAGATAGTTTTATATGTATTCTGAGTATTGTGCAGAGTATTCTGATTTCAATTGGCAATAGACCCTATACTAAGGGATGGAGAGAAGACTCAACTCTAGTATGCTGGTTAGAATAAGATTAAACAACAGGAACAGTACCTTTGGATCACAACAGGAAAGATTCCACACAGTATGAGAAAGCACATATTATTTTACCAATCTGGAAAAAGGGGAAGTGAAACCCTGAAATTCAAGTTCAAGTTTCTGTCTCAAAACTCTAAGAATAATAAGTTAGTTCCAAGAAACTGATTGCATCATTTCAGTGGACCAGACCAGAAAATCAGGCTTTAGATCATGATTTATAATTCCTTTTAAATTTTCAAACTTACCACTTGGTTGGTGAAGCATTCATGCTTTGAGAGCTGAAATTCTTAATGTCTTACAGTCACACCCTCATCAATTTAACTTAAGACTTGACTAAACTGGTTTTAATATTAGAGCAAGGAGTAAGGGAAGTTCCTACTTTTAAAAAATGAAATTATTCTGATGTCATCACCAACCTCACAGTTTTTCAGGCATATGTACCAGACAGTTATGTTGCCAAAGCATGAAATACAGCTATTTTCCTAGCCAGAATGAATTATGTCTAATTCTCCTGCAGTAAACAATCAGATTCACCAATCTGTACTCTCCAGACAGCTAAGTCAAGCCTTGCTTTTCAAGTGATTCAGTGCACCCTGGAGACTTTAGAGCACAGGGAGGAGCTGCAGGCAGAGCCCTTCTCCCTGAGGAACTGAGTGTAGGGGCCAGGAGGGCAACTTAAGGTGATGCTGCTTCTCAGAAAAAAGAAATAAATTAGTACTTACTACTTTTCATTTCTTCCCTGGTGGCTAAGACGGTAAAGAGTCTGCTTATAATGCAGGAGACCCAGGTTCCATCCCTGGGTCGGGAAGACCCCCTGGAGAAGGCAATAGCACCCCACTCCAGTACTCTTGCCTGGAAAATCCCATGGACGGAGGAGCCTGGTAGGCTACAGTCCATGGGGTGGCAAAGACTCGGACACGACTGAGCGACTTCACTTTCTTTCTTCACTACTTTTCTTAATTCTGGGATTGAAATGTTCTGCATTTTGAAATAAAATAAGTGTTCTCTAATTTTTCAATTTAAAAAAATCTCCCACACTGGCACTATACTCCTCCTTGGAACTGTCCACTCTGGTGGCTCAGACGGTAAAGCATCTGCCTACAATGCGGGAGATCCGGCTTCAATCCCTGGGTCGGGAAGATCCCCTGGAGAAGGAAATGGCAACCCACTCCAGTATTCTTGCCTGGAGAATCCCATGGACAGGGGAGCCTGGCAGGCTATACTCCATGGGGCCGCAAAGAATCGGACATGACTGAGCAACTAACACCCAAATTTTACTCCAACAATGATTTTAAATGAATGTAAGTACCTAATTCTCAAATAATAGGGAAGGAAGAGTGCTTATCAGCCTCAGAGTCTCAAAAATAAAGTTACTGAGTAACCACTAAGTGGGCTTCCCAGGCAGCACCCGTGGTAAAGAACCCGCCTGCTAATGCAGGAGACATAAGAGACAAGGGTTCAATCTCTGGGCCGGGAAGATCCCTTGGAGGAGGGCATAGCAACCGACTCTAGTATTCTTGCCTGGAGAATCCCATGAACAGAAGAGCCTGTTGGGCTACAGTCCATAGGGTCAGATACGACTGAAGTGACTTCACATGTACACACAACCCCTAAGTAACACACCCTGCCTGAGGCACTGGGAACACTGAGATGAAGGACAGGAAAAGTCACTGAGAACCTAGAGGGCAGCTAATGGTCCTGACACAAGATGACACACTCTGTGTGTGTGACAAAGGGAAGCTCAGCCTGGGTGCTTGGGGAGGGTGTTAGGGAAGACATGCTTCTACCAGAATCACTTGGATTGTGTGACTTAATTCACTTCAAAATGGGGCTGGGCACTGAATAAGATTAAGACACTAACCTGAATTATGACTTATGTGTCTTCGATGTCTTAGAAATAATGGACAGGTGTCTGTTTGTCAGTGCGCGCTTTATTTCTTCACTCACGTATCACTGGCTCTTTTGCAGAACACCCTAGCTAAAGGTGCCGTGAAAGAACTGGCCTCACTGCATGGCACCACGTACACCTATGGCCCAGGAGCTTCAACGATCTGTAAGTCTTGGCTTCAGAACTGTGCAAAGGCAACAGACAGTCCCCAGAGTCTTTCCTTTCTATCATTTAAAGCATGTGACTTTTGCCTGAGAGTGACTGTTTTATAACACATGTAATCAGTTTTCGGTTTAGAAAACAAAAGGGGGCAGGGAATATCCCTTTCAACTCACAGACACATCTGCTCTCTGTAAACATCTACTGAGCATCTACCGCCATGCCAGGTCCTCAAGAGGTGCCAGTGGAAAAAGGAAGGCAGGGCAAAGAGAAGGCAAGAGGGAAGGAAAAGGGAAGGCGGGAGACCAGAGCCATCTTCCAAGAGCCCATAGCAGGGAAGCAGGAAGCGTTCAAGGTCATACAAGTGCCAAGTGCTGAGACAGAAGGATGTACAAGAACAGAGCACACCCAAAGACTAGCCACCCCACCCCGCAGTATCAGGGATGATTTCCCAGGACGATGACACAGAAGCTTTATCTGGAAGGACAATTGGTGGGGAAAAGCAATAGAGGGAAGGTTTTCTTGGCTAAACAGACTGAAGTTTCAAAGGGCTACTTCAGGCTTAAGCTGTTTTCATGGGGTGCAAGCAAATGGCAAATGAGTTAGTTATAGGCTGGACCCCAGGGCTTTGAGTGCTAAAGTTTGATTTCACTGAGAAGGCACATACTGCAGATTCCATTTCCAATTTCTACATATAGTTGCCTTTGCATGATTTTTTTCTGCCCCAGGCCTTAAAGAACTAGAATTATAAGGGAGAAAATGGCCAGCCTCACCATCAATGGCCTTCAATGCAGTTGGAGAGGCTCCAATCATGAGGGTCTTTTTTAAAAAAAAAGCTTCATGTAGAATACAGTTTTCTGTATTCTTGTCCTTTATTAAACTTCTCTGTATCAGATAGGGTATACTATTTTCTTAAGAGGGTTCTATTAGAAATAAGTCATCTATTCACATACAGTGAACTTCACAGACATTTTATTCAGGTCAGTTCAATGAGATTTCTTTTTCCATTATACCATAAGCCCTTGGAGGGCAGGGGCCATGTCTTTTCTTTGTCCTAGTATCTCCAAAGTTGAGCACATTGCCTGCTGTTCAGTGCAAACTGTGTAACTGTGGACTGACTGAATGAATGAATAAACAAATAACTGAATGAATAAGTAACAATGAATAAACAAGTAACATAACATAACTGTCACTGAATGAATGTCTAATCTATGCCAGGCCCTATGCTAGATCCCAAAGAAACAACAATGAAGACCCAGCCCTGCCCTTGAGCTGCTCCAATTTCAGAGCTGCTCCAGTTTCATCATTTAGCACAGTTTCAGCGAGGCTCAGAGTCCTCTCCTCCCATGCAGTTTTCCTTATTTTTCTAGGAGATACACATTATTTTCCCAGGAACTATATATATGTTGTAAACAAATCACACACTAAGTAAGTGTGACAGTTTACCACAGCATAGAAGCACACTGAGTATATATATATATATATATATATATATAGATATATATATATAGAGAAATATATATATATCCTCGCTGAAACTTACGGAAATATGAAACACATCTTTCTTACCATTTAGATGTAAGAGGTAATCTTAAA
>ML664157.1:2999247-3010058 GCA_007570785.1 Antilocapra americana
TATATATATATATATATATATATATATTGCTGATTACATCCTGTAGTATTAAACACATCATTCTTACCATTTAGATGTAAGAGGTAATCTTACCAAGAGGTGAGATTGGACTAATCACAGCCCTCATAGCTTTTGTGATCTTGGTGACTAGAAAATTTCCCTACCTGTACTATTCTGTGCAATGAAACATTAGAAATTATAAAAGAAAAGATGGCATGATTTTATATCTCCTTCCTAGATTTAAAGTGTTTTTTCCCCTTTGATTTCTTCATTTCAGATCCTGCTGCTGGGGGCTCCGATGACTGGGCTTATGACCAAGGAATCCAATATTCTTTCACATTTGAACTCCGGGATAAAGGCAGATATGGCTTTGTCCTCCCTGAATCCCAGATCCAGCCAACCTGTGAGGAGACAATGTTAGCCATCAAATACGTTACCAGCTATGTCCTGGAACATCTGTCCTAAGCCAGAGCACTAAGAGCTTGATTTCTGAATATCCGCTCGGTTTCTCTTCTATCCTGAATTCCTACTTCTGTGGGCCTGGATGTGTTTGTTTTTTGTTTTTGTTTTTTTTCCAGATCCTCATCTTTCTTTTAAGCTTCTGGGTCTACTTGGATCTTTAATATTGATCATAATAAAAGTGAATCAGTATAACTGAAAAACCTGACAGACTGTCTGCTTCTTTGGGGGAGAAAGATAGGAACAAATGACTAAGCAAGCTGTGCACAACCAATGATGTAGGTCAGCCTACAAGGAGTTGAAGTCGTTGGGGTACTGCCAATCATGGCAGATTGCAGAGCTGTCCAGGTTATAGTGGGGGACTGATAAGGAAGCAGTAGGAGAAATTTAGGATTGTAAGATATGGTATAGGTGAAACAATCCTGTCACAGTTTAGCTTTTACATCAGCTCATTCAAGTTATTTTCTGAGCTGTTTACTACATGCCAAGTACTTTGCTAAGCAACTGAGGACTGAGCAACAAAAAAGAAAAGAAAACATGCCTGCTCTCAATGGTTGTATAGGCCATTTGAGATGACAGACATGAAACAAATAATGATTTAACTTATTATGTAAACTAAGATCATGGCATCTGGTCCCATTACTTCATGCCAAATAGATGGGGAAACAGTGGAAACAGTGTCAGACTTTATTTTGGGGGGCTCCAAAATCACTGCAGATGGTGATTGCAGCCATGAAATTAAAAGATGCTTGCTCCTTGGAAGGAAAGTTATGACTAACCTAGACAGCATATTAAAAAGCAGAGACATTACTTTGTCAACAAAGGTCCAACTAGTCAAGGCTACGGTTTTTCTAATGGTCATGTATGGATGTGAGAGTTGGACCATAAAGAAAGCTGAGCACAGAAGAATTGATGCTTTTGAACTGTGGTGTTAGATAAGACTCTTGAGAGTCCTCTGGACTGCAAGGAGATCAAATGAGCCCATCCTAAAGGAGATCAGTCCTGGGTGTTCATTGGAAGGACTGATGTTGAAGCTGAAACTCCAATACTTTGGCCACCTCATGCAAAGAACTGACTCATTGGAAAAGACCCTAATGCTGGGAGAGATTGGGGGCAGGAGGAGAAGGGGATGACAGAGGATGAGATGGCTGGATGGCATCACCGACTCAATGGCCATGGGTTTGGGTGGACTCCGGGAGTTGGTGATGGACAGGAAGGCCTGGTGTGCTGCAGTTCATGGGGTCACAAAGAGTCGAACACGACTGAGCGACTGAACTGAACTATTATGCAGTAGCTAGTGATTTAATTTATATTACTGATCTGAAGTAGAGGAGAAAGCTCAAGAAGTACTGAAAACTGAAGAATGATTATCTGGATGAACAGAGTACCCCTTCCAGGTGCTATTAACTATGCAGAAGCTGTAAGAAGAAAGCCAGAAAGGGCGGAACTCAGAGAACTGAGGGAAGATGGGGCAGGTGTAAGGACTGAGGAGGGATCATATCAGGCAGGTTTAGAGATTAGGTTAAGGATTTGGAACACTGGTCTAAGAACAAAGAGAAGCATTTTGGATCCTTAGAAGATGGATCCAGAAAATACTGCTGCAATTTGTGTCAAAGAGTGTGTCTGTGATTTCCTCGAGGAGTTTCATAGTATCCAGTCTTACATTTAGATCTTTAATCCAGCTTGAGTTTATTTTTGTATATGTTATTATAAAATGCTCTAATTTCATTCTTTTACAAGTAGCTGTCCAGTTCTCCCAGCACCATTTATTGAAAAGACTTTCTTTCTCCATTGTATATTCTTGCCTCCTTTGCCATAGATAAATAAGTAAAGGAAAAAGGGACAAATGGGACCTAAAAGCTAAACTTAAAAGCTTTTGCACAGCAAAGAAAACCATCAACAAAACAAAAAGACAACTCAATGAATGGGGAAAGATATTTGCACATCATTTGACTAATGAGGGGCTAATACCCAACATATATAAAACTCAACCACAAAAAATAAACAACTGGATTAAAAATGGGCAGAAGAATGAAACAGACATTTCTCCAAGGCGAAAATGCAGACCGCCAAGAGAAACATGAAAAGATGCTCACCGTCACTAATTATCGGGGAAATGCAAATGAAAACAATGAGATATTACCTCACACATGTCAGAATGGCTAACATCAAAAAGAACACAAATAACAAATGTTGGAAAGAATGTGAAGAATAGGGAACACTCCTACACTGCTGGTGGGAATGTACACTGGTGCAGCCACTGTGGAAAACAGTATGGAGATTTCTCAAAAAACTAAAAATTAAACTACCATATGACCCAGCAATTCCACTCTTGGGTATATATCCAAACAAATATAACACTAAAGTTAAATGATACACGCTACCCCTATGTTCACAGCAATACTATTTACAGTTGCCAATATACTGTAGCAACCTAAGTGTCCATCAACAGATGAAAAAATAAAGAAGATGTGGTACATATATACAACAGAATAGAGCTCATTCATAAACATTAATGAAACTTTGCCATTTGCACTAAATGGCAGATATGGAGGGCATTGTGCTAAGTGATGGAGAAGGAAATGGCACCCCACTCCAGGATTCTTGCCTAGAGAATCCCAAGGACGGAGGAGCCTGGTGGGCTGCTGTCCATAGGGTTGCACAGAGTCGGACACGACCAGAGCGACTTAGCAGCAGCAGCAGCAGCATGCTAAGTGAAATAAGTCAGACAGAGAAAGACAAATACTGGACAATATCACTTATATAAAAAATAAATGAAAAAAATACAACAAATTAGAGAATAAAACAAAAAAGAAGCAGACTCACAGACAACAGAGAACAAACTAGTGGTTACTAGTGGGGAGAGGGGAGTGGAGGGGGTAATATAAGTGTAGGAGGAAAAGGGGGTTATTATGGGATTATACGAAATCATGTGTGTGTGAAACTTCTAAAACCTGTAAAACAGTATAGAATTTAAAGAATCTTTCATTCAATTAAAAAAGAGCAATAAGTTGACTATCCTGGTGATCCAGTGCTTGGATCCATGCTTCCAATGCAGCTGCATGGGTTCAGTCCCTGGTTGGAGCACTAAGAACCACATGCCACAGGGCATGGCCAAAAATCAAAACTATAAATAAAATTTTTAAGAGAACAAAGAGAAGCCATTGAATGTGCTAAATTGTAAATGACATGATCAGAGTTTTGGGTTAAAAAAAAACAACAACAGTCAGGCTACAGTGTGGAAAGTCAATTGGAAGTGAAATAAGAAGGTCCCAGGGACCCTGACTGAACCAGTTGGGCCTAAAATAATAATTTGACTTGTACATCAAATACGACTTGAAGTTTTCCAGAATTAAAACTGAACATGCTAATAACGGAGAACATTGTTGTCATTGTCGTGTCCGACTATTTGCAGCCCCATGGACTACAGCGCACTGGCTTCCCTATCCGTCACTATTTCTCCGAGTTTGCCCAAACTCATGTCCATTGAGTCGATGATGCCAGTCAACCATCTCATCCTCAGCTGCCCCCTTCTCCTCTTGCCCTCAATCTTTCCTAGCATCAAAGTCTTTTCCAGTGAGTCAGCTCTTCGCATCAGGTGACCAAAATATTGGAGCTTCAGCATCAGTCCTTCCCATGAATATTCAGGGTTGATTACTTTTAGGATTGACTGGTGTGACCTCCTGGCTGCCCAAAGGATTCTCAAGAGTGTTCTCCAGCACCACAGTTCAAAAGTATCAACCCTTCATCACTCAGCCTCCTTTATAGTCTAATTCTCACATCCACACATGACTACTGGAAAAACCATAACTTGGACTATACAGGCTTTTGTCAGCAAAGTGATGGCTCTACTTTTTAATACTCTGTCTAGGTTTGTCATAGGTTTTCATCCAAGGAGCAAGCATACTATGCAAAGTTCAAATTTTAAAATATAATAATATATATTTAGATTTTAATTTGGGGGGGTATTGCTTACTTTAAAATCATAAAGCAAAACATGACCTCATTATTTTCCATATGGAGTCAAGGAAAACAGGATTCCATATCTAGCATAATACATTAAAGCAGCTGCGACAGTGTTCTATCAAAAGCAGAGTCCACGAGTCACTTGTTTGGAAGTTGTCAAGCCAAAGAATGACTGATTGCATTGACTGTCCACTAGATGGTAGCAGTGGAGCCGCTATAACTTGTGAGGCACTCCTCTTCAAAATAACTTAGTAACATCAATATATAATTTATTTTTTAAAAAATAAATCACTTGAGTAGGCACAGCAAAGGAGAGACCCTTAAGTGCAAAAACAGAAGTTCCCATAAGGTTTTAAGCAGTACTGATGCTAACTTTAAAAATAGATGTAATTTAGCAAAATTATCTTTCCCCCATTCTATTTAAGTTCTATCCATGTGAACTGCAAGGATAACACTCAACCACAGTTACTAGAGTGAAGTTACCTTGATGGAGGTGTATCATTTAATTCATAGACAGCTCCACAGGACACTCCCTCACCCTACCTTTAGCAGGCAGCATCAGCCTCTAAGGGATGCTGTGGCCCTAAGTTCAGTGTTTTAAAGCGGAAATTAGGAATCTATATTGGCTCTTCTAAAATTCCAAGGAATTTTTAAGAAAAATAAAGCATAGGAAAGCAAATAAAATCCATGTATCTGAGATTTCCTGCACTTGAGATATTTTGGCTCTGTCTCTTGCAACTGAAAGTTAACAGCGGGCAGGTTAGCAGTGTCACTTGCCTGAGCCTTGTAAAGACTAGTAAGGACTGAGAAAAAAAGAGAAAGAGAAGTTTCTGCATTAGGCCTTCCCAGTGCAATGGTACTGTGTACCCTCCTGCCTGGCTGACCACAGGCTACTGCTTTGGCAGACCAGACGCTGCCCAGCCTTGCCTACCCAGGAGCCCATGACTGTGAAGGCTCCTCTCCTTATCCTTCCTGTCACTTACTTCCACCCTCAGGACCTAGGACAGGAGGCTCCAAGCTCTTCCTTCAGTCCCCAGCTCTCACCTCTCCAAAGCAGCAATTAACAAACAGCACAGGTACAGCTCCCTGCATCTTTCCTATCTCAGATGGTGTTGCCAAGAGACTGGCAAGACTGGTTTTCCAGCCTGGAGAAAGGGAGTTCTGCTAGAATCACATCTTATGTATTCATCTGCTTTGCCAGATAACCTACATGAATTGATCAAAGAGAGAATTTCAGCTGTAGAAGGAAGACAGGAGGAACCATGACAATTAATAAGGTTATTTGGTGGCTATATGGGGCTGTGAGGCGCCTCTTAGGTCTCATTTGAGCAGGTAGTCACCCCCCTCTAGCCTGATCTGACACTGCCTGAATCACACATCCATGTCTCTGTCCAGAAACACCACCTTTGGTGCAGCTAGTAAAGACATGCTTCTCTGCAGCACTCTACAGGGCAGTTTTGGTTCCATGTTAAACGTACAATATCCGTAACTAAAGGCAGCAATTCTTTCTTTCTGACATTTCCTTTATAAGATATTTAAAGGTATTCCATCAGTTGACTATATTCGATTTTCAGACAGAGAATTATTTGAAGAATTCTAGTAAATCACGTGAGAATGTTCACTTCCATTTTCTAAGACATTTCCTTTATGGTGATCATGTTTGAAAAATATGAAGAAAAGCATACATTGAAAAATAAAGTGATATTTTTAACTGTGTCTAGACACACAAAAATCCTAGGAGTGCAAAGACCCAGAAAGATGGAAAATTACTGTTATGTGAAGCATTCAACTTTGGATATCTTTTTAAAGAGGTTAATTTAACCTGTGAACCACCACACCACCTTACACAGTGAATCCTAAAATGATACAGTGTCCAACAACTACTCATCCTACTCCATAAATATGCCAGGACCTCTCATAAATCTCGATGCAGCACTATAAGGCTGTACTGAACTATGCCTGCCAAGAAATGAAACTGGTTCTGATAAAGAGCTCCAAAATATTCTTGAAATTCACAGGTTGGGGAGGAATGGGAGGTCTTAAAGCATCAAATACCTATGTCCTAATCCAGAAACAGGGAATTTTCAATAAGCAACAGACGTTAAGTCAAAGATTGCTTATCACCAAAGTCTTAAGAAAAACCAGGATCCTCTCAACCTTTACTTAGATCCCCAAATAAAAGTGTCCTTCCTAGTTGACCTGAAAAACAGACATAGCAGTCTTTTCTCTATAGTTTTGAAATGAACCACACAGAAAAAGGCTTTAACATAGAAAATATATCAGAATGCTAGAATTAGGAGTGACTTCTATTTTCTTCTTTCAACTTCTCTGTATTTTGATAAATTATTTTCCATGTGTATTTATTACTTTTAGAATCCAAATAAAATTCCGAAAAGCAAAGCTATAACATTTTTTTTTCACTTGAAGCAATACACATTAAAATACAGAGATATTTCGGCCTTACTGGACATGGCCACCATTTTAACCTCCCACCTGATATATGCTGATACTCATCAGTTCTGCAGCCTGATAACGGCCAGTATGTCTGTTTCTAGAACTTGACGATTGTATTAATACTTAGAGGATGGGCTTCCCAAGTGGCACTAGCGGTAAAGAATCCACCTGCTGATGCAGGAAATGTAAGAAATGTGAGTTTGATCTCTGGGTCAAGAAGATCCCCTGGAGGAGGGCATGGCAACCCACTCCAGCATTCTTGCCTGGAGAATCCCATGGACAGAGGAGCCTGGTGGGCTACAGTCCATGGGGTCACAAAGAGTCAGACATGACTGAAGTGACTTAGCAGGCATGCACTTGGAGGACACAGGCATGTTTTTTGTCCCTACCATCCACAAAATCCCTTACATATGTATTCATCTCATTTAGCCCTCATAATCACTTGTTAGGGTCCCATTTGCATGCCCAGGAAACTAAGGTCTGGAAAGCAGCCTGCTCAAGGCAAAGTAGCTAGTGTTTGGGAACCACTCGGCGGTTACATTTGTCTAACTCCAAAGTCAAGTTCCTCCTTTTCCTCTGTTCTCCTGCCAAGCACACCCTTAGAATCAATGGAGCAAGAATCCGCTCTTGAATTTTCTAGTGCTGATACACTTCTCCAGTATCAACAACATGAAGGCATTTGTAATCCCCTCTCTTCTTTACCTGCAGGATCATGGCAAGGGGACCCTCCTGGGTGAAAAGTCATACTGTACATCTCTCAGAGAGGAATGAAGCTGTCGCTGCTGTACGTCTAACAGGAGTACCTTCCCAACAGAATTATTTTGATAATAAAAATGTAAAGCTATGACTCTGAGAAGTTTCATTTATGAGTGTCTATACATCTGTCAATGTGAAGAGGGAGTTTTAAAAGGAAATTCTAATAAGCTATCTGATCAGATAAATTCATTCACTATATTACTTTACCTATAATTCTGGATAAAGCTGATGCCTTCTCCAATCCATAATTAATTGAGTTGTGTTCAAGATTAAAGATCCCCTGCCAGACACTTTAAAAATGACTTACAAATGATTTTCATAAATTCAACTTTCAAAAAGCACTTATTGGGCATATATAGCATTTAGACCCTAACCAGAATAGCCAAGGAACAAACATTTGAGCAACCAGGTTATCTTGCTCTTTACATGTCTTCAAGTTGCTTTATGAATAGGGTTTCTCTCTGGGGATGGAGGGATAAAAAAGGAGAAAGGAGCAGAGAAGTAATTCAGCAATTTCTGTAAAGTTTACTTCTTTCAGCTCAGTTCAGTTGCTCAGTCATGCCCAACTTTTTGCAACCCCATGAATCGCAGCACGCCAGGCCTCCCTGTTCATCACCAACTCCCAGAGTCTACCCAAACCCATGCTCATCGAGTCAGTGATGCCATCCAACCATCTCATCCTCTGTAGCCCCCTTCTCCTCTTGCCTCCAATCCTTCCTAGCATTAGGGTCTTTTCAAATGAGTCAACTCTGCATGAGGTGACCAAAGTATTGGAGTTTCAGCTTCAACATCAGTCCTTCCAATGAACACTCAGGACTGATCTCCTTTAGGATGGACTGGTTGGACCTTCTTGCAGTCCAAGGGACTCTCAAGAGTCTTCTCCAACACCACACTTCAAAAGCATCAATCCTTTGGCACTCAGCTTTCTTCACCATCCAACTCTCACATCCATACATAACCATTGGAAAAACCATAGCCTTGACTAGATGTCCCTTTGATGGCAAATTAATGTCTCTGCTTTTCAAAATTCTGTCTCAGTTGGCCATAACTTTCCTTCCAAGGAGTAAGAGTCTTTTATTTTTTTTAATAACTTTTTTTTTAATTTTTTTTAATTTTCTTTATATTATCATGTTGGTTTTGCCATACATTGACATGAATCTGCCATGGGTATACATGTGTTCCCCTTCCAGAACCCCCCTTCCACCTCCCTCCCGATTCCCTCTCTCTGGGTTATCCCAGTGCACCAGCCCTGAGCATCAAACCTGGGCTGGCGATTGATTTTGCATATGATAATTTACATGTTTCAGTGCCGTTCTCCCATATCATCTCACCCTCGCTCATGGCTGCAATCACCATCTGCAGTGATTTTGGAGCCCAAAAAAACAAAGTCTGACACTGTTTCCCCATCTATTTCCCATGAAGTGATGGGGCCAGATGCCATGATCTTAGTTTTCTGAATGTTGAGCTTTAAGCCAATTTTTTCACTCTCCTCTTTCACGTTCATTTACCAAGAGTAATTTATCAATTTCTGTCAAGTTCACTTCATCATATTTTTGCCATCATTTATATAATCATAATTTATATAATGATGGCAAAAGTATAAAATTTAGACAGTGAACATAATGTTTTCCAGATTACTTCCAATATTTTTAATATATTCAAAATAATTTGTAATATAAACCTTTTTAATTTAACAACTTACAATGGGGCTTTAAAAACATAGTTTTTGCCATCAAGGACTGTGGCCAGATACCCAGTTCCTCCCAGGTTCCAAGTGCAAATTTAAACCGATTTCTTCCATCATTTATGTCAAGCACACGATAGAGTAGTATTTTAGAACAAAGTACTGGATTCAAAGGTCAACTCTGTGAACATACTAACTCTGCTCCTTTGGGCAAAAGTGAAAGTTTTAGTTGCTCAGTCATGCCAGACTCTTTGTGACCCCATGGACTACAGCCCGCCCAGCTCCTCTGTCCAAGGAATTCTCGAGGCACTCAGAGTTGTGTGGGTAGCCATTCTCTTCTCCAGGGGATCTTTCCAACCCAGGGATCAACACCAGATCTCCTGCACTGCATGAGGGCTCTTTACCATCTGAGACACCAGGCAAGTTATTTGCTAAACATGGAACTTGCCTCCCATTCCATCTGTACCATGGGATTCTTAACTGTAAAAGGTATATGAGTAGCATGGAACTCACCTGTCACCAAGAGGGCAATCAGTGTTAATGTTGCCACCCTACTCCCCTCCCCAACTAGAAAACTGTGGGGCGAAGGGGTGGGGGCACAGCCTACCCACCAGAACCCAAAGAGGAAACTAGCTGTTCCTCCAGATAAGAGCTGAGACACAAAACCAGCCGAGTGTCTTTGGACAGGCAAAGAAGAACCATGAGGTTCCTCCTGCCTGTGGGTTTGATCGCCACCACCCTTGCAATTGCTCCTGTCCGCTTTGACGGGTACATCTCACGGCCCTGTGTCCGAGACTGCGTTTGGGAAGACAAGGAGGAAATGCTTCTTTCCAGTTCACATGTTTCACCTTTTGTGTTCTTACAGGGACAAGGTACTCCGTGTGAAGCTCCAGGATGAAAACCAAGCAAACATCATCAAAGACCTAGCCAAAACCAGCCAGGTAAAGCATGTAAAAGGCTATCTTATCTTTTCTATTTCCTAAAAGTTGCTTCTTTTGCCTTTTATTTTTAATAGCCACAGAGCTACCAAAGGCAAAGCTTGGGGGAAATGGTGAGAATTGGATAATTCAACTCACTGCTAATCCTTTCATTGTTTCTGTTTATTTTTCTCCAAATTACCACTTCTTTTTCCCATCCAAAACCTTTGCAAACAACAGCATTTTCTAGGTGGCATTGTGAAATAGGGAGACATTCCTGACCTTCATCATGGCCTCTTCTTACCTTGACAGTGCCTGCCCACTCCATTCTCCTCACTACCACCTGGATCTATAGCAGTGGCCTAATTTCTGTGGCATAATCATAGTTATGATTACATCAAGGTACTGCTTAACTGAGAACATCAATGCACTGCTTGATAATACCAAGAAGTGTCCCTTTCTAAGAGCAGGTCCATTTTGAAAGAAAACTCTTTTTTTTTTTCTAGGCATTTTTTTTTAAATTTTTTGATTGTTTTTGCCATATATTGTCATGATATCACCATGGGTTTACATAT
>ML664157.1:3015058-3054232 GCA_007570785.1 Antilocapra americana
ATATATATATAAAAGTTTTAAAAATTTAAAAGATGTTCCTAGTACAGTTATAATGAAGGCTTTCTCTGGTGCTGGTGCATTCGGTGAAGGGAAGGGTCTGTAGATTTTCAGATGATTCCCTGGTCCGGCTTCTCCTTTTCACAGACTTATAGACTCCTTTCTATGCAGTTATCGCCACCTGCAGGGCTTTAATTTGCTTCTCCTGTCTGTTTCAAAGCTGTTCTGCTAGCGTCTTCTGTCTGCTGGTCTTTTAAGTGTCTATTCAGCGCTTTGGAGTTTGCCCTGCTCCTGGTGAGAGGGCTTACCCCGCCCCCTCTGCTCAGGCTCTCTGTCATCCGCCCAGCACAGTTGGGGAGTGGGGCTTCTCCCCTCCCCCGGCCCAGCCGCTCTCTATGCAGTCTGTTCTACCGGCAGGGATTTAATTTTGGAGTTTGCCCTGCTCCTGGTGAGAGGGCTTCCCCTGCCCCTTCTGCTCAGGCTCTCTGTCGTCCGCCCAGCAGTTGGGGAGTGGGGCTTCTCCTCTCCCCCGGCCCAGCCACTCTGTTTTCTCAGCGTGCAGCTAAGCAGGCCTTCTTGGTTAGGCTTGTCCTTCTCACAGTCCTACAGTCTCTTTTCTATGCAGTCTGATCTACCGGCAGAGATTTAATTTTGGAGTTTGCCCTGCTCCTGGTGAGAGGGCTTCCCCCGCCCCTTCTGCTCAGGCTCTCTGTCGTCCGCCCAGCAGTTGGGGAGTGGGGCTTCTCCTCTCTCCCGCCCGGCCGCTCTGTTTTCTCGGCGTGCAGCTGAGCACTCCTTCTAAGGTGTATACAGCACCGATCTGTCCAGAATCCCCAGAAGTCTTGGTTAGCCTCCCCGGGGCTGGGTTATGCCCACTGCTCTCAGGCGGGGGTTGGGCCGGTCCGCAGCCCTCAGCTGCCCAGCCTCTCTGTTGACTCCTCACCGCCCTTTGTTTTGTGCACGGACCTGGGGGGGAGAGGGAGCTTTTCCTGGAAGATTAGGTCCCTCAGGCTGCTCCGTTCCCTGAGCCCGCGGCCCGCCCCTCCCTGAGCAGGAGCAGTCTGCTTCGGCTGTGCTGCTGCTCTCGGCTGTGCTTGTAGCCAGAGACGAACCTTGCAGGGCTTAGCTATTAATCTGCTTCTGCTCTCAGCTATATTGCTCTCCAAGATCCACCGCAGATCTGCCAGAGAGAATGCTCCCTGGTATTCAGAAACCTTTCTCCTCTTTTCTTTTTTCTTTTTTTCCTCTTTATTCCAGACTCCCCTTCCGGGACGGAACCCGTCCCCAGCTCTTTGTCTCTCCCTCTACTTTTTTTTCTTTTCTTTCTTTTGTCCTACCTCCTCACGTCGGCACTGGGTCGCCTCTCCAGATGCCCGATGTCCTCTGCCAGCATTCAGTTCCTGTTTTTTGGAGTTTGCTCGGCCTTTAAAAGTTCTTTTGGTATATTTATTGGGGAGAGAGTGTTCTCCCCGTCCTATTCCTCCGCCAGCTTAGTTTCTCCCATCTATTTGCAGCTTTTTAAGGAACCTCCACACTGTTTTCCATAGTGGCTGTACTAGTTTGCATTCCTACCAACAGTGTAAGAGGGTTCCCTTTTCTCCACATCCTCTCCAGCATTTATTGCTTGTAGACTTTTGGATGGCAGCCATTCTGACTGGTGTAAAGTGGTACCTCATTGTAGTTTTGATTTGCATTTCTCTGATAATGAGTGATGTTGAAAGAAAACTCTTAAAGTTAGCTCTGTCTTTTAAAATCCAATGGACTAAAGCAATCATTTCATCATTTGTTCAACTGCGTCTCTGTACAAGATACACTGTTCCAGCCACCTTGTTGCTGTCATTCAGGCACTAAGTCGTGTCCAGCTCTTTGCGACTCCATGGACTGCAGCACACTAGGCTTCCCTGTCCTTCACTGTCTCCCAGAGTTTGCTCAAATACATCATTTCAAATTCATTAGATTTTCAATGTCTGTGTCCCAACTTAACATGTTTAAAACAGAAGAATTGAAGTTCAAAGATGGTAAATTAAATGACCAAGATGACATGTCAAATTTAAACCCAGAATGGAATCTGAGATTTAGTCTAGTCAGATATTCCCTTATTTCCACATCAAATTAATCTGCCTATACTAATTCCCAGATGTTTCTCAAATCCATACTTTCCTCTTCATTCCCCTGTCACTGCCAAATTCATGTCTGCTCTCTCTTTTTCAGGGACAATTTCAATAGACAATTACGATTTCTCTTATGTGCAGGGTTCTAGTCTTGCCTCCCACGAAGTCAAGTCCATGCTGCAACCTGATTGCTCTAAAATTAGACACTTACGTTCCTCTGAAGGTTTTCAGTGAGAGGTGGCCTAGTATGGAAAGAGCATGGTCTTCAGAGGGTCAAATCCTAGTTTAACACTAGCTCTGTGTCCTTAGGCAAGTTACTTAACCTCTCTGGGCTTCAATTTCCTCCTCTGTAAAGTGGGGATATAATAATCATACCTACTTTCTAAAGTTGCTATAAAGACTAAATAAGCTAATATTTGGGTAATGCTTAGCTGTCCTGGTCATAATAAGTACTGTAGAAGCATCTTCTATTGATACTGATGTGGTATTCCAAGAACTTCATAATCTCCAACCTCTATAGTCCACTCTCTTTCTTACCCTTCAAGCACTATTAACACCAAACAATCACCCACATTGGCCCTACACACCTTTTGTTGGGAGGAATGTATTTTCCTCTTTACTTGGCTAAATGTTACTTATTCTTCAAGATCCAGCTCAAGCAGTATCTCCTAGAGAAAGTCCCTCTCTGTTCATCAGCTCTCATGATGCAGATGGGTTGCTCCTTGTGCTCCTAGAAGCAACCTTGTGCTTGCCCCTGGCATGGGTAAGCATGTTGGAAATGCATAGATGGCTCTGTCTTTCACATTAAGCTTCTTGCTTCTCTTTTATTAACTTCCACAACCCTGGCATCCAGCTCTGCACCTGATGCTTAGTTCATGAAAGTCCACTGAGCCCTAAACTCTTGCACTGTGCTTCCCTGGTGGCTCAGTTGTAAAGAATCCACCTGCCAATGCAGGAGACTCATTTTTGATTCCTGGGTCAGGAAGATCCCCTGGAGGAGGACATGGCAACCCACTTCAGTATTCTTGACCGGAGAATCCCTTGGACAGAGGAGCCTAGCAGGCGAGAGTCCATGGGGTTACAAAAGAGTCGGACATGACTTAGCAACTAAACAACAACAACAAATTCATGCACCATATAACCCTATTAGGATAGAGAAATTGCTATTGTGATGGCCTGTCTAACTCACCTCTAAATCATTCTTTTTTTGTTGTTGTTGTTGCAGGGTATCTTTTTTTATTTGCTTTGTTGCATTTTATTTTTTTTTATTAGTTTTGCCATACAATGACATGATATCGCCATGGGTTTACATATGCTCCCCCTCCCTCCTCCCTCCCTCCTCCCTCCCCCCAGGAAATCTCGATGCACCAGCCCCAAGCATCAATCCTGGGCTGGCGATTGATTACACATATGATAATTAACATGTTTCAATGCCATTCTCCCATATCATCCCACCCTTGCCCTCATCCACAGAGTCCACGAGTCTGTTCTATACATCTGAGTTCCTTTTGCTGTCTTGCATGCTGGGTTCTCGTTACCGTCTTTCTAAATTCCATATATATGCGTTAGTATACTGTATTGTTGTTTTTCCTTCTGGCTTACTTCACTCTGGATAATGGGCTCTGGTTCCGTCCACCTCAGTAGAACTGATTCAAATGAATTCTTTTTAATGGCTGAGTAATATTCCTTTGTATATATGTGCCACAGCTTTCTTATCCATTCATCAGTTGATGGGCATCTAGGTTGCTTCCATGTCCTGGCTATTGTAAACAATGCAGCGATGAACATTGGGGTACATGTGGCTCTTTCAATTCTGGTTTCCTCGGTGTATATGCCCAGCAGTGGGATTGCTGGGTCATATGGCAGGTCTATTTACAGTTTTTTAAGTCTAAATCATTCTTATACCTCACAGATGTCTAATTTATACTGTAGCCTTTTGATCAAAACAAACCAACAAATATTGGTTGGTTCATAGCAGCCTTATACTGGAACAGGACTGACCTAGAAGTAGAGTGGGATTCATCTACAGAACAGCCAGGCAGACTCAGCTATGCCCACAAGCTTGGCACGATGGGTGGAAAGGGAGCATCTTCTCCACATTTCCAAGGTTGGGAAATGATATTTCATTTGGTTTCATGATTGAGTATGATTTTCAAGAATAAGAACTGGGAACTTCTCAAATGATTTTAATCTGAATTCTATCTTTACAGTCCCATTCACCAAATTTCTGAAATTCTCAACTAGCAGAAGATAAAGAGAAAGGAACCAGCAGTTGCTAAATACTGCATGGCCCAGATGTCATAGCTATTTCATAACCTCCACAACACTTCCAATGGAGGGCTGTTAGCCCCATTTCTTAGGAGGAGGACTGAAACTCAAAGAGTTTTAGTAATCTGCCCAAGGACACACTTCTGGGGAAATGACAGGGCTAGAGAATATGTCTTCACTGGACACAATCTTTCCAGGAATTCCAGAGTTTACAGGGACATTTGGTTCTGAGACCTGACCCAAAAGCAGGGGCAGGGGAGGGAGTAGCCACATATGAATCCATATTTCTAACCAGAGGCAGATGCTGTGGCTCAATCAGTTGTGAAACAACTCCAATTGGTGGTAGAAGAAAACAGATTAACCAAAAGCTGATCATTCTTTTTGCATTTGAATATATTATGCCCAAAAAAATATGATCATTACAATAGATTTTTTCCCTTTGACTAATATTCAACAGTTTTTAAATACATTTGCAAAAATCTCATAGGTTTATTAAGAGAAGAGTTCATACTTCAGACAGGTTGAACCCCAAATTCCTTTCATTGCGTATGACACATGGCCACTTTATTACTAATAAATATGTGCTGCATGAGCAAATAAACAACTGTGACTAACACTGAACTCATCTGCACAGCTTGACTTCTGGTATCCAGACGCCACCCACCATGTAGCTGCTAATATGACGGTGGATTTCCAAATCAGTGCAAAGGAATCCCAGTTTGTTCAGTCTGCGTTGGATCAAAATCAAATGCACTACAAGTAAGTCCTATGAAAATATTCAAATATGTTAGATATTCAAAGTCTGAGGAGTCTTGAAATTGAAAGGAGAGTATAATTTTATATTGGGCCCCTCAAAATGAAAGCTCTATCTAAGAAATAACACTTATAGTTGCCTCCAAACAGAGTATGGAGGCCTGATTATAAAAATGATGAGCTCAAACTTGGCACTCAAGTTCTATCTTTTGTTTATTATGATCTGCAAGAATGACAGTTATGGTATCTGCCATCCCTAAAACTCAACCCCTGGTAAGGTCAAAGAGCACGTGAGCAGGCATGGATGGTCCGGTCACACTCATTACTCCTGACAAGTAATCAGCCCGGAACTCAGCACTACTGATGGCCACCGGCATTGTGTTTCTTTTCATGATTTAAACTTTTTCTTTTATACTGGAGTATAGCCAAGTAACAATGTTGTGATAGTTTCAGGTGCACAGCAAAGCGACCCAGCCATATACATACATGTATCCATTCTCCCTCAAACTCCCCTCCTATCCAGGCTGCCACATGACATTGAGCAGAATTCCTTGTGCCTGCACCAGATTCTTGTTTTCAGATTCTCCTGATACAGAAAAAGAGACCCAAAGTACAATGTTTATCTTTGAGTCAGAGATGTGGGAATGTAAAATATATAATAAATAATTCTTTATGAAAGAAATTCTTCCTCAGAGAAAGCAGAACCACACAGTAAAATAAGACTTAAATCTAAGAGGAGCGAATTCTCTAATGGCCTAACATGCAGAAATGAGTCATTGTGGTCCCATAGAGAAATAAGAGGAAATTAGAAATTATCGAGCTCTAGCCATGGGTCATGCACACACAGCCTGGGCCCTAGGGCAACAAATAAGAAGGGAGCTCAGAGATGAATATCACAAATCAACATATACTAGAGAAAACAAGGTGTGTTTTAATACTTTAAAATATTTAGCAATTTGATGTACTGAGGGTTCCTGTTTGAACTCCCCCAGCCCTTGTCATTCCAGTAGCCGACTTTACAGAGACCCCCATCATTCAAAATTGCTACGCATTAGTGCTTTCTTTCTGATATAATATTTCATGCCTCTGCTACCTAACTTAATGCTGTTAACTCAAAAAACCTTCTACTTCTGGTTCCAAGATCCTACAGTGTCACATTAGAGGGCGGGATTTATTGCTATTCCTCATGACTTGATTGTATTTATTAAATTGCTACAATATCTCTAACAAATTTAAATACTATTGAAGGAAATACACAGACAAGTAAACAAAAAAAATTCTTGCCTATTGCTTAGAGTCACAAGTTATTATGTGTGATTATTATTGGTCACTATCTTTGTTTTTGCCATTGTTTCAAGAAGGCTGTGAAACAAACATGTAAGTTTATATATGGTGAGAACATATTCAAAAGTAATTTATTCTTGTTGTTTAATCACTGTCATATCTGACTCTTTTGCAACCCCATGGACTATAGCTTGCCAGGCTCCGCTGTCCCTGGGATGTTTCAGGCAAGAATACTGGAGTGGGTTGCCATTTCCTTTCCCAGGGGATCTTTCTAGGGGACCCAGGGATTGACCCCATGTCTCCTTCACTGGCAGGTGGATTCTTTCCCACTGAACCACCAGGGAAGTTAATATATAGGGAGAACATATTCAAAATTATGAATCTAAACATTTTTAATCAATACATTGATAGATTTTTCTATAATTTTATAAACTGTACCATTAAAATTAGAAGCAGATACTTTATAAACATACCTGTAAGATGATAGAAATTAGTAGTACATTATGGACTCTGGGCTTATGCTGAGGTTGATACACCATCTTGAATATTTCAAAAAGAAATCACCCCTCTACACTATATACTTCCTGGTGACCATCTCTTGAATCACTTGACAGCCAGGCTTCTAAAATATGTGCCGTGATTTATACAATCTTCACTTTACTTCATTAATACAAACCTGACCCAGATTGCTTATGATCAACTAATTCTTACAAAGTATCTAGCCCAAGCTAAAATAAATTTTTGCTAACTTTGTATAATTTGATTTGAACAGCAGGTTAAAAATAAAACTACATTTTCCTCAATATCCTGATACTGTAGGCAAGAAGTTGACTGCTTGACACTGAGTGTAGTTAGTGGAATAGATCACTGTGACAAGAGAGTCCAAGGCAGGAGGCTGCCAGCCAGCCATTTATCAGCCCTTATTCCTCTTTGGCCTTCTCCAAGCTTGGAACAACTCTGACTCAGAGGTCTAAATCCAGATTCTCATAAATAGTGTGCTTTTCATTTTGTCTTATGCCAAGTACTTTTTTTTCTATTTACATCAAGAAGCAAAGTGTTAAACTACCTATAAAAATTAGTTTTATCTAACTAGGACATGATTTCTAGAAATTGGTCCAAATTAGCCACAGTTGTGGGAAAGCCACATAATTAGATAGTTACCTTCCTCAGAAATATAAATATGTAAAGTGATCTGTGCAGACAAGAACTATTTAAAATCTTGTCTCCAAGTACTAATTATATAGATAATTTTATTTGCATATTAATTACATGTGTTACTTGGTGGCAGTCAGTAACAGAAGTGGGTTCTAAGCACAGAAACATCTGCTTGGACCAGACACCGGTCTGAATAAAACTACATTAAGAGGCTGGTTTGACACAATGATTTACTTAGACACCCTTCATTAGACAGTGTATATAAACCACTATTTAGTTTAAAGCATCTGTGTGATGTTTTTTTAATTTCCAGAAAATTAAATTACCAAGACAGATTTTATTTTAAAGTAGCATGTTTGCTCCCTTTCCCACAGAAAAAGAGCAACAGGATAACTAGAGACTATCAGCAGTGGCACACACATCATCAGTGGCACCCTTTCCCTCCGACTGAATAAAAATTAGCGCCTTAAAGTTTATTACCTAACATAGAAATATGCCTCAAATGTTGGGGGAAATCCATGTCCATAAGTGCCGAGTAGGACAAAAGATAATTCAGTTAGGGAGTTCCTGGAGAGAACTGAGATTGTGCAGAAACCTGGAACCATGCTTTTTGAGTAGACCCTACCCTGCAGGAATGTGGGTATCAGGGAGAGGTAGTCGAAACCAATTTATCAGGCAGCATAACATGACTTTGCCTCCCTAAAACATCCTTCCCCACTGCACTTACACACACACACAGACACACACACACACACATACACGCGTGCACGCGCACATTCCAAAACTCATGGTAACACATACACTGGCCCACAGTTCTCCATTCCTTCTTTTTTTAAAAATTGAAGTACATTTGAGTACAATATTAGTTTCAGGGGTATAACATAATGTTTCCATATTTTCATAGATTATACTCCATTAAAACTTATACCAATGGCTGATTCATGTTGTGGTTTCACAGAAAACAAAATTCTGTAAAGAAATTATCCTTCAATTAAAAAATAAATTTTTAAAAGCTTATTACAAAATAATGTTTATAATTCCATGTTTTATACAGTATATTCTTACCTATTCTTATAAAAGTACTTTGTATCTCTTAATCTCATACCCTTATCTTTTCCCTCTCCCCACTACTTTGCTTTCTAAATCTGCAAATCTTTCTATTTTGTGATGTACACATTCATTTAATTTTTTTTAGATTCTATAAATAAGTGATATCATACAGTATTTGTCTTTTTCTGTTTGACTTATTTCATGAAGCATATTATTATCTAGGTCCATCCACATTGCTGCAAAAGGATAATCTCATTCTTTTTATGGCTAAGTAATACTCCAATGCTGGAGAGGGTGTGGAGAAAAGGTACCCTCTGACACTATTGGTGGAAACGTAAACTGGTACAGACACTATGGAGAATATTCATGGAGGTTGCCTAAAAAATGAAAAATAGAGTGACCATATGACCCAGTAATCCCACTCATGGGCATATACCCAGAGAAAACCATAATTTGAAAAGATATATACCCCTCAACACTTTTGTTGCAGGACTGTTTACAAAAATGAGGACTTGGAAGTAACCTAAATGTCCACCAACAGAGGAACAGATTAAGAAGTGATACATACTTCTTAATCTGATAAAAAGTGATACTCAACCATAAAAAAGAACAAAATAATGCCATTTGTAGCAACATGGATCTACAGATCTTTATACTGAATGAAGTCAGACAGACACAGAAAGATAAATATCATATGATATCACATGTATGCAGAATCTAAGAGAAAGGGTACAAATGAATATATTTACAAAACATAAGTAGAGTCACAGATATATAAAAAAAAACTTATGGTTACTAGGAGATAAGGGGCAGGAGCAGTAAACTGGGAGACTGGGATTGCCATATACACGCTAATGTATGTAACGTAGGTAACTAATAAGGACCTGCTGCACCGTGCAGGGAACTCTACTAAGTACTCGTAATGGCCTAATTGGGAAAAGAATCTTTAAAAAAGAGTGGGCATATGTATTAATATATGTATAACTGATTCACTGTGCTGTATTCCTGAAATTAACACAACATTGCAAATCAACTATACTCCAATAAAAAATCTTTTTAATTAAATTGGAAGGAAACAGGTAAAATTATCACGATTTGCAGAAGACAAAATACTTTACATAGAAAATTCTAAAGTCTCTATCCAAAAACTATTAGAATAAATGAATTCAGCAGTTGCAGGATACAAGATTAATAAGCATTATCTGTTGCTTTTCTATACACTAACATGAACTATCAGAAAGAGAAAGTAAAAAAAAAAAAATTCTGCTTAAAATTGCATCAAAAAGAATAAAACACCTGACAATAAACTTAACCAAGGTGATGAAAGACCTACAGTCTGAAAACTATAAAATACTGATGAAGGAAACTGAAGATGATGCAGATCCCATGCCCTTGGATTGGAAGAACTAATATTAGTAAGATACCCATACTACTCAGAGCAATCCACAAATTTAATGCAATCCCTATCAAAATATCCAGGACATTTTTCACAGAACTAGAACAAATAATCCTACAATTTTTACATACCCACAAAAACAAAAAACATACAAATTGCCAAAGCAATCTCCATTCCTACTAAAAGCAGCAGATGGAAGGAGCCATGAAATTGTTAAAAGTAAGATTCGTTTTGCCTCTTCTCTGAACTAACCTGCTCCCTGATCTTGAGACTCAGGCTTTATGGAGAGCTGGTCAACTGAGAAAACTTCATACAAGCCTCAGTAGACTAAGAAGAGTTTAGATCTGACAGCAATACCCAGGGCTTTCCCGCCTTATGACGGATAACTGTTGTATAATGGTTCACAGCTAGAGTGACGAAGTCAGACACCTCTAGGCTCAAATTTCCACTTCTGCATTTTAGTTATATCAATGTTGGAAATCTACCTAACATCTATGAAAATGGGAGTTATAATGGTACCAAATTAATAGTGTTGATGTAAAGATTAAGTGATAAAATGTAAACATCATGCTGAACAGAATGTCTGACGCATAAGACTCAATAAACACTGGTCATTTACATCATTAAATCCTCAGGGGTGATTGTTTACCCTTTCACCTATATTTAGGAATATTTTTTAACAAATTAGGTAAATCGTGGAGTGCTAAAATAATATTTAAGAGAAAGTAATTTGGTTTCATCTACTTAAACCTGGCTGCTGGTTAGTGGAAGGCCTCAGGAAAATAACATCTGGACATGGATCTTAATTTCCAGCCTTAGGCTTAATTTCTGGTTCCCATCAGCAGCAATCTGGCATCATTCTGATGTCCTCATGCAGCTGCATATGTGGGAAGGTCATATTTCAGCTCACACGATTTTTTTGCCGCTGTTATCACAAGAGCTAAATTGATACGTGTAAGTCTAAAAATATTCTTAGATACGAGCTTCATGTGACTAATTAATACTGCCATATGTTACCAATCAACCTCTGAGACCATAAAAATCTCTCTTTTGCCTGGTTCCTCTGCTTTTAATGCAGGTGGAGCAAAAGCCACAAACCCTCTTTAGAGTTTAAGACAACTAAATATGGCTGCAGGGACAACCCAAAATATAATCTCCAAACTTCTCAGACTTCATGTGAGTTTTAGCACACAACAGGCGCCCCTTGATTCCAAATCTGTTGTCAAATTTTTCTTTCTCAAAAATCCCAGATTGATCCTAAGTCAAAAGCCAAGCATACAGTGAGTTAACTGTAATATGCATACTAAAGTGCTTGTCGGTGATGTTAATGAGAATCAATATTCATGAGCAGTACATGGTCTCATGTCCTAAATAAACTCTAATTAGGAGTATACCTCACTTCCGTTCTTCCTCTAAACTCAGATCAGTCAGCAAGAACAGCTCAGCCCTAGATAAATGGGAAGATAGGAAGCAGCCACGTGACATATCTAAAAGACACAGTTAGAGAATCATCAAGAAACAGGATAAACTTTGATCAAAGACAGAGATGAAGGAAGAGAAAATTTCTGCAAATGAAAGATAACTGTTTTTCTTTCCCTTGTGTGTATTTTATCATTTCCCCCTGTCAAACAGAATCTTGATTCACGATGTACAAGAAGAGGTTGAAAAACAGTTTGATGTTAAAGAAGATAACCCAGGCAGGCACAGCTATGCAAAATATAATAACTGGAACAAGGTATCGTATAAAATGCCTGTACTTCCAAAGAGAAAAATGTTACCCTCAACACTTGTTGTCACTTAGTTATCTTTTATTCTAATCTCTCAAAATTGGTTTTGTTCTTAAGATTGTTGCTTGGACTGAAAAAATGGTGCATACGCATCCTAAAATGGTCTCTTGTATCAAAATTGGAACTACTGTTGAAGATAATCCACTGTATGTTCTCAAGGTAAAAGTAATTCAAGAACTACTGATTCTCACTATTGTCCAAAACTATGAATTAAAGAGTTACTTTGTGATACAGCTAGCTAGTTTTTATTTATTTCTTGTTTATGTTTCGCTGTGCTGGGTCTTCACTGCTGCTCAGACTTTTTCTCCAGTTGGGGTGAGCAGGGGCCACTTTTGCGGGTTTTTCATTGCAGTGGCTTCCCTTGCTGTGCAGCACAGGCTCTAGGGCACACAGGCTTCAGTAGCTGGGGCTCCCGGGCTCAAGAGCATAGGCTCAATAGTTGTGGCACAGGGGCTTAATTGCTGCTTGGCACTTGGGATCTTCCTAGACCAGGGATCAAACCCATGCCTCCTGCACTGGCTGGCAGATTCTTATCTACCATGCCATCAGAGAAGGCCCTAGCTAATTTTTAGACAATAAAAACTCTTATTTCTTTGAAGAACATGTAAGCTTTAGACAAACATTCAAGAACAGAAGTGACAGATGGTTTTTAGGTGGGACCAAGAAAGTCTATGAATAAACCAGTTGACAGACACAGTGGACAAAACCAGACAAGTTTCTTATCCTATATGTTTATTCCAAGAGCATAGGATGTCCCTGGGGAATAAAACAGGTTTTCATCCATTAAAATCCAGGGAAATGGACAACTACATGTCAAGAAGAAAAGAAATTTAAGAATCATATAATTGTAAGAGTCCAGTACAGTAAGTGAGGCATTTTAACTGTGTTGATAGGGGTTTCCGTCTATGACTGAGCTGACAACTGCCATTCAGCTGCTGCTAGATTTCTGTACATTCGAAGACATTGCTCCCTAAAGCATCCTCTCAATAACTGAGAAGCCCTTCCCTACTCTGAATTCCCATCCATTCGTGCTCTCCAGCCACTCAAAACAAATCTAAATTCTCCAAATGACAGCCCTTCAAATATCCAGCCCTATTCCTCCTCCCCACTACAACACAACTAGAGTCTTTCCCACTTATTGTTTATGAAGTAAGAAAAACAAAAGAAAATGGCAGAAACAGAAGCAACTTTATAATCTATATCTCAGACCAAAGGATGTTAGCAATAAAACAAGAAAAACAATAGACTGTGATTTTTAATTAATTTATTTATGTGGAGGCTACTTTACAATATTGTGGTGGTTTTTGCCATCCATCTACATGATTTTTGAAAACTCTAAAAGCCATTCTGACATGAAGAAAAATTTTTGAAAAATATACTGTGAAATAGATGATGAATTATGTATTTTAAAGATATGTACCATGGTCCTCCCTGAGAAAAATAAGCGCATACACAGTAACTCATGCAACAGTATACAGGTGAAATAATTGCTTTGAGACTATGAATGAGTTCTTAAACAACAAGATATCAGTGTGTGAGTTCATGTAAAATAACACCTCAAATTTATTTTTTAAAAGATTGGGGGAAAGGATGAAAGAAGAAAGGCTATTTTTATGGACTGTGGCATTCATGCACGAGAATGGATCTCCCCAGCCTTCTGCCAGTGGTTTGTCTATCAGGTAAGTCAAGTGGAAGATTCACACAATTCTCCCTTAACTATCAAGTCTCCAGCATGTCACTGGGTGGCAACACCCCTTTACAAATGAGGGCAGTTCCACTTAACCAGAAGAGCCCTCATTTGGTGCTGTCAGGGAATAAAACACTCTGAATTTTACTCATTGTTGAGGTTTTTTGTAAAATTGACATCCTCCTTCAAACTTGTTGAAATCCAGATGGTGGCTTATAAAATTTTTTAAAAATGGCTACAATATGGTTTTTACTATAGTTTAGTATGGAAAATCTGAAACTATACTTAAAATCTACAAACTTGGCCTTACTTTAGTGAATTCAAAGCACAGAACACAAGTTCCCACTTAGATATTTAATTGGCTACACACACTTTGGGAAGTTTCATACTTAAATTTCCTTTCCAAGTGAAAAAGAACTCACTTTTTTAAAAAGTAAATCCAGTTTATGGTCTTCCCAGGTGGCATAGCAATTAAGAATCCACCTGCCAAGCAGGAGACGCAGGTCCAACCCCTGGGTCGGGAAGATCCCCTGGAGAAGGAAATGGCAACCCACACCAGTATTCTTGCCTGGAGAATCCCATGGACAGAGGAACCTAGCAGGTTACAGTCCAAGGGACAGCAAAAGAGTCAGATATGAGCTAGTGACTAAACAACAACAAATCCTGTTTATAAGTCTGTTATTCCTCTCCCTCTGTTTCTATTATATCCTGATTCCCAGGATCTTTTAACTCTTTTTTCTGCCAACTTTTGCATATAACATGCTGCCGGAATACAACATCACAACCACTTCCAGGGCAAGTTTATTCCCACTAGGAATGAATCTGCCAAGCAAACTGATTTATCCCTGCAGTTGTTTTAGTTCTTCAGCTGAGGTCTGAGAGCTCTGCTTACTTAAGCCACTAAGGAACACACAAGATAGGCCCATAAGAAATATCTTTTCTTGGGACTTCCCTGAGGTCTAGTGGCTAAGAGTCTCAGCTCCCAGTGCAGGGGGCCCAGGTGCAAACCCTGCTCAGGGAACTAGGTCCCACATACCACAACTAAAGATCCCCCTTGCTGCAATTAAAACCTGACTCAAATAAATACACTTATTTTTTAATGAAAAGAAACACCTTGGCTCTAGTACAGATAAACATGGAAGAGATTTTCCAAGAATAATGAGAGATTTTAGTTAGCCATAAAAAGGCCAGATAATCAGAGAAATTTCCATCTGATGTGAGAAAAGTTGACTGGTCAATCTAAATATTCTAAATTTTTTATTAATAGAGTGTTTTTTTTCTTTAATCCTACTTTTAATTAATTCATGAATCCTCTCCAGTATTTACAGGTTCCTATGCTTACACACTCAATCTCTATTTACCTAAAGATGTAAGGGAAAGAATCTACTTAAATTGTACTGCTAATTTTTCAATTGACCTCCATTCTTTCTATGAAATGTATTTTGCATTCTACGTTTGGAATGCTACTAGTCTTGATAATTAAATGATCCTTTAAAGAATATCCAGGCTTCCCTTGTGCTTCAGCTGGTAAAGAATCCGCCTGCAAAGTCAGAGACCTGGATTCCATCCTTGAGTTGGGAAGATCCACTTGAGATGGAAAAGGCTACCCACTTCAGTATTCTGGACTGGAAAATTCCATGGACTGTATAGTCCATGGAGTCGCAAAGAGTAGGACACAACTGAGTGACTTTCACTTTAAAGAATTAATTAATTAATTAACTAGTCAAATTAATTTCACTAGTCTGAATAAGTGTAATTTTTTTCTGTCATCTATATGGGTCATTTATCTTTATGCAGTTTAGGTGAAATATGTTTGAAATAATGTGACCTTGGGCAAATGACTTAAGGAATTGTCATCATTACAATTATAACCACAGCTCTCCATATGGTAACTAAACTTTATACCAATAGCTTAATGTTTTCCTACTCCTACAGGCAACCAAAACTTATGGGAAAAACAAGATTATGACCAAACTCCTGGACCAGATGAATTTTTATGTTCTTCCTGTATTCAATGTTGATGGATATATTTGGTCATGGACACAGGTACTGATCTGTAAAATCCTGTTTGAATTTAGATAATATATTATTTACCGACTTTCATGCACATTGGGGCTTCCTAGGTAGCGCTAGTTGCAAAGAATCCATCTATTAATGCAGAAGACAAAGCTGATGCAGGTTTGATCCCTGGGTCAGGAAGATTCCCTAGAGTAGGGCATGGCAACCCAGTCCAGTATTCTTGCCTGGAGAATCCCATGGACAGAGGAGCCTACAGAGGCAGGCTACCGTTCACAGGGTCGCAAAGAGAGGGACACGACTGAAGTGACTTAGCACGCATGCACATTGGTTGTTAGGCATTAAGTTTAAGGTTTAGCTAACCAAGTAATTCCAATTCAAAAACTCAATTTAGACTAAGGACAGCATGATTTCCTGGTTACACAGGAGTCCTTGAAATAATATGAAATTTCTGCTCCTGAAGCTAATAATGGAGAAAAATAAAATAAAGCAGTAATTATAAAGGAAATGTATGTTACACAATATGGTGAAAGTATTTATAGCTAAGAATAAAAGTCACTTAGAGACATCATGAACATACTGACTTCAAAACCAAAGTCACTGTAATTAATCAATTTGGGACAGAATCTGAGGTGAAATAATTATATCAAAAAATCAGTAAAAGAGTGACACAGGTATCTGTCTTTTATGAGAATTCTTTATGCCCTGCTGTTGCTAAGATTAAATTTGAGATTTCAGAATGATACTATCACAACAAGATTTTTTCTGAAAATTATGCTCCAACAATCACAATTTTACCTGTATTATATCTGAATCTGTAAATAGTAAAAGGTATAATGAAGTTAAAATTCAAACTAAAGATAATTTCAGAACATCAGGGATTACTTTTTAATACTCAGAACTAAACAACATTTTTTAAAACTGCATTTTTATCAAGGCCTTATAATATTAATATAAAAACAATGTTTCTGAAAATATTACAAATTATAAGAAAAATATATATTTTCTTTAATGAGTCTTAGGTTAACTAGATAAGACAAATTTCAAATAAAGCTATAGACACCTGCAGAGAGAATCTGAAATGATCAAACTAAAAAATGTAAACTTGTGTAAACACTTCTATCATTCAATCCTGTAGAACCGCATGTGGAGAAAAAATCGTTCCAGGAACCAAAATTCCAAATGCATTGGAACTGACCTCAACAGGAACTTTAATGTCTCATGGAACTGTGAGTAGCAGACAAGATCTCAAGGGAAATAGCTATAAAGAGTGTTTAGACACCAAATTTAGTTAAACTACCTCCTTATTTTAGGAAAGATAGGTATTCACTAAGTATTAATTTTCTAATCTAAAAAATGAAAGATACATGTCCATCCCAAACTTCATAACTATCCCATCTTCCCAACTTTCCCCCCAGCAGCCATAAGTTCACACTGCTATATTCAAAATAGATAACCAACAAGGACCTACTGTACAACACAGGGAACTCTGTTCAATGTTATGTGCCAGCCTGGATGGGAGGGGAGTTTGGAAGAGAATGAATACATGTATATATATATATACGGTTGAGTACCTTTGCTGTCCACCTGAAATTATCACAACATTGTTAATCAGCTATACCTCAATACAAAGTAAAAAGTTTAATAATAATAATAATTATAATTTTAAAAGAAAGCTATAACTAAAAATAAATGAAATATAATCACCACTACTTTAAAAGTATTATGAATGTTTTGTTGAATGGGAGGAAGTAGGGGGCAGAACTGTTTACAAAACCATCTCTTACTTAATATATTTAGTTTGCTAAAACTCAGGTGCAACCCAGAAATTCAGATCATCTGAACAGAGGTTTCAACTCCCTTCTCTTCCTGGTCTGATAAAATTTGAGAAATACCAGTGGTCAGAACCAACAAATAGGCAGTTCCTGAAATGTTTAGTGAAAAGAAACATCTGGGGCAAAGAAAGTGAAAAGGTTTCATAGAAAAGCAGAGTCTTGCTACACCAGAGGATATACAGCAGCTACACAAATATGATTTTATCATTATACGCAATCAAGGAGAAACTACCAATACTCCAATTCATAAATTTCTTCTTTATCTAATACTGTTGAAAATACCACCTCAGCATCTAATTCTATTCTACCATAATGAATATGATAAAAGCATATATCCCTAAGTGAAAGCTGCCTGCTGAAATAGATTAAAGAAATTCAGGCTCAAAGAAGGTAATGTACACCAGCCTCCAACAAGTCAAATCTGAGGCTGAATTGGAACTGACTCAGGCCCCCTGGCTGCTTCTGATGCATAATTCCCAAGACCCTTAGAAATGGAAGGAAAATAAACAAGGCTAAAAATAAGAATATTCAAGTGGGCTAAGTCTGTCATACTCTGTGTCATGTGTACACAGTGCTGTACTTGGGGGTAGGGAGAGAGAGAGACAGATTCTGATCTCAATCTTCCATGTCCTCTGCAGCTTTCCCTGACACCAGTGATCCATGTCAGGAGATCTATCGGGGTCCTGCACCAGAGTCCGAGAAAGAGACCAAAGCTGTCAGTGACTTCATTCGGAGCCACCTAAAATCAATCAAGGCCTACATCACCTTCCATTCCTACTCCCAGATGCTGTTGTTTCCCTATGGGTATACATCAGAACTGCCACCGAACCACAAGGACCTGGTATGTAGCAAAAAGCCTGTGGTTTATGCATTGGTACCACCACTGCCTTTCAGTCTGTTCATCATTAACAACTTGGGTTATTAGAAAAAATTTCACATTTTAATACCAAAGAAGAAAACTAGTAAAGTCTACATTAGAGTTAAAATCATAGTCTTTAGTTTTTCATGTGATAAACATAGATACATTATAAAACCTTTTGATGTGATTTTAAGATAAAGCCACTATGAAGAAAGGTCTAGCCTACCAAAGTAGAATTCCATTACTATCCAGATGACTGTGTAGTTAAATGTCTACCATGAGTCATAACATAAAACAGAGAGAGCAAGAGCCTAAGACAACAGCAAATACATCTTGCTATTCCTATCCCGAGACATCAGATTTAAGGAGAACCATTATATTTTTATCTCTTCTTGATCAACTTGGAAATTATCTTAATTTTAAGCTTCTGCACTAAAAAATATACTCTCTCCAAAATTTTGATCCACTTGGACTGCAAGGAGATCCAACCAGTCCATCCTAAAGGAGATCAGTCCTGGGTGTTCACTGGAAGGATTGATGTTGAAGCTTAAACTCCAATACTTTGGCCACCTGATGCGAAGAGCTGACTCATCGGAAAAGACATTGATGCTGGGAAAGACTGAGGGCAGGAGGAGAAGGGGACAACAGAGGATGAGATGGTTGGATGGCATCACCAACTCAATGGACATGGGTTTGTGTGGACTCCGGGAGTTGGTGATGGACAGGGAGGCCTGGTGTGCTGCGGTTCATGGGGTCACAAAGAGTTGGACACAACTGAGCGATTGAACTGTGCTGAACTAAAGCATTCTTTTTCTTTCTATGAAAACTAGTTTGACCATGTTAGCTTACAAAAGAAAAATAAACTTCTGCATATGAGAGATATTCAATATGTCTCACTGCTACAGAAGAAATAAAGCAGAAAACATTCAATGTCCCAGATCCCATGGGGCTAGCAAATACAATATTCAGTAAAAGCTGTAATTCTACACCACCTCAAAAAATTTTTTTTTAATTTTTTAGAGGTTACAATTGTCATTCTGACTTCAGTCAATTGTTTTCAACATTTCATCTTGAGTAGGAGCAGAGATTTGAACCAGTAATTAAAACCTTCTGTGTATATACAATAAATATACAGGTAATATGTGGTCCATATGTAATCTGACTTTGGGAAAGATAAATATCTGAAGTCAAAAAAACCTCAGAGGAAAAAGAAAGAATATGTTTTTTTAGAAGGAAGGCCAGAGGCATAAAAGGAAGGAGGAAGGGAGAGAGGAAAGAGTAGCTGAGTATAAAGGAAGGACAGAAATACAAAATGAGATATGACTTTACTGTATACAACCAATTTCACATTTAGAAGGCCTCACATTAACAACTGGAGACAGAAATGGCAACCCACTCCCATATTCTTGCCTGAAGAACTCGATGACAGAGGAGCCTGGTGGGCTACAGTTCATGGGGTCACAAACAGTTGGACACAACTGAGCAACTTCAACTCACTCACATTAACAATATGTATATCTTACTTTAAACAAATTTCTCAGTCATTTATTTTATTCTGATCTTCAAATGGCAAATAATCAGTAAAACTGACCTTTTTTAATCCCCAGTAAATTAACTGCATTTACATAGTATCCAGTTATTCTATTCTAACTTCCCTTTCTCTCCAGGCCAAAGTTGCAAAGATCGCCACTGATGTTCTATCAACTCCATATGAAACCCACTACACCTATGGCCCAATAGCATCAACAATTTGTAAGTTTTTCCTATTACTTACTGTGTCGTTTCCCCTAATTCTCTTTTACAGATATTAAGGAAAGCTAAAGAATTCATAAAATAGAATTAGAACATATGGAATTGCTCATTTAAATTTCAGTTTTAACAGGAGATTCTGAATGATATGTGAACTCAGAAGATAGATTCTGCCTTTTGAGGGAATAAGATTATTCTAGAAGCAAATTATCTTGAACTTTTACAAGGTGAGAAGGACAACAGGAATAATTACATCAAGACAAACTGACAGTTTAATTCTTCTACCTTCTTATTCTCTACCACCACCACCAAAGCTGTGGCAGAGTCCACCTGTTTTTTTTTTAATCGTTTAGCTTTGACTAGACTCTTTCTTCCTTGGCCTTGTCCCTATACAAGCACAGTCTTTCCCTTAGCTCCTGGTGAGTAAATAGGTAGGCCAACAGTTTCAGCCACTTTGATGTAAAAATAGTCTCCTGTGGCTCTCATCAGCTGTCTCCTACTATGTTCAACTGACATCTACATGGTGAATTAAGAAAGGAGGTCCCAAGGTCTTTGTTCTGCTGCTTTTTTTTTTTTTGTCTCAGCACCACTTCTTATTCTTCATTATTTTTTTTTATTTTTTATTTTTTATTAGTTTTGCCATACAATGCCATGATATCACCATGGGTTTACATATTCTTCACTATTTTTAAACTTTCTTTGTCTTTTCATTTTGTTAATTATTGATTTAAATTTCCTACAAGTCAGGCACTGTGCTTGGCTCTTGATTTTCACAATCTCAGTTACTCCTCACAATATTCTATGAGGTATGCAGTACTTGTAGCCAGCTTAATGGGGATACAATCCCAGGTTTAAAAAAAAAAAAACCAAAGTCCATGATCTTAACCACTGTGCATATACTCATTTCCCATTTGGTTTTGCAGCTACAATAACTAGGCTTTTCCATTTCCAAGCAATAAAAAGAAATTCATTTGGTTTTCACCAAAGACCCTTAATTCAGACCCTGGGAAGTGAAATCACTTCTCTTCCCATCCCACTGACCTTAGTTTGGAAATTCTTTCGTAAAAACCAAATTTTCTCCAAACTATTCCCAAGCTTCAGTTCTTATGCCCAAACTTTACAAGAAATTTCAATGAAACTGCTTATACAGTCTTAACTTCCTAATAAAATTTAATTCCTCAAAAGCAAGAATTACACTTTAGAGGTCCCATCGGGTCATATAATATCTAGTACAGGGCATGCAAAAACAGCAGAATTGATTCTCATAAACTTACTCAATGAAATGATGTCCTAACTTGTCCAAAAGAAGTGAACACGGATTGAAACGACAACAAAACTAGACTTGATATAGAGTAACCTATATTACTCTCTAGAACCATGATAGCCAACATTTTTAGCATGAAGACTATTGTTTAACTTGTAAACATTTCATGGATCAACTCACCATCACTAAATACAGATGATTTTTTCCATTATACTTTTGGAATGTGTGGATTGAAAAAATAAATATGTGCGTTCTGTGGGTTCCATGTAACAACTCTACTTGGCCATACATTATAAACCATTTCCCTAGCCCAAGCTGAAAGAATAAACTGCAACTAAAAGTCTATATCCTCAACAACTGCTGTGGAATTTGAAAATGCTGCAGTCATCACAACAATTCCTAGAGCCCATTTACTGGAGGCTCCCTTGGTGGAAATGGAAAAATGACTTAAAAAGCCAGACAAGTTCCATTCCTAGAGAACATTCATCAGCAACCACATATCAACCAGCTGTGAGCTTTAAAGGGCTGAAGAGAAAATACAGTGACACAGCCAATCACCAGCGTCCAAATAGATCTTGCTGCAACATAACCAGGCCAGGGATTCATTACACATACAAGTGGATGACAAGATTTCAAAACAGGTGATGTACCCAGCTACACGAGTGGACAAAAGTTAAGCAGAGAATTGAAGGACGGAATGTCAGCCTATGTAGTGGATACTGAGAAATAGCAGGGCCAGATAAACCAGCCAGGTATGATGTGAAAGTAATTTCTACATCATAATGAGGGAAACACATAAATGTTCTCTGCAGCAAAGAACAAAGGGTTGTGAACAGAAACAAACTGTGCAAATGGCAGCTAGGGCATCAAAGGATTATTACTCTCATGCTTTCAATATACATACATATACACATATATGTATATACACGTATGTATATGCAGACATACATGTATGTGTGTATGATATTTATTTGCATCTATACAAACTATGAGCCTACTAGAGCTATGCATTTGCATTGCATTTAAATCATTTAATAAGCAAGAATTTATGGAGCACCTAACCTAACAGCCCAGCACTTGGACCTTTGAGAGATGGGTGAAAGACACAACAGCTGCATCCAAAGAGTTACCTTCTAACTGGGAAGAGGAGATGACTAAAGATAACAAGTTCCATGCTATCATGTGTCACTTTAAAAATGGGAGGATAAAGAGGAACTATTATTCTATACAACTGTGTTGTATTTTCAACTTTTTTATTATGTATTGTAAGATTTTTTAAGCAACTCAGATTTAGGAAGAATTGCCTCTTCCATATATGGACTGCAGCAACATGATAGATGTATAAAACTCTAAGGAGTCACTGCTTTAATAAAGCATTTGATTAAATATTAATCAAATATTTATGAGAAGGAGGAGTAGCCAAGCAGTTGACTTTGTAAGAATAGAGAAGAGATGCACCCCACGATTAAGGTTTAGTCATTCCAGTGTTCTAATTGTCATTTAACATGTTCCAGGATTTGAAGGAAGCAACTAGCATTTACCAGTATTTTTCTCTTTGATTCGATGGAGACAGAAAAAGAGAACTGAGAGAGTATTTTTAAAACCCAAACTGTGGAAAGATCCCTGACCTCCAGAAGAACATAAATATATCTGCAATTTTAATGTAATAAGCAAAGTTCAAACTGTAAAATCTAAAACCAGGAGGAAATCTAGATGATCTAAATTATGGTTCTCAAGCCTGACTTCCAATTAGCATTATTTGAGGAGCTTTTACAACATGCAGATGATCAGGTCCTGTCCCCAGAGATTCAGATTTCATTAGTCCATGATGAGCCCCAGGAATCTGAATTTTCTTAAAGTGGCTGAAGCAATTCTAAGATGAAACTAGGGAGAACCACTGATATAAGCTAAATCCCTCATTTCATAAACCATGAAATTGAGATATAGAAAGATTTCATCCCTTAGGGGAAAAATAGGATCAAAAATAAGCATTCCAGATCACAAACTGTACACCATGAAGTAGCACTATTTAGATGACACAAAACTTGATATTAAAAGATCATGAAATGTTTATATTTGCATATTGACAGCATAGCCAATCCTTTACCATCTTAGAAATAACTTTGAAGGTGGTGCCTGGTTAGCAAGAATAGTTCACTGAATTGATAGAAACCAAGGAATTTGCATCAATAATATCATCTGTCTATGGGTCACATCATGAATTAAAAAGTTGATTTCAAAGTGCCGTTCTTGTTGCCTTCCTACACATCAAAATTGCTAGCTCTGCTCTTGTTTCTCAACTCTAGAGTACTGCTCTCTGCTCTCTATACTCTTTACCACTCTACATTTTGAAAAGAAGAAAATCAAGACCCCCGAATTTGTAGCTCAACATCCAATATCTATCCACTAAGACATTTGAACTGAAGTTATACTAAGGGCAACAGATGTGGAAGAAAAAAAATTTTCAGTCCATGCCCATGCATCTAGAGCTTCAGCTCTTGCTTAAAAAAGAATTTTGAGACTCTTGTTGACATAAAAGTGCCTGTTATTAGTTTAAAGCATATTGATATGCTTTTAAAAACATACAAGTTAAGCCATAAGTGTCACTTCATGTGGATTTCTTTGGAATGAAACCAGATTGTTAGTGCAGTTCAATCTTATATTGATTTGTTTTGAGTGTATTATAGTGAATTCCTTGAAAAGAGCAGGAAATTTTCTTCTTATTGTCAATATTTTACGAAAATTTTGTGAGCAGAAGAAAAGATTACCTTGCAGAACTAGAACTTGATTTAAGACTTTTTATTAAGAGGACTACACATTGACACATGGTGGGTAGGACTGTACAATGGTTAGTCATACAAACTTGGAAGATGCGCAGCTTGGGTTTGATTCCTCATTCAACCACTTGCCAGCTATGGGTCCTTTTTTGTAATTGAAGTATTTTTTCACTTACACTATTATATTAGCATCAGGTTTACAGCACATTGATTCAGTATATTTGCAGATTATTGTTTATTACAGTTTAGTATAAGATAATAGCTATAATTCCCTGTTATACATTATATCCTTGTCACTTATTTTCTACATCTAACTATGTTGTCCTTGAGTAAACTGCTTAATTTCTCTGTGCCAAAATTTCCTCTTCTGTAAAACAGCGATTGGTGCTTAAATCATAAGTTTGTGATAGAAGTTAATGAAATGAGTTACCATACATAAAGCACTTAGAAGAGTGCCTGGTATTTAGGAAGTGTTTGTCATTATATTTTAAAAATATATCCACATATTTTAGTGGGTACAAATGGAGATAAATGAAAGGCTAAGCAACATGTTCAATTAAGTTATATAATAATATATTCTTAACAAGTAAAAAGCTTTCAATGTTTTATTTATTTTATGTCTTAATATAGTTTTTGTTTGCAAATGTAATGTTTCAAAGATACAAAAAGTGGTATCATAAAAGAAAATGTATTACACTCAATAACATCACACAATTATGAAAAATCACAAATTACATAAACTCTCAATCACCACCATTAATCTTAATAAGAGATGTCACATAAAGTAAATTTGTCAAAATGGAATATCCATATTCTTTAACTCTTTGAAATCACAGCAGTTTACTTAACTGCAAACGGGAGGCTGGTACAGCTAAAAATTGGCCGTTTATGAAATGTCTAGCACACTCTAAATCATCAAAGACACAACCCCTATTTTCCCTACCTCCATTGCTATAGAACTCTTACCTTTAAGTTCTTTTTTCCTAATGAATTTAAACTCAGCCCTAGCTGAAAATGGCAGCCTTCTCGATCACTAAAGCTAATGTATTTATCTCAGCTAACATGCTCCAAAAACTCTCTGCAACATTGGACCTTGTTGATATACCATTCTTGCCATTCCCTTGGCTTCCTTGACACCAAATACATCTGGTTTGCCTCTTCCTTCTTCTTTTCTACTCTGTCTCTGCTGACTGCCTCTAAAGCAGCTATTTTCCCCAAAATAGATATTACTCAGGTATTTCACCAGGTTCTCTCTTCAGGTACCCCCTCTTCCTTCTTCTTTCCTCATCAGAGAAGTGCTCTCTACCCTCACAGGCTGGAGCCTGCATTTACCACCTAGAGGCTTCAGATGGCCCAGACAGATCACCTTCATTCATGCAGCAGTTACCTACAGGATCAGTGAGAGCCCAGCAGCATCAGAGGAACCAACGAGATGAAAACAGCAAGTCAAAAGCTCTGAAAACTATATTAACACTGGAACCAGAAGTCACTAAAGAAGAATAGGGCCTGCATGCTAAACCTAAACAGGGTGACTGCCTGCTGAAATAGATTTCCATTAAGATTTGACATAGTAGCCAAAATGTCTAAGATACAGTCAAAAATCACTTATCCTGACAAAAATTTTTTAAAAAATCGCAGCTCGAGTGAAAAACTACAATCAACAGATGCCAACACTGAGATGATTTAAGTGTCACAATTATCTGACAAGAATTTCAAAACCGTTATCATAAAAACACTTCAACGAGCAGTTACAGATAGCCATGAAATAAATGATAACATAGAACATCTCATCAAAGAAATGCAAGGTATAAAAAAGAAGCAAATAGAAATCACAGAACTGAAAAACACAATAACTTAAATTTTAACAACTCACTGGAGAGGATCAATAGCAGAATGAATATGATGGAGAGAAGAATCAGGTAACTTGAAGAGAGAACAACAGAACTTAACAAATCTGAAGAGAGAGAATATGTTGAAAAAAAAATAAACAAAGCCTAAGGGACCTGTGGCATAATAACAAATGATCAAGCATTCATGTCATCAATTATCAGAAGGAGAGGAGAAAGAGAAGGTTAGAAAAAATTATTTTAAGAAGTAAAGACTGAAATTTCCCAAATTTCCTAAACACATATACCAACATACTTAAGAAACAACTGAACCACAAACAGAATAAGTTCAAAGAAACTCACATCAAGTCACACCATAAGGAAAGTTCTGAAAACTAAAGTCAAAGTAAAAACTCTTGAAGGCAATGAGATAGAAACAGTCTAAGGAGGAGAAACAATTCAAATGACAGCAGATTTCTCATTTGAAACCACAGAAGGTCAAAAGGAACAGATAACATTTTTCAAGTGCTAAAAGAACTATCGATCATAAACTCTACATTCAGCAAAGACATCCTTCAGAAATGAAGAGGAAATAAAGACATTCTCCAAGGAAAACTAAGAGAATGTGTTACCTGCAGACCTACACTTTAAAGATGGGTAGGGAGAGCTCTCCAAATAAGAAATAAATAATAACAAGGCCTGCAACTGTGGAAAGGAAAGAAAAACAACAGATTAGGGAATGAATGTAGGTAAATAGACTATCTTTCTCCTTATGATAGTTGAATCAATATAATTCCATCTGATGTGCGGTTTAATACATAACATAGAGAAGTAATTGAGACAATTGTATTTCAAAAGTGGGAAGGGGGAAAGAATCTAAAGACAAATAGGATTTCTGTATATTACCTGAAATGCCAAAACTGATACCAGTAGATTGTGATCAATTATGTATATATATTGCAATACATATAACAACCACTAAGAAAATTATACAAACTGGTACACTTGCAATATTATAAATGCAATCTTAAAAATATTCATGTAACCAAGACTAAGGCAATAAAAGAAATGGAGGAATGAAAAATGGAGGGATCAAACAAAAATCAAATAGTAAGATGGTAGACTTAAGGGATATCAATAATTTACCTACATATATTAATTAAAAGGCTGAAATTGGCAGGGTGGGCTCAGAAAAATATGACAACAATACATTGGCTACAAGAAACCCACATCATCTATAAAATAGCTTGAAACCGAAAGACTGAAAAAAAATATATCATGCAAACATTAGCCAAAGAAGGAGTGCTATACTATACACCAGATAAAGTAAATTTCAGAACAAAGAAATTTGATAGAAACAAAGAAGAACATTAATGATAAAACCACCAAGAAGACATAATGACCCTGAACAAGTGTGTGTAAGCCAATTTCACCTAGGATGCTTCTGCTAGTTAATTTCCAAATCCATTTTCCCAGACACCTTCCTCTAAGACACAGTAAATCAGAGAAAGGAGGCAGTGGTCCCTGGCTTTCATCAACCTCCCAAACTTCCCAACTCACACGTCAATGCAAAAGCAAGGCTTCACTTACCCTTCCGCATCAAACACTGTGTATTTGGCAGGTGCTGTGCACAGAACTGAAGGGAAAAAGCACCCAAAGCCAACTACTGCCGCAGAGATCCTGCACAAGTCCCGCCCAGGAGTTCCCCCTTCCTTCCACCCCAGGGCTAGACAGGGTTCTTGCATTTTTGTCAAGGCTGGACATCCGACAGTAGTTCTCTGGCTGTCCCAGGCACACAGCTCCCCAGTGTTCTGCCACCAGTCCCCAGATCCCTAGGTGCCTAGGAGGAGGCACCTTTCCCCTGACCGATGCTAAACATATTCTTTTGTCTTCCCTGCTTTACCCTTTCTTTTCCCCATCACTGCTCTCTCTGAATTCTTGTTTCTGTTAATAGCATGTGGATTTTTTCCAGCTATCAAGATTGAAATCTCTATCATTTTCTTCAAATTCTGTGACTCTTCCATTCTGGTGTTTCTTACAGCAAGCCCCACCAATTCTGTTCCCTGGGTGGTCACTCTATGCTAGTTCAGGCTTTCACTCCACAATACCTCCTAACTGGTCTCTCTCCAGTGCTGTCAGAAGTACAGCACTGAAATGGATATAACTGGTTTCCAAACAAAACATCTTTCCTGACTTACCATGCTTTCTGAACTTTGCCCACAAATTCTTGCTGTTCCATTTTCCAGTGCAGCTGGATCTCACTGGTCCCTAAACCCTTCCATGCTTTCCATCCTTATGGTTCGCTAGCTAGAATGCCTTTCTTCAGTCCCCATCTGGCCAAATACTAGACTTTCTTCAAGGCTCTCTCCAAATACAACCTCCATGAAGATGGTATTTCAGCAGGTATTGAGCGTGAAATGCCATCCCCTTCACCAGGTCTAATCCCTTTCTTCCTCTGAATCTTCACAAGATACTGTACCTTTCCTATGATTCTTTAATAGTCTGCCACACTTCTATTGATTTGCATATTTGACTTCTTTCCCCACCAACTCTAAGTTCCAAACACACCAATAGTATCTTCTTCATCTCTGTATCCTGTACCACCCACCCTCTACAGTTCCCAGTAAAGTGCATTGCATATATTAAAGGTTAGATAAATACATATTGAATAACTTTAAAGCCAACCCTATCTCTCTAACAAAATATTCTTTCTCTACTTCTTCATCACAACTTTGAATTCTTATCTTGCAAATCTAAAATGTTAATATCAGTTAAACTCATTACTTTTTCTAAAACATAAGCAATTTTATATATAAAAAATATATTTTTTCTATTATGTAAGTCAAAATGTACAAAAATGTATTTATAGTATTTATATACACTTACATAAAGCTTGTATATAACCTCTAGATGTTTATTTTTTTGGTCTTTTTAACAAATAATATTCTTAGTAAAATTTCACAAAAACTGACATGGAAATGTTGGACTAGGGAGATTAAACACATCCTTAAAATAACTAATTTAAACTTTCTCTGTCTTTTAACTATAAAATAGTTTATCCTAGCAACATAAAAGGAAACAGACCTGGACTATTAGAAAGAATCTAATTTCTCGAATCTTGTATGTTTTTTCCTCCCTGGTGGGTTTTCAGTGACCCACCCACTCCTGAGTTGGTCTCCTCAACTGCTCGCATTTGCTCAGGCCACCTCCATCTATGACAACATGCACCCAGAAGACGAACTCAATTTAGACTCAAAATGATTCAAGCAAAATATAATTCTGAATATGCAGCACATATTTAAAGCATGTGGTGGATTCTAAAGCCATGATGATTTTTTACTTAGCACTGCAACCTCATGCACAGAGGAGTCTGGCGGGCTATAGTCTAAAGGGTCACAAAGAGTTGGACACAACTGAACACATAGGCATGCACTATATACTATGCAGACCACTACTCTCATTCATTACTGCAATTAATTGTACATATAATTATTTTTCATTGCTAATTTTACACCAGTGAATTTCTTTTTCAAAAAAATGTTAACATTTGTTTCTAATTAAATATTTCCTGCTTATGTTTTACAGACCCATCATCAGGTTCTTCTTTAGACTGGGCTTACAACCTGGGGATCAAACACACATTTGCCTTTGAGCTCCGAGATAAAGGAAGATTTGGTTTTCTCCTTCCAGAATCTCAGATAAAGCCAACGTGTAAAGAGACCATGCTAGCTGTCAAATTTATTGCCAAGTATATCCTCAAGCATACTTCATAAAGAATTGCCCTCTGTTTGGAATAAGCCAGTTAATTCTTCCCATGCCTTTCACTAGAAAGTCAAGTCTTTGCTTATATCTAGATTGGTTTCCACATCACCTGAACAGGTCCTTTCTTGCTCACTTAAGTCCTGTGTTATTTCTTTTTGCTTTTATTTACTCTCCATAACATCCTAACAAATAGCTTTAGGTGAAAGTTTAACCAAGTTAAGTTGCAACACAGCACAAAGTATTATATTGAGTATTTTGAAAGGTAGTAGACCCTGGGTCATGAGACAAAAACGAGAACCTTCACTTTCTTATAAACCACTTTCACTATGTGGCTTCATCATTTCATGTGCCAATATAATAAAAATAAAACATATTCCAAAACTCACCTGTTTTTTATAAATTATGTTCTCTACATTCCTCTATCAGTATTAATAATCATGCATTAATTCTTTCTATATATTCTGTTAACACAGAAGAATATCTTCAATTTTTAAAAACATATTTTGCCTATATATATTTAATACAAGTAGACCATGTTTATATCTTCACAATAGCAAAAGGATGTTCTAGAAGGAATTAAAGTAGTTTATTTAGAAATGAATCTCAGTGCCTTAAACAACCAATACAGTTCTCATCAACATAATGTACATTAAATTCAAAACAGTTTAATTTAAAGTATCATAATCAGAAAAATTACCTGCCAAAACACCTCTTGGCAGCTACAGACACATCCAGAACATTTGATCAGCTGCAATCCCTGTCTAAGGATAGAAAAGAAGCCTGGAAATACAGTACAAATTGGAAAGAGAAGGTCATGTCAACCAAGGTCAATTGGAGTAAGTTCTTACCTTTACACATCTATAACCATATCGCTTAAGATAGTGTTACAAAATACCTTTTCCCTAACTTTATTCTTCTATATCTCATCATATGATAACACTGGTATCCACATTCTGGAAATCCAGAAAGAAATGATTGATGAGAATTTAGGGTGATTTAAGTAGAGAGTTTCTTGACTTTCTATAAACTTCTCAAAACAATCTGTATAAAAATTTAGAGGATCTTAAAAGATTCTGAGAAACCAGGTTAACAGATAATCTGGGAATCCCTTATGGCTCCTTTAAGGCCCCACAAAAGAAAGAGTGTCATCCAACCTACAAGGTGATGGTATACCTGACAGTTAGAAGTAGGTAAAAGCTTCACATGCAGAACAATCTAAAACCTATGTAGGGAAACCTATATAAAACTAATAAAATTGCTCTACAGATAGAGGAGGAAAATGCAACAGAGACAAAAAAAGATAAAACATAAAGCCCTGATTATAAGACTAAACTGTCCTTTACAAAAAAATATAATATCTATACCTAAATATTTAGCATTCAAAACTGGCTCAGAACACAGGAATGTAAATGTGTTCCATTAAATATGCCATATGAGAATTATACACTCATTCACACTTACTCAACTGATAAAGGACTGAGAGAAATTATAATCTTAAAATGTACATAAAATATTTCTAATTCCGTCAGGCTTTTAGGTAGTAGAGATAAGAGAGATAATCTCAATTATTGAATATCATCCAGTGTTCAGCCAGTTTATAAAAGGCACAAAAGTTTTACTCACTATTTTATTTGAGCCTTTATATAGCTTAGTATTTCTTTTCTCAATCAGAGAGAAACATCTGAGTGACAAAAAATCAAAAACCCTTACAAGATCATTCATATCTTAATTAAATACCTTTTGCATGATATCTTAGATACTTGCTTGACTTCATATGAATTGTGAAAATAAATATGTGAAGAAAATACCTACATTAAAATTTAAAAACTAAAATTTCATTGTATTTATGGAAAAGTTTGATTAGTCAGTGGTTGATTCTTCCCTTGTCATTTCTCATTTATTAGTAAAATAACTGTGTGTCCAAGTTACAAGTAGAGTTGTCTCTTAAAATATTCTTGATAATGTCTCACAAAAAGTCTTCTAAATTACCATTCCTAATCTAGTGTTCATACTACCAAATTCACTCAAGAAACATTGTTTCATAATTTGAACATTTTTATGGCAATGATCTAGTAACTGAGACATATGTCTTCATTACAAGAGAAAATGAAATATCTTACTATTTTTAGTAGTGCAAATAAATTTTAGTTTACAATGGGCATTATGACTTCAAACTGATTTTAAAAAGCCACATCAGGGACTTCCTTGGTAACTCAATGATTAAGAATCCACCTGCCTATGCAGGGGACTTGGGTTCGATCCCTGGTCCAGAAAGATCCCACAAGCTTCTGGGCAACTACTGAGCCTGTGTGCCCCAGAGCCTATGCTCTACAACAAGAGAAGCCACTGCAATGAGAAGCCCATGCACCAAGGAATAGCTCTGACTCACTGCAACTAGAGAAAGCCTGTATGTAATCAAAAATAAATAAATAAACTTTTTTTAAAAAAGAGCTATAACAGAAGTATCTTCCCCACTCCCAACACACTGGATACATTCTATAGCTACATAAATACTGGCTAAATAAATATGAGACTTACTGACAAGAGTTTGTTTCTCATTTAAAACAAACATTTATGCTTGATTTTTTTTAGATTAAATTCCCAAAGAAACTTGCAGGAGATCACTGAAAATGTACAAGTTCTCTTTATTCTCAGGTTCTGCTGACTTGTTCTTCCTAAGTGTTTAAATTATTCTGGTCATTTCAAATGGATGAATGTTGGGTTTCTCTGGACATGGGAAAAGATCAAAGACAGAGAACTTGTTGATTTCACCATGCAGTTCTCAGTACTATAAACTAACCTTTTGCCTTTAACATAGAATATATAAATGAAAGTTTTTCTGAAAGAAAACATGCCAAAAACCTACAATGAAATATGGTAGTATTAAATTGATGCTGATTTCTCAGGATACAAATAATAAAAAGCAGTAGCAGTAGCAGTAAACAATCTCAGTTGAATACTCATTTATACAAATGTCTAAAAGAAACAATAACATGTAGAAACTGTGCCCAAGTTTATAAACTACTACATCTGAGTTTGTGTGCTCAGTCGCTCAGTCATATCCAACTCCTTTCGACTCCATGAACTGTAGCAGGCCAGGCCCCTCTGTCCATGGGATTTTCCAGAAAAGGATGCTAGAGCAGGCTGCCATTTCCTCCTACAGGGGTCTTCCAATTTAGGGACAGAACTCATGTCTCCAGCATTGCAGAAAGATTCTTTACCACTGTGCCACCAGGGAAGCCCAACTGATCCTCAAAAGTTTATAAGCACAACTGAAAACAAAAATTAACATAATCTGAAAAATATATGCACACATCAAAGTAAAACTTGACTCCAATCCAGGGATCTCAGAGTTTGTATAGCAACTTGCGTCTCTCGAGACATTTTGTAGTAGCAGGCAGGGGTAGCTCTGAGGTATTCAGGATGAGCTGTTTCTTGGCAGTCATCCTTTACACTCTGTTTGCATTTTAAATAATACTCTCTTCTCCCCTGGCATCTCTGCTTAATGATAAAGTGGCACTCTGGCTGTTCAAAAGATGGAGGAGTCCTGAGGCTACTGGAAGACAGGAGGCTACTCCCAGATCCTGAGGATTCCAGAGAACTCCTGGATCCAGGAGTTAATTAATCGATAGGAGCTCATCAAATGCCTCCATACCTAAACTGAAACCAAGCACCTCCTAAAGGCCAACAAGATCCAGAATAAGATATACCAAGCAAATTCTCCAGCAACACAGGAACATAGCCTAGAGCTTTAATACACAGGCTACCCAAGGTCACACCAAGCCCACCAACATCTCAAAACTCTTTACTGGACACTTCATTGCTTATTAGAGGGAGGAAACCCAGATCCACCCACCAGAACACCACACAAGCTTTCCCAACCAAGAAAATTTGACAAACCACACATCCAACCCCACCCATAGTGAGGAACCTCCACAATAAAGGGATAACATAGCAATATAAACAAGATGAAAAGGCAGATAAATACCCAGCAGGTAAAGGAACAGGATAAATGTCCTCCAGACCAAACAAAAGAGGAGGAGATAGGAAATCCACCTGATAAAGAATTCCGAATAATGATAGTGAAAATGATCCAAAATCTGGAAAACAAATTGGAGTTATAGTTCAATAACCTGCAGACAAGGATCGAGAAGATGCAAGAAAGGTTTAACAAGGACTTAGAAGAAATGAAAAAAGGTCAAAATACAATGAATAATGCAATAAATGAGATCAAAAACACCCTGGAGGGAACTAACAGTAGAATAACAGAGATAGAACACAGGATAAGTGAGGTAGAAGACAGAATGGTGGAAATAAACGAAACAGGGAGGGAAAATGAAAAAGGAATTAAAAGAAATGAGGACAATCTCAGAGACCTCTGGGACAATGTTAAATGCACCAACATTCGAATCATAGGAGTCCCAGAAGAAGAAGACAAAAAGAAAGACCATCAGAAAATTCTTGAGGAGATAATAGTTGAAAACTTCCCTAAACTGGGAAAGGAAATAATCACTCAAGTCCAAGAAACCGAGAGAGTCCCAAATAGAATGAACTCAAAGTGAAACACCCCAAGACACATATTAATCAAATTAACAAATATCAAACTCAAAGAGCAAATATTGAAAGCAGCAAGGGAAAAACAACAAATAACTCACAAGGGGAATTCCATAAGGATAACAGCTGATCTCTCAATAGAAACACTTCAGGCCAGAAGGAAATGGCAGAACATACTTAAAGTCATGTCATGAAAGAAAATAATCTACAACCCCGATTACTGTACCCAGCAAGGATCTCATTCAAACTTGAAGGAGAAATCAAAAGCTTTCCAGACAAGCAAAAGCTGAGAGAATTCAGCAACACCAAACCAGCCCTCCAACAAATGCTAGAGGATCTTCCCTAGACAGGAAACACGGATAGGGTATATAATCTCGAACCCAAAACAATAAAGTAAATGGCAACGGGATCATACTTATCAATAATTACCTTAAATGTAAATGGGTTGAATGCCCCAACCAAAAGACAAAGATTGGCTGATTGGATACAGAAACAAAACCCCTATATATGTTGTCTACAAGAGACCCACCTCAAACCTAGGGACACATATAGACTGAAAGTTAAAGGCTGGAAAAAGATATTCCATGCAAATAAAGACCAAAAGAAAGCAGGAGTGGCAATACTCATATCAGAAAAAGTAAACTTTAAAATAAAGGCTGTGAAAAGAGATAAAGATGGACATTACATAATGATCAAAGGATCAATCCAAGAAGAAATAACAATTATAAATATTTATGCACCCAACATAGGAGCACCACAATATGTAAGGCAAATGCTAACAAGTATGAAAGGGGAAATCAACAACAACACACTAATAGTGGGAGAGTTTAATACACCACTCACACCAATGGATAGATCAACTAGACAGAAAAGTAACAAGGAAATTCAAACTTTAAATGATACACTAGACCAGTTAGGCCTAATTGATATCTATAGGACATTCCACCCCAAAACAATGAATTTCACCGTTTTCTCAAGCACACACAGGACCTTCTCCAGAATAGATCACATCCTGAGCCATAAATCTAGCCTTGGTAAATTCAAAAATATTTAAATCATTCCAAGCATCTTTTCTGACCACAATGCAGTGAGATATCAATTACAGGAGAAAACCATTTAAAAATCCCAACATATGGAGGCTCAACAACACACTGCTGAATAACCAACAAATCACAGAAGAAATCAAAATATGCATAGAAATGAATGAAAATGAAAACACAACAACCCAAAACCTATGGGACACTGTAAAAGCAGTGCTAAGGGGAAAGTTCATAGCAATACAAGCTCACCTCAGGAAACAAGAAAAAAGTCAAACAAATAACCTAATCTTACACCTAAAGCAACTAGAAAAGGAAGAAATGCAGAAGCCCAGGGTTAGTAGAAGGAAAGAAATCTTAAAGATCAGGGCAGAAATAAATGCAAAGGAAACAAAAGAGACCATAGCAAAAATCAATAAAGCCAAAAGCTGGTTCTTTGAGAAGATAAATAAAATTGACAAACCATTAGCCAGACTCATCAAGAAACAAAGGGAGAGGAATCAAATCAACACAATTAGAAATGAAAACGGAGAGATCACAACAGAAAACACAGAAATATAAAGGATCGTAAGAGACTATCATCAGCAACTATATGCAAATAAACTGGACAACCTGGAAGAAATGGACAAATTCCTAGAAAAGTACAACTTTCCCAGACTAAACCAGGAAGAGACAGATAATCTTAACAGACCCATCACAAGGACGGAAACTGAAACCGTAATCAGAAATCTTCCAAAAAACAAAAGCCCAGGACAAGATGGCTTCACAGCTGAATTCTACCAAAAATTTAGAGAAGAGCTAACACCTATTCTACTCAAACTCCTCCAGAAAATTGCAGAGGAAGGTAAACTTCCAAACTCATTCCATGAGGCCACCATCACCCTAATTCCAAAACCCGACAAAGATGCCACAAGAAAAGAAAACTACAGGCCAATATCACTGATAAACATAGATGCAAAAATCCTTAACAAAATTCTAGCAAATAGAATCCAACAACATATTAAAAAGATCATACATCATGATCAAGTAGGCTTTATCACAGGGATGCAAGGATTCTTCAATATTCGCAAATCAATCAATGTAATACACCACATTAACAAATTGAAAAATAAAAATCACATGATTATCTCAATAGCTGCAGAGAAAGCCTTTGACAAAATTCAACATCCAGTTATGATAAAAACCCTCCAAAAAGCAGGAATAGAAGGAACATACCTCAACATAATAAAAGCTATATATGACAAACCCACAGCAAACATTATCCTCAATGGTGAAAAGCTGGAAGCATTCCCCCTGAAATCAGGAACAAGACAAGGGTGCCTACTCTAAACACTACTGTTCAACATAGTTTTGGAAGTCTTGGCCACAGCAATCAGAGCAGATAAAGAAATTAAAGGGATCCAGATTGGAAAAGAAGAAGTAAAATTGTCTCTATTTGCAGATGACATGATCCTCTACATAGAAAACCCTAAAGACTCTACGAGAAAATTACTAGAGCTAATCAGTGAATATAGCAAAGTTTCAGGATACAAAATCAACACACAGAAATCCCTGGCATTCATATACACTAACAATGAGAAAACAGAAAGAGAAATTAAGGAAACAATTCCATTCACCATCGAAACAAAAAGAATAAAATACTTAGGAGTATTTCTACCTAAAGAATCAAAAGACTTGTATATAGAAAACTATAAAACACTGATGAAAGAAATCAAAGAGGACACAAACAGATGGAGAAATGTGCCATGTTCATGGATGGGAAGAATCAATATAGTGAAAATGAGTATACTACCCAAAAAAATCTATAGATTCAATGCAATTCCTATCAAGCTACCAGAGGTCTTTTTCAGAGAACTAGAACAAATAATTTCACAATTTGTATGGAAATACAAAAAACCTCATATAGCCAAAGCAATCTTGGGAAAGAAGAATGGAACTGGAGGTATCAACCTACCTGACTTTAGGCTATACTACAAATCCACAGTCATCAAGACAGTATGGTACTGGCACAAAGACAGAAATATAGATCAATGGAACAAAACAGAAAGCCCAGAGATAAATCCATGCATCTATGAACATCTTATCTTTGACAAAGGAGGCAAGAATATACAATGGAGAAAAGACAACCTCTTTAACAAGTGGTGCTGGGAAAACTGGACAGCCACTTGTAAAAGAATGAAACTAGAACACTTTCTAACACCATACACAAAAATAAACTCAAAATGGATCAAAGATCTAATCATAAGACCAGAAACTATAAAACTCCTAGAGGATAAGATAGGCAAAACACTCTCCGACATAAACCAAAGCAGGATCCTCTATGACCTACCTCCAAGAATGTCGGAAATAAAAGCACGAATAAACAAATGGGACCTAATTAAAATTAAAAACTTCTGCACAACAAAGGAAACTATAAGCAAGGTGAAAAGACAGCCTTCAGAATGGGAGAAAATAATAGCCAATGAAGCAACGGACAAACAATTAATCTCAAAAATATACAAGCAACTCCTGCAGCTCCATTCTAGAAAAATAAACGACCCAATCAAAAAGTGCGCCAAAGAACTAAACAGACATTTCTCCAAAGAAGACATAAAAATGGCTAACAAACACATGAAAAGATGCTCAACATCACTCATGATCAGAGAAGTGCAAATCAAAACCACAATGAGGTACCACTTTACACCAGTCAGAATGGCTGCCATCCAAAAATCTACAAGCAATAAATGCTGGAGAGGATGTGGAGAAAAGGGAACCCTCTTACACTGTTGCTGGGAATGCAAACTAGTAGAGCCACTATGGAAAACAGTGTGGAGATTCCTTAAAAAACTGCAAATACATCATGATCAAGTAGGCTTTATCCCAGGGATGCAAGGATTCTTCAATATTCGCAAATCAATCAATGTAATACACCACATTAACAAATTGAAAAATAAAAATCACATGATTATCTCAATAGCTGCAGAGAAAGCCTTTGACAAAATTCAACATCCAGTTATGATAAAAACCCTCCAAAAAGTAGGAATAGAAGGAACATACCTCAACATAATAAAAGCTATATATGACAAACCCACAGCAAACATTATCCTCAATGGTGAAAAGCTGGAAGCATTCCCCCTGAAATCAGGAACAAGACAAGGGTGCCCACTCTCACCACTACTGTTCAACATAGTTTTGGAAGTCTTGGCCACAGCAATCAGAGCAGATAAAGAAATCAAAGGAATCCAGATTGGAAAAGAAGAAGTAAAACTCTCTCTGTTTGCTGATGACATGATCCTCTAGATTGAAAACCCTAAAGACTCTACGAGAAAATTACTAGAGCTAATCAGTGAATATAGCAAAGTTTCAGGATACAAAATCAACACAAAGAAATCCCTGGCATTCATATACACTAACAGTGAGAAAACAGAAAGAGAAATTAAGGAAACAATTCCATTCACCATCGAAACAAAAAGAATAAAATACTTAGGAGTATTTCTACCTAAAGAATCAAAAGACTTGTATATAGAAAACTATAAAACACTGATGAAAGAAATCAAAGAGGACACAAACAGATGGAGAAATGTGCCGTGTTCATGGATTGGAAGAATCAATATAGTGAAAATGAGTATACTACCCAAAGCAATCTATAGACTCAATGCAATTCCTGTCAAGCTACCAGAGGTCTTTTTCAAAGAATTAGAACAAATAATTTCTCAATTTGTATGGAAATACAAAAAACCTCGTATAGCCAAAGCAATCTTGAGAAAGAAGAATGGAACTGGAAGAATCAACCTACCTGACTTTAGGCTATACTACAAATCCACAGTCATCAAGACAGTATGGTACTGGCACAAAGACAGAAATATAGATCAATGGAACAGAATAGAAAGCCCAGAGATAAATCCACGCATCTATGGACACCTTATCTTTGACAAAGGAGGCAAGAATATACAATGGAGAAAAGATAACCTCTTTAACAAGTGGTGCTGGGAAAACTGGACAGCCACTTGTAAAAGAATGAAACTAGA